>JAYKKO010000043.1:3217500-3665530 GCA_037074685.1 Glyphodes pyloalis | reverse complement strand
TGGACGGGTTTAATGAAAAGAATTTAGTTTTCTCAATTGTATCGGTTATATTGCTAAAATGTGTAAACTACATTATACAATATGCCAAACACGTATATTTAACTATGGAAATAAGAACACACATAAGAACACTATCAATTAAAAAGTGTCAAAATATGCAATAACGCTCTAAAAATATAATTATATGCATTTGCATATGCAAACATGCAAATGCATATAATCCGATGTCTAGTCATAATTGTTTAATCTATAGTTCTTTCCCTACTAGGTTATATTATTACATATTATTGGTTTTTGTTTAAGGGTTTAGTGGTTAATGATATGTGATTTATCTGTATGCGTTACTATTGTATCATAATCATTTTGTTAATTATCGAAAATAATAAAATATGTCGATACATCACATTATGTTTTTTTAAATTATGAAATGAATTATTTCATTATTTTACCTTATATTATTATTATTCACAATAATGATGATTTGGTAAAATAAACAATGATTCTATGTAGTCCGTCAGGTATAATGAAAACGTATCTTTTGTTTTAATAAATATTATGATACAGTGCGTCAAAGTACAGTGAATACACCTCGTATTTACGTAACTATTTCTTAAAAACCTGTTCTCAAAAGTCATGTATCGTCGCGCTATTTTTTTTTACATGATAAAAGCAATATTGTCTTATATTTTTTTTGTACTCTTGTGAATCAAAATCGAAATTCTAGTGTTCTACCATATAAGAACAAAAATGAAGTGTCACAGAAATTATCTTATGTGAAAAAGACTATGACAATCAGTTTGTTTCTTAAATAAATACATAACTAACGATGTTGACGCCATTTGACACAATTTGCCACGGTCGAGTGCACCAGGGAGTTACGTAGTATGTGCCCTTAGCAAAATGAGCGCTCGGCTTGAAAGAAAACGTATCGAAACAATAACGTTTTGTAAAATAAACATTTTGCAAATGTGCATTTCACTCTTAGGCTACGGCCGCACTACGGTTTTTCCCGCAAACCGCGAAGCCGCCCGAAACGCACGCACTACGGTTAAAAACCGCGACACCAATACCTATAAGTTATATGGACTACACATTTTGGTGCTTTTCTTCCGCTAAACATTCTGTAACAAAACTCGGTTTTAAAATCAGTAGCGGAAAAAAACCATCAGAGCAGCCGCTTCCATTAGTTTCTTTAACTCATCAGGCGGTTAAAATCCGCGGCGGTTTAGCCGTAGTGCGGCCTAAGTCTTAAGAGTTTTAAAATTCAATATTTATATGCATATATGCACAGATATGACTTTGCATTGTACAGATGCCTGTACAACGCACAAATAATAGAACAATCATAAAAATATGAGTATGTATTGGCACAGACATTTGACTAAATATGTTTTGAGAAATGTTTATCGTCGAGTTGTAAATGAAAACTATGTCGTCATGACTATGTTTTATCCTCTGTTAAGCATATTATGAGTATATTGTTGAAAAGTGAGATTCTATTTCGTTTTGCCTATTTTTTATTTACCATGTAGAAAACTTGACAGTCAAATATAGGACAGCGCATTTAGCGCGGGATTTGAACCCGCGATGATTAGTAAGCGTGGACTCTTACCGCCACTGTGCTACAATTAAACGTATAAACTCTAAAAGTATGAGTCTGGCAGGCCTAGCATACGCAATATGTCAAATTTATCGCATGAGACGACAAAAGTTTCGATACTGTTGATTGGCTAATAGCACACCGCACTCGTATTTTAAGCCAATCTGCACTGACTTCAATCGATTTTGACGTTTGTTAAGAGTGCGATAAAATTTAGTCGCGTTGCGTAAGCTAGGCCTGTGGGTGTGTGTTTATGTCACGGAAAATCTACTGAACGGAGTTGGACGAATTTAGTGGAAGAAAGGTGACATACTAGTTTAACATACAGGTTACTTATTATCCCGATATAAACGCAAGCGAACTCGCGAGCAACATCTAGTTAATCATACTTAACTGCGGAGTAACTAAAAATGAGAGTTGTGTGTTTGGCATTGTTTATGCTAATTCGATCAACAAAACACGCTCGGAATATTTGTTTTTAAAATTACTTCCCACAAATTGAAAATAGATACAAAGTCAAGGCAAACTCGTCCATAGGCATTCGTGCTCTGAATCTTTGAGATGCTCAATCCAGATATAACTGGTATAACAGTTTGTGTACAGCAAGGACATGTACACCAAGCCATTTTAGGTTGACCTCCTGCTTCACACAGGACGTAGATTTTGGAGGTCTTATAAAATTTGACGGTAATTGTGCTTATACTAATACTGTGTTTATTCACACCTAAGCTCTCGTTAGTATTTAGTACCATAAAACCTTGGCGTTAAGGTGGTTTTTATATTAAACGATTGTGGAAATGAGATTAGTTTTAATTTAAACCACATAAGCGTAGTTTTAAGGTACTTTTTGGATTAAACAGGTGGTTGAGTAAAGATGATCATGCCGTGGCAGCGTGCACTGTAATTCACAGTGTGGTATAGATGACAGCAAGGAAACAAACCAAAAGTAGGCAAATTCTTAAATTCTTTTGATTTTTTATTTTAATTTAGCTTCTTGCTTTTTCTCCCGTTTGGAATTTTCATGAAAGTTAGATAGAACGTTGTTCAAAAAATGTAGTATTTTTATTCCAGATTTTTTTAAAACAAAACTATATGACTTAGTCCAAAGTACACATAGCAATAAGTTAGGAACTGCTACTGTATCAATACTACTAAGTTTTTACCGGTATCTTTGAAGATGTAAGTTTCGAACCGGCTGTAGAATCATATTGTATTGGAAGTTAAAGTCGAAGTCAAATCTTTTTTATATATATAGATATTAATAATACTTATGAATAGTCTTTACAGACGAATCTGTCTGTCTACGTGTAGAGGAGGCAATAGTTGGAGTTGTCTCACCGCTGTCAGACGCACTGTGCGTCAAAGGTCGTTGTGCAACCGGTTATTACCGGTTCGGCCCGCGAACTCGTGAGTGAGTTGTTACGGCAGCCGCTAAGTACTTAAGCTGTGGAGGTGTGACTTGCTTCTTTCGATGCCTCCGAATCGATCTAATTCGGCTTCTTGCGGCAATATTGCACCAAAATGAGTACAACCGCGAAATTAATATTATTCCTTTAAAATAAGTTAACGGATCAATAGGCGACACCATTTTTTCATTTTTCAACTCAGTACCTTGTCGAATTAAGTAAATTGTCTGACTAACGTACTTAGTTACGCGAAGATTTAATGTGACAAGGTACTGAGGAGACAAACTAATGATGCGGATTGTACCTACGTCTAGGTAACGCATGGCGAGGTCAATATTAATGTCAAATTCAAATTCAATATTCTTTTATTCATGTAAATTACACCAGTAATATTTATGAAACGTCTATATAATGCAAATGACGCTACCTCCGGTTCGGAACCTATAACTTACAGAGAAGATCCCGGCAAGAAACTCTGTCGTTCATTTATTACAAATATAGCTGAACTTATAACTAGTTTTGCACTAAGACATACAGTGTAGTAATTAGATAAAATAATGTAGTAAATTGTAAAAAATAATTCATTGATTCAAAGTAATAAGAAAAATTAAAAAAAAAAATATATTTAAATTAAACAAACTGTAGATCCTAATGCACATTCGTGCTTAATAAGAATTTTGCCAACTTGTGAGTTGACAAATACGTAAAGAAATAGGTACCTCTTGCTGAGTTTGTATAAATAGAAATACAATTAGTAAATATAATTAGTGAAATTTTTCATGTGAGAGCGAACAGACTAGTTAGTGGTCCACACTTCTTTGTCATTAATATAGTCTTCTACTCTGTAGTACCCTTTTTTCAAAAGACAACCTTTAACAAGTAGCTTAAATTTGTTCAAAGGTAAATCAACAATAACTTGAGGTAATTTATTAAAAAAAGTGTCGTGTTCTCAACCCAATAAATCGCCTCTGTCTAGCGCGCGAGGCGGGCCTAGTAGTTCGATTAAGTGGTACAATAATCCCCTCACCAAGCTCATGTCGCCTACCCACAATCTGCTCGTGATCCTGCGTGGGCGGTGCCGCAGCTCTGACGTCATAGCTGACGTGCACGCGACGCGCGGGTGGAGCCCGCATCATGCACGTGAGCCATGGGGCTGAACTGGATTGAGTCAACGGCCATGCCCTCAGGCTATTTATAAAGGTAGGTGGGTAGGTTTCTGAGCACTAAGTGTTTGTTGACACTTATAAAGACTTGATTTATCCTGTGGTCAATGTGGATTAAGGCCCGGTGTCAATATTTTACGATTCGTAATGTGTCAAAAATGACTAATTCGTTATTCTCGAATTTAATTAAATTAATTAATTATTAATTTTTTAATTTAATTTTTTTTTAATTCTAATTTTAAATTTACTTGCCATATCAGCTGTCATCAGTCGTCTGTCGGTCGTTTTAAGCTTACGTCTCGTATATTTTTTGTTATCCGTATTTAGAATATTAGAACCGGGCATAAAAGATCTTATGTCTCTTAGGTACAGTCAGCGTCAAATAACTATTTGTGTATCATTAACTAATGATAAACGGATTTCAAATAATTGGACGCAAACAAAAAGTATAATTAACCAGCATTAACTGTTGGTAGTGAGGTATGTTTGTGGCGGCATTCGTAGTTATTACCTATAGGATATTAGATGCCCAGTTTCCCGCAAACGCATACATTTTCCAAGATTATCCACTAACGAAGCGCAGATTCGTTTACCGCATAACAAACCTTTGTTTTTCAGAATTTTACTTATTGACCGGAGTGTTTTCCATATGAACCGAAACTTAAATATGGTCATGATTTCAAAATATAAGTTATAGGATTAGGTAAAACTATACATTTCTGTAGAGTAGTTGAATGAATATGCGAGCTACGTTTGAAGTTGTAACGGCATAGCGTCACTTGACGTCGTGACATTATAACGATGTAGGCGTAATCCTAAGAACGGAGCATAGGTACTCTTTCTTCTAGATATACCAGAAAACTCGATGTAAGAAACACATTATGATTCTAAAACGTATGTGCTGGATTAATATTGATTGGTAGGTAAGTACCCTTAGCATTTACAAAAACGGTAAACGAATAGCATTAATCGCTACATAATACAATTAGCTTAAAACGCTTCCGCTAGTAGGTACGATTTAAAATTATTAAATACTAGTTATTTTCAATTATCGTTTTTGTTCGTGTTTAGAGTGCTAATAAAATATAAATTTCAAGATGGATGCCGATGAATGAACTGATAACGAATTCTATGATGAATGAATGCAATTCAATTGAAACGGTAGCTAGGTGGAGTAGGTACGAGTATCATTACATTTCGAACTCAACCGAAACAGCGAGAAGCTTCATTCATTAGCGATGAACCCGCGCATAGAAGGGTCCCCCGCTCCTTGCCCTCCCCTCTGCCTCCTCCCGCACCCCCGGGAGTGCCCCCGACCGCGACCTTCCGACGGGCGGGTTCCCCGTGACGTCAGCACATGACCTTCTCCGAGAACGGCCGACCTCGCCCGATTCCAGGGCTATAGCGGCTTTCGACTGAATTTTGCGCAACTGTAAACAAACGTTCGTTTTTTTCAACAAGGAATAAGAAAAGAAGTTACAATAGCAAACAGTGATCCATGAACTCCTTGTGATTACACAAGGAGTTTTTTTGTCGTCTAGGTTCACTTCATTGCTTTTTTTTCCATGCGTACATACCTACAACGCTCAATGAATAGCGTTACTCTTAGCGAGAAGTATTTTTTTTTATCAAATGTACGGAATGAACGTCGGGCACTTTGGACTTTGTTTTTTATTATTTTTATTTTTTTATATTACCCTTCAAGATTGACCTCATCCCACCTGATGTTAAATGGTAATGAGGTTCTTGCTTAAGGGCGACCAGTACAGGATAATAAATCTGATACTGGACTTGTCGGCCTTACCTTGAAGGCCTAACCCCTGCTACTAATGTAGCACCCCCCAGGAGCTCTGGAAACCTTACTCACACGCAGGAACACAACAACGCAGAAGTGATTGTTATTTGGCTGCGGTCTTCTGTAAGGTGAAAGTATTTCACCAGTCGGGCTGTCCAGTTCGAGCGATAAATCGCCGAACTGGAAACTTCTCTTTTATTCCGACTTTACGTCGTGAGCATAAGAACTAATACTGATTGCAAGCGTTTACCGCGACTACTTTTCACGTTAGGCACACAAGCTTCGTCTCTTATACTCTGGTCTGAATTACTGTAACGAGTTCCATTTGAACGGGAAATTCATTATGATTAATTCAGTATCTATTGTGAAATATCTTTTATAACTGTGTAAACAAATACTTTAATCGGAATTTATCAAGTTATCACAAGCCATTCAAGCCATTTAGGGTTTGCATAGCCTCGTGGAATAATAAGCTTTAGGTAGATAAGTAGTTTACAGATAAGGCATTCCTTTCCTATTAATATTTGCCGCTCATACATTGGATAGGTAACTTTTTATACGGAATCATTATTATTTTGGGAAAATCAGGACTCAGGCTGGCGATATCCTTAACAAACGGAGAAAGAAAACCTTATAAATAGTGTTACGAGCTTCGGGTTCGTGACAATAAAAACAGCCGATAAAAATTACCAAAAGTCACACTTTAATTGAACGCCACTAATTACAACCTTTAAACGCACTAATTAAAACAACAATCACTCCCAAGTCGCACTTCAAAATCGCTTTCGAAGTAATCACTTGTATCGCTAATTCAATACTGTCCCGGTCGCGGTGAATCCCGGCCTTTTATATTGCCGCGGCCGTTCCCGAACCTTCCAACGCAGAAACATCCGGAACATTCGCGCGCAGTGCGGCCTTGAACGGCCGTACGCTCGGTCAAGGTCATTGTTCTAGTAAATTCTGGCGTACGCGTCTCGACTCTCTGTAGTCCCGCCTTTCCACACTAGATGGCGCTGGTTACTACGAACGTTAATCGTGGCGCGTAACACTGCCCCCTCCTAAGACATGCTCGTCCCGAGCATTTTCGGCTCCATAATAACGCGCCAATCGATCCACATGGACGATCTTAGGAGTACCCCTCGCACCTTTTTGTATCCGGTAGGTTACGTCATTGATCTTAGTCACAATTCGATACGGCCCTTCCCATTTCGCCTGAAGCTTAGGAGATTTCCCCTTGCTGCGGATTGGATTGTGCAACCACACTAGTGAACCTTCGTCAAACTCTTTACTGTTCATTTTGCGGTCATAGCGGGTTTTCATTCTTTCAGACATTTGCTGGCCCGATTGTCTCACGTGCTCACAAATGTCATTCATCTTGTTCCGTAAGTTATTTGCATAATCTGTTATACTGCATGGGGAATCAGGTGGTATTCCGGTGATCATGTCTGCAGGCAGTCGTAGTTCTCTTCCAAAGTTTGCGAACGCTGGTGTTACCGATGTACTTTCGTGAACAGCGCTACGATATGACAACAAAAATGGTTGTATGTGCTTGTCCCAATCTCGTTGCCGATTTTCCACAACTTTTGCCAAGTACCTCTCTAGTGTCTGATTAAATCGTTCCACCATTCCATCCGACTGTGGGTGGTAAGAAGTTGTTCTTGTTTTATGAGTTCCCATAACTCGACAAGTTTCCTGGAATATTTGGGACTCAAAATTCCTTCCTTGATCACTGTGGATTTCCAAGGGAACTCCAAAACGACAGAAGACTTCATAAACTAACTTATCAGCAACTGTCGAGGCCTCTTGATTTGGAATGGCGAAGACTTCCGGCCACTTAGTGAAGTAATCCATCACAACCATGAAATATTTGTTACCACTTTCACTTTCCGGGAACGGCCCCGCAACGTCAAGGGCTATCCTCTCCCATGGTGCGCCCACATTGTACAGCTTCAATGCACCTCTACTACGAGTCTGAGGTCCCTTTACAGCCGCACAACTTGTACATTTGCGACACCAGTCCTCGACATCGTCCCGACAGTAGACCCAGTAGAACCGTTCTCGTATCTTTAGTAGTGTCCGTTTTACTCCCAGATGACCTCCTGAACAACCATTATGGTACAGCTGTAGAACATCCGGTACTTGACCTTTGGGGACAACCATTTGCAGATGACAGCTGTCTCCACGAGCATTTTCCCATCTACGGCACAGAACTCCATCCTGAATCACCAAGCTGTCCCATTGGGCCCAATAGCTCTTTGTGATCGAACTCATCGCTGAGACGTCGCTCCACCTAGGCTTAGGAACTCCGGCCTTCATCCACTCTAGAACCGGCTTGATGTCCGCATCCTCCTGCTGTGCACGTTGTAGGCTTTCCTTCCACTCGTTGCTAAGGTCTGTCTTGAGCATCCTCACAGGAACAACTTCTTTACTTTCTTGCCTGGTACAATGCTTGCAGTCTTCAGGACAAGGTCTTCTTGACAATGCATCTGCGTTACCATGAGATTTTCCGCTGCGATGTTCCACCACAAAGTCGTATTCCCGCAGTAATTCAATCCATCTCGCAACTTGTCCTTCCGGATTCTTGAACTGTAAAAGCCATTTCAGTGCAGCATGGTCAGTTCGTATGTGGAATTTCCGCCCCAGAAGATATTTGCTAAAGTGCTGCAACGACTTTACTACAGCAAGCAGTTCTCGTCTCGTAACACAATAGTTCCTTTCAGGTTTCGACAAAGACTTGCTGAAGTAAGCTATCACAATTTCTTGATCGCCATTCCGCTGGGATAATACACCGCCAAGTCCTATGTCACTTGCGTCTGTGTCAACTATGAATTCCTTACTCACATCAGGGTATCCCAAAATAGGTGTTTTGCACAGACGGTCCTTTAGCTCCTGGAATGCGATGTCACAACTTCCATCCCAGCAGAAATGTCGCTTCTCCTCCGTTAGCTTATGCAGGGGTTTTGCTATATCTGCAAAGTTCTTAACAAAACGCCGATAGTAGGAACACAAACCAAGGAATGCTCTGACCTGCGTCTTGTCTTTTGGGATTGGCCAATCCTTTACAGCAGCGATTTTCTCTGGATCCGTGCTGATACCTTCTTCAGACACTACATATCCCAAAAAGCTAACTTGCCGTTTGAATAGTGAACACTTCTTCGGGCTTAACTTGAGGTTGGCACTCTGGATCTTCATGAGCACGCGTTCCAGATTTAGAAGATGTTCTTCAAACGTACGGCCTACGATGATTATGTCATCCAAGTAGACTAGACAGGCATCGCCAATCAGACCGGTAAGTACAAGTTCCATCAACCTTTCAAACGTTGCCGGAGCGTTGCACAATCCAAACGGCATGACTTTGAATTGCCACAGACCCTTTCCTGTCGAGAATGCAGTCTTCTCCTTGTCTTTAGGATCAATTTCAACTTGCCAGTAACCACTTTTTAAATCTAGCGTGCTAAACCACTTTACTCCAGTAAGCATGTCCAGCGTGTCATCAATTCTTGGCAAAGGATAGCTGTCTTTCTTTGTAACGTCGTTCAGACGACGATAGTCAACACAAAACCTCATGCTACCGTCTTTCTTTCTTACCAGCACTACAGGTGAACACCATGGACTAGATGAAGGTTCAATAACACCATCCTTCACCATTCCCTCAATCATGGTTTCCACGTCCTTTTCACGTGCTACGGGCAATCTCCTTGGCCGCTGACGGATAGGCAATTCTTCTCCTGTGCTAATTTTGTGTTGAACTAAGCCAGTCCTTCCGATGTCAGCATCGTTTGACGAGAAAACGTTGGCATACTTGAGCAACATTTGTTTCGCCTTAACCATTTCATTTTGGGACAGAGCGCTGCGGCAGTCTTCTAAAAGTGTGGTCACTCTCGTTTGTGTATCTTTGCTGACGGTCCCGGTCGATTGATGTTGGCATCGACGCAACCAATCCACTTCCTCGCAAGTACCAACTAGTGTGCCTTTTTCTATAACCTGTTCCTGGTCACAAAGGTTCAGCACACGTACCCCTGAGATGTCGGTGGCTCTAACCAAAGTGCGTGCCACTTTCCATGGAAGGTCATTTTCTACCCTTTCCACAAGTACACAACGTTGAGTTTGCCCAGGATTCCGAGGAAGACTAACCGGCACAATCGTTTCCGATCTCGGCGGAAGAACAATCTTTTTAAGGCTGTATACATTCCCTGGTAACGCGCCTTCCACGAAAAGTTCCTCTCGTCCACATTTCAGAACACCTTGCTTGACGTCAATTTCGCAACTATTCTTCCTCATAAAGTCAAGGCCCAGGATGCAATCGTCCATTATATCCGCCACAATGACATTATGCAGGTAGGTTCTGTTGCCTAGCTTCAGCCCCATCTTCTTCTCTCCATGGACGGGTATGCGCTGACCTGTGGCTGTTACCAAATTAATGTGTTCTCGGTTGTATGCAGAGTCCCCAAGGGACCGTCTCATAATTTGGGAACTGACAACCGTGCGAGAGGCTCCAGTGTCTATAGTCAGCTTACACGGCGTTCCGTTTACCTCGCCCTGGATGACTAGGCTGTTCCCGTCTTGGGTTTGTTTGATCGAAACCCTTGGGGCTCTTTGAACCTCAGCCAGCACCCGCCCCGCAGTCCTGGCTATTACTCGTTTCCCTGCTGCTGGTGCTGGGCGGTGCTCTTAGCTGGACTGCCGTCTTCTCCTTCTGCAGTTCGCTTAGGGCAACTGGATCGAAGGTGGCCCCTTTCCCCGCAGCCATAGCACCTAGGGCTGTAACTTTTATTGCGGTCGCGAACTGAAGCCGCTGCAACCTCCCTGACGCGATGGGAACGATGATCCTGCCGCACAGCTTCCACCTCCAGTGCATGGGCCAAGGCGTCCTTAAGCGTCCCATGGTGCCCGAGCCTCACAGCAGCTCTAACTTCAATATCGCGGATGCCGTCGATGAACGCCTGCACCAGGTTCCCATCAATAAGCGCTGGTACGGACTGGTAAGCTTTACGCACCAGCTTCTCCACTTCAAGGGCCCACTGCTGCAAGTTTTCGCTGCTGCGTTGCACGCGGTCCTTAAGCTGTGCGCGAAACACGTGTTCCAAGTGAGCGTCGCCATATCGAGCCTCCAGTGCCTCAAGGAGCTGCTCGTAAGTCACTTCCTTACCGAGAGCTTCCAAAACTGATAAGGCCTGGTCACGAAGGCCTAGGGTGAGGGCAGTCATGGCCTGATTTTTATTCCAGCCATTCGCTTTCATGACTGCCTCAAACTGGATTTTGTAGGCCGACCAGGAAGAAGTTCCGTCGAACGGTGGCACTTTGAATCCACGTAGCGAAGGTGTTGTAGCTACGGGAGCTGCGATTGCTTCTCCAAGTTTAAGACAATCCAGCGTTTTCTTAACGTCTGCCATCACGGTCTTCTTCACATCAGCCACTACGTAGTCAACCCGATTATTGACTTGGTCGATCCGGATTTCAGCTTCCAGCAGGCGGTTGTCATGTTGAGCAACCTTATCCTTCACCTCCTTTATGTCTTTCCCGAAGGTAGCGTGAAGGTCCTTCAGAAGAAGCATCTGCTCTTCTTGGCGGCGAGCCTGTTCCTCCTGGCGGCGAGCCTGTTCCTCCTTGTCCTGCTGCCTCTGGTCTTCCAACCGACGAGCCTGTTCCTCCTGGCGGCGAGCCTGTTCCTCCTTGTCCCGCTGAAGCTGTTCTTCCAATCGACGAGCCTGTTCCTCCTGGCGGCGAGCCTGTTCCTCCTGGCGGCGAGCCTGTTCCTCCTGGCGGCGAGCCTGTTCCTCCTTGTCCCGCTTTAGCTGTTCTTCCAACCGACGAGCCTGTTCCTCCTGTCGGCGAGACTGCTCCTGCAGCATCATCATCAGAGCAGCAAGGTCTGGTGCTGCCGATGCTGCTGGTGTTGCTGTGGACGGGCCGGCCTCCGTGGTTAATAACTGGCTTTCCGATTCCTGCGGCAAAGCTCCACCAAAACGTCTCTGGTCCGTCTCCTGTTGGCGTTGACTCCGGGTACGGATACCCTCCGTGTCGTCTTTAGGTAAAATCGGCATAATTTAAATCCCACTTCTGACACCAATTGTTACGAGCTTCGGGTTCGTGACAGTAAAAACAGCCGATAAAAATTACCAAAAGTCACACTTTAATTGAACGCCACTAATTACAACCTTTAAACGCACTAATTAAAACAACAATCACTCCCAAGTCGCACTTCAAAATCGCTTTCGAAGTAATCACTTGTATCGCTAATTCAATACTGTCCCGGTCGCGGTGAATCCCGGCCTTTTATATTGCCGCGGCCGTTCCCGAACCTTCCAACGCAGAAACATCCGGAACATTCGCGCGCAGTGCGGCCTTGAACGGCCGTACGCTCGGTCAAGGTCATTGTTCTAGTAAATTCTGGCGTACGCGTCTCGACTCTCTGTAGTCCCGCCTTTCCACACTAGATGGCGCTGGTTACTACGAACGTTAATCGTGGCGCGTAACAATAGCATTAGCTATGCATCTGGTGATATTTTTTTCGTTTAACATTTACTCAAGAATTGTATTCATATAAAATGTACACAAACTGGCAAATCTAGAATGACCCAAACAGCTTGATGGAGTGTTAAACGCAAATGTCAACAGGCGAAGATATTGCTTTTTTTTCCACGGGAAATATCAGAATCAATTAGCATGTGTTTAACACTCGTTACGACGTTGCCAAAAGAAATTAACACCCAAAAACATTACAGGGAGTCGTGGCTGACAAGTAGCTTGGCGTGGGGCCAAAGCAACCAGATCAAACCTGATGAAACTGTTCGTAACGTCAGGAATGACTGTAAGAGTGAATTCGAATAACTTGAAGACAGTTTCGAATGTCAATCCTCAGCGATGAGTAACGACAAGAGACGACTGAAATCTATTTCCGCTATGACCTTGGATCTGCTGATGAAGAGAGTAATTCCCGAGTCGAACAAAGTCTGTTGGATTCTTTGAATACTACTCGGATTTGTGATCACCATCCCGTATTTGACAAGTGTGGTGATTAAGTCAGAGCGTTATATTAATGATTTGATTTCAATGATAGAGAGCCGGACCCTGCAATGGATTTTATATAGGCTAATAATACTAGTTTACTTAATTTTACTACATTGACTAGTATTATATAACCTATATGTATAATTATATAAATATGTAAATAACAAACATGACGACCTCCATAGCCGAGAGGAGAGCGGGCCTTAATTTGACGTCGCAACTTCTCTGAGATCATGGGTTCGATTCCCGGTCCTATAAATATAGCAAACGAACTTCTATATTGTCTTTGGTCTGGGCGTTGTGGTATTGTCGTAGTTTCTCCGAAATCAGATAAACCCGAGTACTTTACCTACGTCTAACAGAATCAGAGCAATGTATGTGATGTTGTCCATTATATATTAAACCTCAATTCCCCTCACGCGAGTTTGTCTTAAGTGATGTTTGCTGAAACCCAGAGTTAAACCGTTCAAATGCTATATCAAGCCAGTCAGTGCCGGTTCTAGCATTACTGGCGCCCAGGACGAATTTCCGCCAGCGCCCCTGTAAAAGCGTATACCAATACATCGATTTAGGGGAATACATCTGGGTACCTCAGGGTAGCTTTCTAGCGCCCGTTCAAGTCCGAGCGCCCTGGGCTGTTGCCCAACCGCGCGCCACCCTAACGCCGGCCCTGAAGCCAGTCAAAGATAGGTTTTTTTCTAAAGATTACTCCAGATTGTTCCTACATTGACGTCTTCATGACAAAATCTATAGAGGTGTGTGTTCGTGAGTGGGTGTTCGGTCAACAGCACAACTCAGTAAATCCTTTCAGTTCGAAATTAGTTCTTATGCCGACGACATAAAAGCGATACAAAGTCCAAAGCGAAGTCTGACTTGCTTTTGACTGTTCAATTGTCTTTTTACGGAGGACGGCTTGGGCGCTCCTCAGCCGGAGGAAACACGAGAGTGCTTCAAAGATTATGCCTTTTATTCCCTGATTAAAGATCTTCTCAACCTAAGTAGCTATTGGGATCGGTACATAATATAATTAATTGACAGCGAGTCCGGCATTTTTTTTGGGGTATTAAATTATTTACTTAGCGTCAATTGCACCAACTTAACTCTAACGGTAACCAGCAATTTAACGGTTGTCAAATTGTAAATGTATGGAGTATGACAGCTTAGACAACTGTCAATTTTTTTTTCTCATTTATTTAGGTAAAAAACAGTGTTGAGATAACAGAGTCATTAACAATTTTCTTAAACAATTTAAATAATTCCAACACCAGCAACGTTTACCCCAACTTTAAGTAATAAACTTAACTTAGCTTATAAAATATAAATCTTCCGGTAAAATTGAGTAAAATGTATAAATTTGACATTTCCAGATCACGTGGCTTTTTAAAGTGAAATGTCAATAATAACTTACTTTTTTAACCGACTTCAAAAGAAAGGAGGAGGCTGTCAATTCGGACGTTATGTGTGTTCGGGCATAATAAACTTGTCGTAACGATACCAAATTTTTATAACTGCCACTTGGCCTGCCTCCCTTTGATTCTAATGATTTGTTTGTATTTTTTTGTAATTGTTACTTTCTGAAGACCCTTCAAAAATCACTTTGTTTTCCATTTTTTTTCAAGCTAAGGCTCCAGAATCCTAATTAAATCTACATTTTCGAGAACGGTACAAAATAAGATAATACAAGACCAGAAAATCCTACATGGCTAATTAATTTACCTCACTGTGACTTAATTAATTATTACAGGTGCCTACTTGTCGCTATTGTTTGTAGTTAGATTATCCCAAAAACTTCAACGGTCTAAGGACTGAAGAGGAACGTAATACATTTTGAATGAGTTTGCCCTGTTAAAATACAGACGGTTTTTTTAAATAAATTAATTATGAATCATACAGTAATTAATTTAGAACAGTAAACTAATTAAATTTAAAAACCAATAACGGATTATTACCCTTTAGCAACTATAATTGCGACCACAGATCATAAAAGATGGCTGGACAGATTTTAATAAAGCATGTCCAGTTGTCTTGATGACCTACAATTTGGCTTAAACAAGCCAATATTATCTCAAAACAAGGAACTAGAGTTAGATTAAAATTGACCAGGTAACAAAATCAGGCCAACAAGAGTTAAAAATATTCACAAAACTCATTTGTTTCCAGTTAGATTGGAAAATGTCATCACCATTATTCAATTGTCAAGGGTTTTTGCAATGCCCTTAATAAGTTTGCCAAAATACAATTGATTAAATCATCCTACAGAATATTCATATGCAACAAGAGACAAGAAAATTATATTTTACATTTATCGGAATTTCAGCGGATTGCTTTTCGAATAACAAAAGTTACAGAGTAAGACCCACGCAACTAATTTTTTGTAGTAATTGGACGAGAGGCAGCGAGTAGGTTGGTCAATTTAAAAATCTTATCCCAAGAACCAAGAAATAGTATCTGTATTTCTGTCTTCGTTATTATACTACTCTAGGGTAAGGTGTGGTCTCATTTACAGAGATTCAGTGAGCATATTATGATTCTCACGCTTTAAACCAGTGGTTTATTCTTATTTTAAATCGTATACATGTTAATAGAAAACAAAATATCTTTATTTAAGTAAAGTTTGAAAAACCATTTATGAATCGTCTGATT
The DNA here is from genome assembly GCA_037074685.1 of Glyphodes pyloalis. NCBI lineage: Eukaryota > Metazoa > Arthropoda > Insecta > Lepidoptera > Crambidae > Glyphodes > Glyphodes pyloalis. The sequence goes on along the minus strand of JAYKKO010000043.1, from coordinate 3,649,912 downwards.
AAGTTAAACTACCGCCGTATTCGGAATGTTGATGCTATCGAGAAAAACAGGCAAGAAACACTTTTCAAAAATTGAATATATGGTTACATTTAAAAAATAGATACAGACAATATGGGTTATGTTTAGTGTACATAAATAATGCTTCCTAGTTCAAAGATATTTGGCATTTATATAGTCTTCTATTTTATAATAGTCTTTTTTCTTGATAAAATCATTTGCAACTTAAATACATATATGCTTGATCTTATTTGGAAGCTTATAAAACACTACGAAGTTATTACTAATTTTAAGACAACAGAAAGATACAAAGAGAAAAAACAAAGTACTGTGAAAACTAAAATTACAAAGCCTAATGGTAGGTATGTAGTTATGGAGTCATTCTAGAACTACCAATCTCTAGTAGTCATGAACAAGGGTGCGTTTATCCGTGGCTACTGACCAAGCACCGCCGGCACACGCGCCCTACCCCTCTGTGTGGTGGGGTTGGGGGTGGCGTGGGCGGATGACGTCAGCACGCCCGCACCCCTCAACTTCAACTTGACATTCGCGGCTGTATCGATCCGGCGCAATGCCGAGGCCGGTCGTGTTTACATCGCTCAATGGCAGTCTGCAACCGCCATTGTTGGACTAATAATAACTCCCACATTTTTATGAAACTGCTTTTAGACCGGACGTGGAGTGGTTTTTGACCTTTCCACGTACACGCCTACGATTAAATATGGTTTTTATATTATCCTGTTCTGCGGCTCTCTGTCCGGCAGGTGATTTATGATTTGCTAGCGACACACCGCGGTTTCACACGCATTCTATCCCCTTTTTTTCCACATTCTTCACTTCTATTGGTTACAACGTAATATTACATATTACATATCGATAAATGGACTATTTAACACAAAAAAAAATCGATTTGACCCAGAATCTACTAAGATTAGCGCGTTCCAACAAACTCTTCAGCTTGCAGTATAGATATTAGGATCAAATATGTCAGAGTCAAAATACATAACATGTGTATTGGCAAGCAGTGGCTATAACTTATGAGCAGAATACTCGTTTGTCATAATTTGGATTGTCGGAGCTATGAAATGTAGAAGCTATTTCTGCGCAGCTTCTTCAGAATCTTGATTATATTGTTACGTAGCAATTATATAGTTCATATTATAACGAAATTGTCGGTAGAAAAACGTAACTAAAATAAAATTGTGTTCTACAACATAAGTATGTATTCGGCTATTAAGCAGCATTTAAATATAAAGACCACAACTTAAATTTTAGAGTTCCTTTATTTAACTTTCTATAAGAGACTCTTAAGAGACCCTTTAAGAGAGGATAAAAGAGGGCATAGCGATTTATCGCTCGAATTGTAGCAGCCCGACTGGTGAAATACCTCCACTTTACAGAATACCGCAGCCAAATAACAATCACTTCGGCGTTTTTGTGTCCTGCGTGTGAATCAGGTTTCCAGAGCTCCTGGGGGAGGTAAGGGCGACAAGTCCAGTAACAGCTTTATTATGCTGTCCTGGTCGCCTTTAAGCTAGGACCTCATTACTACTTATCTTCAGGTGGGATTTGATCAATATATATAAAAAAACGGCAGCTGTTATTCTGCTTTTTTAAAACAGAATAACAGCTGGAGTTTTTTTTCACGTTTTCCATTGTTTTTCGTTCTCCTATTGCTTGCAGCGTGATGTTATATAGCATAAAGACTTCCTCAATAAATTGACTATTCAACACAACAATATTTTTTCGATTCGACCCAGTACTTCCGAAAATTGGCGTGTTCAAACAAACTCGGCTTTATTGTTTAGGAAATATGGATGATACTTTCATTACTTACCACCACCGAGCGACAAGGCGATTAGCAGTTTTACCTTTATGTAGTAGATATTCCTTCATTCATAGCTGGCACATACGTTATGCTTGTGAACAGGTGTCACCTTTAGGGACTGGTCTGCTACAGCTTATACCTTAAAATAAATACTTATGATAATAAAAACTATATTACTTGGGTCCAAAGTTACAGTTCTACACAAAGCAATAAGTTTGATACTGCTACTGAACTAATCTGCTGAGTTTCTTACCAGTGTCTTGTCAGTATATATAGGTTCCGAACCGGCGGTAGAATCACTTTGCATTGTGTTCAATGACGATTCAAATGTTTTACATGTAACCTACTTGAATAAAGAAATATTTAATTTGACTTCATTCACACGTTTTGCCTCTTCATGCGAACGGCTAAGGACTGGAACTCTGCCGAGGTTACTTTTACCGGAACGTATGTTGTTACAGGATGGATATCCAAAATAAGTTCTCCTTATACTTACCTACCCTCAAGATGAACGAAAGCTGTTTACGTCCAAGTGTACGCCCTCTCTCGTCATGATCCGGATCGATAATTCCGCAGTGAGTTAGGTCCGCAGACCCGCCCTGAGTTCTGGTGTTGCGTCGCAGCCTGTGACGACAGGCAAGTCTTTTTATTCATATATATTACATCAGTAACACTTATGGATAGTTTCTATATAAATGAAATGATGCTACCTGCTACAGAACCTATAACTACTGACAAGATACCGGCAAGAATATCAGTAGTTTTTTTACAAAACAAAGCTAAACTTATGACTGTTTTTGTACCAAAACATACAGTTAGTTTGGCAATTGTAAAACAAAAATAAAAAATAAATTAAGCAAAAAAAAATTGCAAGATAAGGAGCTAGGGTGTTTGTTAAGAGGCTTCGATTTGTGAACAAGGTTACTGTTCCAAGCTCACATCGGGGGGGCCGGCTTTTGGTGGGTAGCTTTGGCTACAGACCACCCAGAGAAGGGGCACGTCATGATGCAGTGCTTGCCTGAGGTTGATCATTGATTGCATCGATAAGGTGCTACGATCAAAATCATTACGGTGTGACATGACATTGCATTTATAGAACAGCCACTTATAAATAAAATGTTACTAAAAAGGCAAATACTCAACCTTAAAGCGCGAAATATTCCGGATTCGCTTCACTGTAAGGTCGATTTGTGAATTACCTAGACTGGTGATGATGTCACAACTAATATCTGACACCTGATAGGCTTACTACCCAAAATGAATTATGTCTGATCGCAGCCAAGTCCGGTGGAAGGATGTGTTTACGTCATTATTTCGTAAAAACTGTACAAAGAAACAATTAAATTAAGAATCTTATGATGTATATTAACGCAATATATTTTACTAAATTATCATGATAAAAGGAAATCATTTGGTAATCTCGCTTTTGGACTCAACATAAAATAAATACGTATTTGTTAACGATGTTTCTTTGATATTGGTGTTCCATTACTCTTTTTTATACCAGAACTCTAATGGCACGTAACATCCATGTAAGTCCATCTTTTCACTCATCGTTTCGATTCTAAAATATCTTTTAATAGCAGTGTTAAAAACATATTAAAAAAAAATACAAATACATTAACTGAAAGTTCGATTGTCAAAGGATCACTCCGTTTTTCTGGGATGATTTGGTTTCTAATAGCATGATTATTATATTTTTGTAACTGACATTTTGTGCCGGCAGCCATCTTGGACCGATTTTCCCTTTAATTTTTTTTTTTATATTGCTCTTCAAGATTGACCTCATCCCACCTGATGTTAAGTGGTAATGAGGTCCTATCTTAAGGGTGATAAGTACAGCATAATTATTCTATTACTGGACTTATCGCCCTTACCTTGAAGGCTTGACCCCTGCTACTAACGCAGCACCCCCCAGGAGCTCTGGAAACCTTACTCACACGCAGAAACACAACAACACAGAAGTGATTGTTATTTGGCTGCGGTCTTCTGTAAGGTGGAGGTATTTCACAAGTCGGGCTGCTCTAGTTCGAGCGATAAATCGCTATGCCCTACCTCTTTTATAAAATAAAACAAAAATATACATTTCATCCGTTTAGTTCTTCAGTGACACGTCATACTTTAAACACCCCTTGGTTTTTGGGACGCGAGTAAAAAATAAAGTTAGATATGAAGTATATTATGTTCTATGGATCCAACAAGAACATAACGAAAGGGTGTTGACCGGTACATGAGATTTACATGGCAACGGCAATCGACACATTTTCTTGAGGGTGACAAGCAGTTTCTACCCACGCAAACTATTATAGTAGAATAACAGCTATGATAAGTTGCTACACAAAAGCTTTCGTTGATTGATTGATAGCACACAACACTCGCATATCAGAGATCATAATTAGGTAGGTACTTATTCATATACATTTATATAAAAAAAAAATATTGATATTAATATGGACCGATCCGAGCTTAATTTTTAATGGACAATCACGTGTGTGATCAATCTAGTACATGCTGTGTAGCCGGATTTCAGCGTAGCACCGTATTAAATAACGTAATTGTAAATTACTTTTTTTTAATAAATCACGAAATATTTTCTAGTCTTAAAAAATCTTAGAATTTGATGCCTCTTTATTATTTCGCTCTATGAAATCAAAAGTATCAATCAATCTTTATAATCAACGGTATATATATATATATAAAGACATTACATATTTAAATTGCAGGGACATAGCAAGCAGATATTTGTTAGTAGCTCACTAGCTGATTCAACGGTTTAAGATTCAGTTTGAATTACATTATTTGTACATCAAAAAATAAACTTAAATTGATATCTTCATGTACCAAAATAGAAAAAAAGTTGATTGCTTCGTATCTGATTCACGTTATGTTCCAGTAACAGCAAGGTTACTCGTTATTATTTTGCACGGTTCGCGTTTCATTCTCAAGCTGCGTCGCAATTTTCCTTGTGCCGTTGTAGGGGCCAAGTTTTGAGTTCGTAGCGCTTTGTGTAGTACTAAAATTTGCTACGAATTTTGTAGCAGTCCTGAGTTGATGCTACGAGTACGATTACAGTTTTGTCGTTCCGTTTCTGTAGAACTGATCGGCGCTACATGTATCAAACTTGTCAAACTTTCCCAGCCTATTTTGAACTTACAGTATCGGATATAAAGGCAAACATACCTTGAAAAACTGGAAATACAAAAGTGTGTAGCTACTACTCGATATTTGTTCCAAAATTTGTTAATATTCGTTACATTACTTAAACAACCGAAACGATTTTATAAATTATTTAAATTAAAACGTCATTGGCAATTACAAATCTATTTTTTTCCTTAACCCTGTGTCGTGTCCGCGGTCTTACTTTTTTTCTACCTATATTTAGACAGCAATTCTGCCGCCCTAAGATTTGGCTTTTCAAGTTTCTGTGGTAAATCTGGCACTGTTTTTAGGTCGTGTGCGTTTTATGGAAATCATTGAATTCGATGTTTTCCTTATAAAATCTGTTCACCGACTATTGCCTATATGACTATAATACCGGTGCTAATAGGTAGGCTTATGCTTCGTAACTTGGGCCACGCGCTAATCGCCCGCTCGCTATCGACCGGGGTGGGTATGAATGGCGCGCTGACGTCACGCGCCCCCAGCGTGGGGGCTCGGGGGCGGGGGCGCTTCCAGCCTTGAACTTGCATCGATCCACCCTGCACTTGGACTGTGTTGCACCCGGCCGTGGGAACCGGCGTCAAGGCTTCCGTTCGGGTTGTTGCGATGGCTTCAGAGATTCAAAATAACATACGATAATGGATTTTGTAAGGGATTTATTTTATCTGCGTAGTCGATAGGTTGTTGATGTTAGAAATAATGCCGTAGCAGCATTTGCTGATGTGGAATCCGATTGGAATCATAAGGACTATAAGTTTATTGTTTTCTATTGTGTATTAACGACTTTCCCTCAGGGAGTCTATTCTTAAAAACGAAACGAACAAACGAAAGGTTTCGTTTTTGAAGATTATCAAAAGTTTAGCAATTCAAATGTAGTTTTTAATTTCCATATTATATTTTTTTGAAAACGCTTAATTCGCATGCGATGTGAATTGGGTACGATGATGAGAATTCAACATTGCCATTCGTCTGATACGATATATTTCGCTTTTGAAAGTAGGTCTGCTGACTTCGCTCTGGTGCTATGTAAATCTTATAAATGTTTCATATTTTGTGTACTATTATATGTATTTGTTATACGTATAAACTATTCTTATAAAGCACTCTACCCACAAAAAACATCAACATTTTTGGTAGGCACTAAGTTACCCATAATTTTGATTATACAGTAAATAAATAAATAAATAAATGCGCCAGACAATCACACCAATCACCTGGTCTCAAACTAAGGTTTTCCCTTGTACTATGAGTACCAGACGACGGATACTAACTGGGGGCGTCATCCCAGCACACCCAGACTCAAGTCAATTTAGAAAAGTTCGTTTTCCAAATTGACCCAAAGTTAAAAAAGTTAGTAAACCATTTTCTTGGTCTACTGCACTTTATTTATAGTTACAAAATAGATAAAAGGCGGTAATGTCAAGCTACTTCACAATAATGCAGTGCTAGCATTTATAAAGCGAAGCGGCCTTTCTAGATTTGCCATCCGTATCATACTCGTATAATCAAGTACTTCGGGTAATTGTACTCTAAACTTTTATACTTTATTGCAATTATATATATTGTGGTTGTCTTTTATTCATTCGACATAAACTAATTGTAAAGAATTAGTAAAACTACGTATTTTTTAAGAATCTTGTCAAATAAATTTAGGAAAGGTTAAAGAGGAAAGTTTTATATTAGTCTTTTTTTTCTTTATCGAAAAAAGTAGATAGGGACGTACCTAAATGAGAGCCAGAAAGGGGGGCAGCCCCTTCCTATCCGCCCTTGAGTAGTTAACCTTCTATTCAAAATCCTTAAGATTATTGGTAGGTATAAAGGCACTTTACGCGTAAAAATATAAAATATTTCTCTCCTGAAAGGCCGTTTCATATTTAAAAAAGTCACCATCAATCTGGTTTTATCATCAATAGTAGTTTTTTGTGAAAGTATGTTTCGTAAGTTTCGCAACATAGCATTATTAGATAATACGTAAACTAATAAACAAACAATGTCTTACCACCGCGTCACAACGCTAAGTGTCACTCGCGCTGCTTCGTCTACGCAGCGCGTCGTCTGGCACGTCATCCGGCGTCACCCGGCGTCATCGGCGTCACGAGATGACGCAAGAGGCGCGCGCGCCGCGTCACCTGGCGATAAGGCCGCCATAAATTCGGCTGGTTCGGTGGAGCGGATGATTGCGTTAGACCGACACGGTTGATGATCACAAATTAGTTGGTGTTTGAGGTGTTTTTGTATGTTTTTTTGGGGACTTTACCGCTCGCTATTGAATTAAGTAGGTTTCTTATAGTCATGTTTCATGTTGCACTTGAATACCTAAACATATATTGGACAACCTCACATACAATGTTCTTTTCATTGCTCAAGTTCAGAAACATCGACTGTACCACAACACCCATCTACACATAGTTAAACTAGTATATATGTAATAATGCCCTTTTAGAAAGGGGCCTTCCATTGATCATGCGAAGCCCAAAAAGGGTCCATAAAAAATCACGAAATATCTCAAGGTGGTATCACATACCTATCTTCTTTCCAAAAAATTATAATCATCAAAATCGATTCCTAAACGACGAAGCTGTCATAAACAAAGGCGAACATAGAAAAAATATACCGTCCATTGAGAAATCTTCTTTAAAGAAAAACAGTTAAAATAAAAATCGTGCCCCTTGCACAGCTTGCTTTTGACTAGGCAATGGTGATTTTTACTTATCTACAACCAATTAATTTGTCATTCTTAGTAACAATACCGAGATGGCAAACAAAATCGACTGATGCAACACACGGACAGTCGAATTGAAGTCAATAAGTAAAAATGTACAAAACCACGTGATGCTGGTCATGTGAATATCACGCTCTAGTGGTGTGATCATTCGTTCGTCATTTTGCGGTGGATAAGATAGTGTTTTAAAATTCTATTGTTTGAAGATATTAATATTAGATTTTTAGTATTTTAGGCATCACGCCGTACTATTTCTTCTAAAATTATTTGGTAAGTGCAGCCACTTACTGAAGGCTAAGAGGTAATTATAACGGAAAAACTCGTCGCCTGCTTGCGGATAGGGTTTTTTTAAGCAAGAGAGGAATCCACATCGCGATGATAACAGATTTGATACCGGAATATCCTATCCGTAAGCATCGCCATACTGGCTCGCAAGATTTTTCTTTTTGAAGGAATCCATGTCAAATGAAAATGGAAACACATGAGCCGTCAACGAGTTCCACTTCTTTATGGTCCGGCAAAGATAGGAGTTACCAAATTTTTTTGTTCGTGATAATATTTTCCACGGTGAAGCGGTGACATCGTTGGCCGGCTCTTGTGGTTCTGTGAAGGAAAGGGTGTTTGAATCCCACACTTCAAGGAGATATTTTTTTATGTTACTCTTCAAGATTGACCTCATCCCACCTGATGTTAAGTGGAAATTATCATATCCATGCAAGGCTAGTACATAAATGTGCGACATAGTGTACGTACGTCATATGCTCGTTTTATTATCGTTATAATATCGTTAGTCTAATCTGAGAAAACTTCTTTATTTTTTCTTTTTTATTAGACTTTGGAATGTATGAATACCTGTGCCAGAGTCTCGTGAGGGGAAAATTATACAATTTCACGATAGAACACTATGATTAGTGCTCTATAGCTTACCAAGGCTTCCATGGAGGCCAATATGCAGTTTAAGCTCGTTTCAAGGCACATTTGGGTCTGAAGCAAGTTGTTCACGTAGATAAGTGGCTTGACACACGATGCGCGTTTGAACGTTCACTTTATAGATTAATTTTATTTATCACTCGCTATTGAACTTTGCCTTAAAAATTAATACCAAATATAGGTATAAACTAACTCTCACGAAATCATAAATAGGTAAATCGGACCGACTATGCATTTCCTTCCTTTATCCTCCACATAATCATACAACTACTTACTCGTATTTGTAGGTAAAAATAATTGTTGTTTACACAAAACATGTCACTCCCATTTATTTCAAAGTGGGTTCTGTTTGAGTATTCATTATTTTACATTATTTTTCAGATGTCTTTTTCATTGACATTTTGACGGCAGGGCATTCAATTCGTTACCACTATGTCATACGTTAATTAAATTAACGAGTTAATTTGCGAAATGTATTGATTTCTTCTGACTTCGTAGTTCACCATTATCTTATCTATATTGCAAGTTTTCAGTATATTTCTTAACTGAGTTGGTATGGAATACGAAAACCACATTCCAATGAAGTGATATCGTCGTCGAAAACGATTGATGCATTTAGCTAGGTAATGCATTCCACCTTGTAAGAAGGGCATTTAATACGTTTATGGTTAGATTTATTTAATTATAAACTTAAATGCAGCCGTCATCGACAGTCAGGTAGGAAAAAAAAGAAAGGTATGTATCGTCTGCAAGGTAGAAAAATTGCCCGGTAGATGCGGCGAATAAGTGTCAAAGATCTGGGCTGCCATAAATGTGAGGAAGAGGATGAAATCGGTGATGAAGGCCACGCCGCTAGAACAAATAATAAAACTGATGCACATCACCAACTGCAAGTTCAGTACGTTTTTGTTTGTGTCAAAGATACTATTAAATATCGCTTGTAAGCGGGTCAACTAGATTCGGAAAATAAAGATTTGATTTCATTATTAATACGATTATCCGAAAATCTGGTTTTCTGCCCCCCACAAATAAGTAGTTATATCAAGTGTATTTTTGAATAAAGATTTTTTTTTTCAAACATTTAGTATAAAAAAGGTTTAAGTAGCATACTTTTAAAAAATACTCGTGATATTACTTCACCCTTGTGATATTTTTATGGACCCCTCCCCCATTGAGCCCACATGATTAATGGACGGCTCCTTAGTTCGGATAATCGACGCTCTACTGTACTTCCATTTCATCCTAAAACGCATATACCTTTTTCATTACGTTTGGATTTTTAAGATTATGTGTAATCAAGACGAGGGCTAGAATAAAACTATAGGTAATATTAGGCTACGTGACCAGACGGTCGTGCGCATTCAGTATCGGCGCGCGCGCAGTTCACGATAAAACGCCGCAGACCTTGTTTACTATAGAGTGAATAAGTTATTGTATTACGCCGCGCTTTGTAGGAAAATTTTGATTCATGATTAGATCAATGTTAGAGCTGATACTATCTGTAAATAGATTTTCGACGTTTTCTTAATACATTATCACTACTTACTACATCTATCCTAATATAATAAAGACGGAGAGTTTGTTTGTTTGAATTTGCTCATCTCTAGAAACTACTGGTTCGAATGAAAAATATTTTTAAGTTGAATAATTATTTATTTATCGAGAAGGGCTTTAGTTGTTTGTAGTATATAACAACACACTGTGATCAATAGGAGCAGCGAATCTGTGGAAAATATTGAAAAATATTTTTTCTTAGATAGTGTTTTAACATAAAACTTTGTGGGTGCAATATTGTATAATACATAGCGGTCCCGGCGAACTTCGTTTCGCCTTAGAGGATTTCCCGCTTTTCTGTTGAATTTTTTCCTGAATTTTCTTTGCTATAAACTTCACGGAGCCCGATACCTTTCCAACGAATGCAAAACCGTGGAAATCAATTCGTGCGTTCTGGAGTTACAGCGTCAGGAAGGAAAACCCGACTTATTTTTATATAGGAGATAGCTGACATAATTATAAGTATCAATGTTGATGAGCGAACCCTAGGCGGGAAACTAGTTATCTATAAAGAATATAAATATGTTATGTATGTCATGATTATGAAATATAAACGATTTTTAAGGCAGCTGATAATTTTGTTTTCTCAATATTTCATGTAATATATTATTTACAGTACCTTTACCTATGACAATATATTTTTTTTCCAGTAGGCTCTCGTTTTTTTAAGTATATTTCAAATGTTTTTATTTATTTTTACCACATCATAATGTTTACTTGATCCCAAAGCGACCACGAACCCTAAAATAAATATATCATTAAATAAATATTGGACAACATCACATACATTGCTCTTATTCTGTGGTAAGTGGCCCTCTTGCCTCTCGGCTACGGTGGTTGTCTATTCGGTACATAAAAACAGTCAGACACAGAACAAACCCAAATGCTTATTATAGGGCTGGGATCGAACCCATGACCCTTGGTTCTACAGCCAGGAACACTAACCATTGTTCTAAAGTCCCAGCTATATTTGATGATATTGTTTTTCGTTTCATCATTCTATTTTCAACACAAAGTATCTCGGCCGAAGAGACTTTATTTGTTTGTGATGGAATATTTTCCACGGTGAAACGATGACATCGTTGGCCGGCTCTTGTGGTTCTGTGAAGGAAAGGAAAGAGTGGGATAAGGGAAAGCCGATAAAAGACGCTTAATGGACCAATCTTAACGAAATATGTGCTATCCATTGAGGAAAACCTACCTCAAAATAAGTGATTTTAATGATCTATAGATAAGATTCAACAGACATGCGTCACTATTACACATAAATACAGGTTTCATATGTCTGTAATTGAGCATATTTGAGTTTCGTGGACGATAAACTTGATGGAAGGTGTCTCCCTCTTTGATCGAACGACGGCAGGTGAATTATCAATAGATTTAGTTGACGTGGAGTTTGAGCCTTTGTTTATGTAATAATGTGGCGAAGTATCAGTAGTGGTATCACGAGATAAGATATATCGCCGCTCCCACGGTTTTTTCATACAAGAGATTACTGGAAATTTGAATATCACATAGGCATTTGATTGTTTTTTGGCGATATGAACCAGTTTTATAAGAACTTGATTTGTACGAGTGGAATGAGTACAACGATGATTATTGTTTGTCCATTATGGTCTTGATCAGAGGCCTCTTCAATAGCATATGACTGACTAGGATTCAGAGTTCACTGAGTTCAGCAAGTCTACTCCCAAAACGAAAGCTTAATATTTTTTTAATTCTCTTAATCATAACCTACTCACTTCTAATGCGCGAAAACCGTTTAAAAAAAATGATTTATGCCAATCAAAAACCACGTTTTCAATTATTCTTCAAAAACGGAACCTTTCGTTTCTATAATTATTGGGGTTAGGCCTACAGTTCAGCTCTACGCGTCAAACTATCTGCTTCACCCAAGGGCCGACTGGTAGAGAATGCCCCTAGCATTAAGTTCACTTGTTGTACTTATTTGAGCAATAGAGTTTTTAAATAAATAAAAAATAGCTAGTGCTAGGAACATCGTGTATCACATATTATAAAACAAAGTCTCTTTTTCTGTCCCTAAATCCTTTAAAACTACGCAACGGATTTTTATGTAATTTTTTAAATAGATAGAGTGATTATATATTTCTGAGTATTTACATTACATCCGTGCAAAGCCGGGGCGGATCGCTAGTATCCTATAAGTCGAAACCGGTGGCTTCCATAATTTATATCTCCTATAAATATCTGTTTAACCCTCTAGCTGATCGTTTCTTAAATGATGATTCCGATTCGTGCAAATCATCAAAGATCGTAATATATTCCATAAACTTCTCTCACTTTCTCTATTAATTCCTCTGAACTCTGCTCACAATCTTTCACTGGCCAGTTCATACTTTTACCTTTGAGGAAAATCATTCCCTTATCAAATCCAGAGTAAAATATTGCTTCCTCTCTTTTCACTTAATAATAATTAGTTAAGTATCTTCTATTAACTTTAGCTAGTCATACTAATACAACAAAACTGGATACATTTTGGGTGGACACTGAACTAGCTACCCTTCAATGTCCATAATTTAATGTTCTCTTAGTTACTGTAGGCCGCGTCATTCTTAAAAAGCTCTGACTGAATATAAGAACTGTATTTATAGCCCAGCTTCTCACGGGTAGATATTAATTTCAAGAGAGGAAGGGCATAGCTATTTATCGCTCGAACTGGAGCAGCCCGACTGGTGAAATACCTCCACCTTACAGAAGACCGCAGCCAAATAACAATCACTTCTGTGCTGTTGTGTTCCTGCGTGTGAGTAAGGTTTCCAGAGCTCCTGGTGGGTGCTACATTAGTAGCAGGGGTCAAGCCTTCAAGGTAAGGGCGACAAGTCCAGTAACAGATTTATTATGCTGTACTTGTCAACCTTAAGCTAGGACCTCATTACCACTTAACATCAGGTAAAATATTTATTTTTGAAGTTAGAGATTTGGTAGGTACAAATATAGCTCAAAACTTGGATTAAAATATAGACTACTTTTTGTTTCGAATATTAGGGGAGAAAGGGGTAAAACCGACCATGAAAGGATGTAGTCCATGCGAACGAAGTCGCGGGCACAGCTAGTTTTTATATATATAAATATAAATAACCTTTGTCATACGAGGATAGTGAGTAAAATAATTTCATCTCTTGACCGTATTTGCTCAGGAGTTAGTCGAAATCCCAAGGAATGTCCCCTAAATCCGATCTTCTTTACAAGTTACGATAGCACATGTAAAATGAAAGATAAGATTTATCGCATATACTTGTTGATACTTGTAGGACAAGAACTTGAGCTACGCGAATCTGTCCTCACGCGAACGTTCAAAAACTATTTTCCACTTAGCGTGGTGACGTCACGTGTATCCGGGCGCTGCGCCTGCGCCGGTTGCGAAGTTTTCCGTCACGCGTCCGCGTCGTGCCTCCCGCCCAATCGGCGCATTTCGACAGTGTTCTTCACGTGATGCTTGATAAGATACACGGGCAGGTGCGGGCTGGGGGTGGCGACGGTTTCTTAATTATAATAATTTATTTCAGACAACTGGTATCTACAACCTGTAACGGAAAGGGGGTAACAATGTAAAGTAGGTGGATACTATACCTTGTATAGATTCTATATACGAAATCCTGAGTTAAAATAAACACTTTATTGTTTTTATGAAATAAAAAATGATTAACTATAATGACTGACTAAAACTTAAACAAACGCATCACAACACTATTGAGGTCAGCGACCCCAAATCACGTTATCACTTCACGACAATCACTGCGATCCTGAATTTCTCCACCTTCTTCCTCGACATGCGCGCCTAGTACTTTCTTAGAAGATGCGCGAACATTATGCAACATTTGTGGTGTCACTGTACAGAACGCGGCCTTGATGCTTTCTCTCTCTCTTCCCTTGACGAGCATGCTACAGCGTACACCTTCCTTTTAAATTAGTCCCACAAGAAGAAGTCCAACGGAGTGAGGTCTGGTGACCGAGCTGGCCATGTGATACGACCTCCTCGCCCAATCCACAGATGGAAACGAGCGTTTTGATGGTTTCGTAAATCTCTTTCTCTAGCTCTCGGTCGGCCATCACGCTGCCGTCGGTTGCTCCGACACAGAGAATCATCTCGAATATTCTTGATTGCTCAAAGACATCACGAAATATCACTAGGCTATCCGTAGTAAGTAGGTAATCCAGAAAGGCAAAAACACAAGATGTTGTCACGGCGACGACAACTCAATGACTTAACTGAATTGTCAAAATGAGAAACGCTAAACCAACAAATTTCAGATGTGATTCAGTAAACACTAAAAGATGAACCACCATTGTGATATTTAAATTAATAGCATAATAGGTAGGTACATCCAAGTCTTTCGACGATTCCAACAATACTGTGATAGTGTTGTGCAAGCGTGACTTAGTCAAAATTTTGACTTGTATTTGACTGATATTTCAAAAAAAAATATTGAATCAATAAATGCGTGTACACAGCTACAAATGGTCCCATACAATTTGTAACCGTTAACTGCTTTGGTATTTTTGATATTGTTATACCCTTTCCGTTACACGTTGTATATTGGTTGGTAACATGAGGACTTACGTCTTTATTTTAACAACGGGTGTTATATGTATGATTTACGTATATGTCTATCTGACGATGCCACATGCACAAATGTCTGTCTGTTGCTAATACTATTAGATATATTCAATGGCGGATCCAGGGGGAGGGTCATGGGGGTCATGACCCCTCCCTGAAAGGTGCAGTGCAAGAATTGTAGAAAATAGCCTTTCACGCTAAACGTAAAACCGACCATCAGGCCTAGCATACGCAACGCGACTAAATTTTATCGCGCCCTTAACAAACGTCAAAATCGATTGAAGTTAGTGCGTCAGCTGTTGATTGGCTGAAAATACGAGTGCGGTGTGCTGTTAGCCAATCAAAAGTATCGAAACTTTTGTCGTCTCATGCGATAAATTTGACATTTGCGTATACTAGGCCTGGGCCTGATGGTCTGCATAAAAGGATGTAGTTCACGCGAACGAAGTCACGGACACAGCTAGTTAAATTATAAGTTCTTGACTTGACCACGACTATGTGACCCCCTCCTGGCGCCAAAGCTGAATCCGCCCTTGGATATATTGGACTACATTATATACATTGCACAGATCCTGTGGTAGGTAGGTAAAGTACTTGAAGGAAATCAGAAACAATGACGGCATTATTACCATGATCTCAGAGGTGACACGACTTCGGCGTCGAGCCATCTCTGAGGTTCCACGTTCGACCCCCGGTCGGGTCAGCATGGAAAACGATTTTTTCTATATTGTCTCGGGTCTGGGTGTTGTGGTACCATCGTTGTTTCTGATTTCTGTAACACAATTATTTAAGCTACTTACCACAGAATCAGAGCAATAATGTTTGTGATGTATCTTCACGGTAGTTTCAGGTTCCGCACCGTAGGTAGCTTAATTTGTTTTATATATTTATAAGTAGACTGAATATTTATAAGTATTACTAATGTAATCTATAGAATAAAAAATATTGACTTTGACTTTGATCTTGTCCAATATTTATGTGGATTGCAACGTCGACCAAATGGGAGCTCACGTTTGCAGTATGAACGACAATCTCACTTCTGACACCAAAAATATTAAGATCGCAAGTCATTTATTTTTCCTTTTTATCTATTGGTATTTACAACATGTAGGTTTAATATGGTCAGCTCTGTCAGCAACAATTTATTATAAAAAAAAAGGCCTCCAAATGCGTTCCTGCTAATATACTAAGCCGCAGATACAATATTTTCAGTTTGAACCCGTTATTATGAGTTATATCAGCGCTATCAAAGAGGTAAGCATCGTTATCTACATCGAGATGTTATATTGTTTTTAACGATTTGTTTGAGCGCGCGATATAATCCTTCTGTTTTCACTGCCGAGCTATTTTCGTACGCTGAAAGTCAGTATCGTTGCTAAGTTTCATTATAATAACGTGAACAGTTTTCTAGACGGTACTATATTAATGATATAAAGAGGACAGATTTGTTTGTTTGTTTATCCATACTTCCATACTAATATTATAAATGCGAAAGTAACTCTGTCTGTCTGTCTGTCCGTCTGTTACTCTTTCACGCCTAAACGGCTGAACGGATTTTGATGAAATTTGGTATAGGTATACGTTGAATCTCAAGAACGGAAATAGGCTGCTTTTTATTAGAAAATAAGGGGGGATGGGGGTAATACCACCTTTGAAAGTTTATATGGAAAAATGTTTATTTTTGAAGTTATATGAAATTTGGCACAAATATAGCTCGAAACTTGGATTAAAATATAGACTTCTTTTTGTTTCGAATATTAGGGGAGAAAGGGGTAAAACCGACCATGAAAGGATGTTGTCCACGCGAACGAAGTCGCGGGCACAGCTAGTATTAAATAAGCTCTAAAACACTCAACGATTTTTAAAACAATCCTTTCACTGTTTAGAAGTTCCAGTCATTGCGTTACATAGGTATTTAAAAAATGGCGACTATTTCTAACACTCTTGCAATATACAGGCAAAAGCACGTCAGACTGCACACTTTGGACTTTGCACCACCCTTATGTCGAGCGCATAAAATCTAATTTAGAACTGCTGGTTTTTTTTTATATTACACTTCAAGATTGACCTCATCCCACCTGATGTTAAGTGGTAATGAGGTCCTTGCTTAAGGGCGACAAGTACAGCATTATAAAGCTGTTACTGGACTTGTCGCCCTTACCTTGAAGGCTTGACCCCTGCTACTAATGTAGCACCCCCCAAGAGCCCTGGAAACCTTACTCACAAACAGGAACACCACAACACAGAAATTATTGTTATTTGGCTGCGGTCTTCTGTAAGGTGGAGGTATTTCACCAGTCGGGCTGCTCCAGTTCGAGCGACAAATCACTATGCCCTACCTCTCTTAAAACCTGCCTATATAGTTATTTTGCCTGGCGACTCAAAGACTTTGGCGTTCTATTTCCATTATAAACATTTAAAATATGTTGACGGTTAACTACTATACATGTTATCGCTATGTTATGTTAGAAGGTCCCACTAGAATACCAGCGCTGCTGCCGCATTGGTTCCATTATCGCATCAGCTCATGCTGAGGCTGGGACCTTTTGGGTGCACTGGCCCGGTTCAATGTGTTTGTAATTGTCTTTTATTGTGTGTGCCAATAAATGTTTTTTTTTCTTATATCGCGTTTTGAGCCGTTGACTTTTTTAAATCGAACCAAATCTGGTCCCAAGTTAAGGCTTTCCTCTTCCGTCTCACACATAAACATAGTAAAAGTACTACTATGTGTATAAAACGATGTTCACGTAGAAACCGGAGACAGAAGATGTCAATCATTTACGATTCGTAATGTGTCAAAAACGTCGTTACGAGTCGTTTATTCTAATTTCAAATATACTTTCCATATCAGCTGTAAACAGTCCTCTGTCAGTCGTTTTTAGCTTACGCCTCATATAATTTATTACTAGGCGTAATTAGAATGGATCGTTTATCTAATATTGGAAGCGGGCATAAGGAAACATCGTGTCCCAACTTGATCTGCCCGAGAATCGAAGCAGGGACCTTTCCCACCGTTGCTCCTAATTTAAGCTTTCGTCTTATTATAGATCAAATATAGTTCTTTAAAGTGTAGCCTTAAAACCTTTTAACTCAGCTCCCATTGATAGATGAAGTGGGTCACCTTTTATAAGGGCGAGGGTCCTGACCCGGATCGTTTCATCCCCCGCTCCGATGTTGACTAAGCTAATTATGGACTGGACCAAATTGGGCAATGACGACAATGCCTTAATGGGTCGGGATTTCAGCAAAATAAACACGAGCACATATTACCTTTGCTACAGAGTTATTTTTGGCAAATACAATGGTTCTTTTGCTGAATGTTGCTATACATGATTCGCCAGTGTTTTTTATTTTGACGTCACACTTGCCCCCGGTAGTTGCTTAAATATAAGGGGTGAGAGTCGTCTGCGCTTCTCCGAAAGCTCGGTGAAGACGATAAGGCTTCGCAGCCAGCACCGATAGTCAGTGACTTGAAAAAAAAACAACCTACAATTCATTGATCAACGTACTTTTGAAAATATTACAAACAATTTAAACTGACTCTATGTCGGTTCGGAAACTATTTCTGCCGAGAAGATAAGGGCTGGAAGATATAGTTTTCTTTTATAAAATGCACCTATACGTTTAGATATTACCTACTTATTTTTTACGACTTTTATAGCCAAGAGGCGAGCGGCCTGGACTTTGGCGTCGAAACATCTCTAAGGTCCCAAGTTCAATTCCCATTATACATATATTGTATTGAGCCCAGATGTTGCGATTCCATAGTTGTTGCTTTAACACAAGAGCTTTAGATACTTATCTCAGTATCAGAGTAATATGTTGGACAATATTTGGGTATTCCAATTACAGCGTTACATCTATTGAAAGTTTTGTTAGAAAAGTACCTCAAGTATTAAAAAGACTATTCATAAAATAGGTTAGGAATATTATGACTGGCACAGTTTACATAATTTCCAATATTTAACCAGTAAACGGGACAGCAAAATTCTCGATAATCGTTTGACAATGCGGTTTATAAAGAGCGCTATTTATTGAAGGTTACCGCGAAGGCATAAATATGGTTCTTTACTCTGCAGTTGTGGTTTCTCCGTCTCAGTGGAACAGTCATCAATTCTGACATAATGTGCTGCGGTAATATAGGACAAGAATAATCGGGTTTTGTGGTGAAACAAAACGAGATTTCATCTAAACTCTATATTTTGCTAAGCAGTGCACATAAGTATTGAGGGTAAAAGGCAACAGATATGTTTTTTTTTAATAGAGTCTATCCCGCATTTTTTTTCCGAGTCCCAATTTTTGGGGCTCCCCTAATTTATCCCCGGCATGTTTTAACAGAGTCTTTGTCTACTTTAGTGTTATATATACATATATACTCTTTTTGTTTACGGTGTGTCCCGCATTTAGAAACAACGCAGTGATTCCGCCAATGTCAAGTGTTTAGAGAGACACGTCAAAAAAATGAGACTGCGCGGTGTAATGAGGTATTTCTTCCTTTATTGAGATCCTCATTATGTACCTAGGCAACCGAGAAGACAACAGAACCCGGATATGCAAATGACAGTGGTTTTTTTACACTTAGCAATGACATACAATAAAATTTTGCTTCCAATAAAGAGCGTCGTTAACGAGTAGTGTAACTCATATGCACTAGAATTTCTAATAATTCAATAATAATGAATGATTTGATTCGAGAAACAAAACTCATATTATCACATTTATTTGCGCAAAAGTTAGTTTATGCTATTACCCGCGACTTCGTTGGCCTTATTTTGGGATAAAAAGATGCTTCGAAAATTCGGAAATGACGACAAGTAGAGCTAAGCAAGCGGTCACCAGAAAAAATAAAACATTAAACGTAGGTACAAACTTCATTTAAATAATTATTGCATGCAGATAACGTTTTTCTTTCTCTATTTCTTATTTCAAGATTAGAAGGCACTCCTCCGATCATTCGGAAAAGACAATAAATAGAGCTACGCAGGCGATCACCGATGGTCACATACGTAACTTAACTTTTTTATAACTACTATTTACGTATCTTGTAACTCCCAATTGTAAAGTTAGAAGCAGAATTGTTAACAGAACCAGAGCAAGGTTATTCTCATTGCGATTAATGTGGTTTCAAATCAGTTATTTTAAATCAATGGAAAATAACATGGAATGGTCCAGAATAGGCTGTGAAGTAGCAACACTCAGTATTATCTCTTATCTGGCCATGAAAACGCTGAGTTGGTCTTTAAATCAGATTCAGGTGAAGTGTTAGATAAATAACTACTCTCCGTCGAGACCTTGCGCTGTTTCAGTTAAGCCTGTTTAATAGCAGAGCAGGACTTTTGACTCTTACTCCTATGCGCTCCTGTTACACTCTTGTCACTTCTATGCCTAAAAGTATCAGTTCCCCCCGTATGGGTTCTATTTAATCGAGCATAAAAAACCCGGTCAAGAGCGAGTCGAATTCGCCCTTGATGGGTTCCGTAGCAGCAAGTAACGTAGTATAAAAGTTTATATTTGAGTTGATTGAATTAAAGGTAAATTGCTATATACGTTTTAAAGAAACTATTTACTAAATCTCGTTTGAACCAATTTTCGCTGGTAGTTTGTATATCATATATATTTTTTAATTTTCAGATTTTAAAAGTTAGAGGGGGGGGGGGGCAACATTTTTCCACTTCGGAAGCATCTCTCGCGCAAACTGTTCAGTTTAGAAAACATATTTGAAGACCTATCCATAGATACCCCACACGTATGGGTTTGATGAAAAGACAAATTTTGAGTTTTAGTTCTAAGTATGGGGAACCTCAAAAATGTATCGTTTTTTTCTATTTATGTATGAAAATCTTAATGCGGTTAAATCTACTTACCAAGTTTCCACCGTATTTACAGCTCTTATAGTTACGGAAAAAAGTGGCTGTGACATACTGACGGACAGATGAACAGACATGACGAATCCATAAGGGTTTCGTTTTTTGCCATTTGGCTACGGAACCCTAAAAATACTAACCTTACCTAAATAATAAGTAATTAGACTGGGCTCGACTAGTATTGGAATTCTAGACGGATCCCAAAAGTGAAGCAACCCTAGAAATGAATGATGAAATAGTCCTGTATAAACATCAACATTAGTGTTATGTAAAGATGTGCAGTTACTTAATGCGTTCTCGCAATAATTGAGTAGTATTGTTTACAGCTCCACAACGTAAAGATGATACAGGGGGTCTACTCCCATAAAAGAAATATGTCAACGACAACGGATGGCAATTTTTAATCCTCATAATCATAACAATTCACTTCGAATGCAAATTAAGCGTTTTCAAAAAACAAAATATTATTTATGCAAATCAAAAACCACGTCTTCATTCTTAAACTTTTGAGTAATCTTCAAAAACGAAACCTTTCGTTTGTTCGTTTCGTTTTTAAGAGTACCCCTCCTGTTACGGGGCTTTAAATACAGGGTTACCTGTTATACATTACGAAGTTCGAGCCAAATTCGTGAGCAAATGTAATGTGCATTAGTCAATAGTCAAAACTTTTTATTCATATAGATTAGTAATAGTTTTGAATAGTCTTTATATAAATCAAATGACGCTACCTCTGGTTTGGAACCTATAACTCCCGAGAAGATACCGGCAAGAAACTAAGTAGTTTTTTTTTATAAAATAATAGCGGTCCCGGCGAACTTCGTTTCGCCTTAGAGGATTGAACTTCTGTTGAAATTTTTCCTGAATTTTCTTTGCTTCAAACCTCACGGAGCCCGAGACTTTTCCAATGAATGCAAAACTATGGAAATCGGTTCGTGCGTTCTGGAGTTATAGCGTCAGGAAGGAAAACCCGCCTTATTTTTATATAGTAGATTTATTGAACTAATTTCCATTTACCTTCACCGAGTGCGAGTAGCCCACCTTTGGTGAGGTCTTGGGTTCGATTTCGACTTCGGTCGAAAGTCGGGTCAAGATGAAAAACTAACTTTTTAGGATTCCGTAGTCAACTAGGAACCCTTATAGTTTCGCCATGTCTGTCTGTCCGTCCGAGGATAATCTCAGAAACCCTTTGCACTACAAAGCTGAAATGTGGTACACATATGTATATTAATCACGTCAACAAAGTGTAAAAAAAAAATCAGTTTTTTATGGTACCCCCCCCCCCCCCCCCTACACGTAAATTGGGGAGTGATTTTTAATCCCAACATGTGATATATCGTTGGATAGGTAATTAAAAATAAATAATTTTAATATTTTGGGAAATAATCGCTCCAAAAGAAAATAAAATTGTCCCCCCCCCCCCCCATAAGTTCAAAAAGTATGAAAAAAAACTAGAATATAGAACTGCATAAAGGCTTTCTAGGAAAATTATTTTGAACCTGATGGGCTTATTAGTTTTTGAAATTTTTGAATAAATATTTTTTTAGTGTGTCAAGCCTACCTATGTCAAGTCAATGTTACACACAGATAGCCCATTTTTGTAACTTTATATATATTAAATTCAGAATCAGAGCAATGTCAAGAATTTGAACATGTAATGAATTAATGTACCAAAATTAAACCTGTCCTGAGATGGAAAGCAAGTATGATTATAGGATTTCTATTTATAAGTAGGCTTAAATCGAAAACAATCTATTTTTAAATTAGGGATATTATGATCCCTTTCGAGTAGAAGTATGAAGGTTATTTGTTAAAAAAATGTACGAGAAGATAATTTACCGTAAATGTAACGACGATATTTTTCAGAAATACGTCCTCTGTGGTCTTGTGGTAACGAGTTTAGGCTTGTGATCCAGAGGTTGTGGGTTCGATTCCTGCCATTTTGAGGCCTTGTTTTCAGTTTGGATAGGATATTTTTTAACTATTATGTATGAAAAGAAGCCTGACTTCTCT
This sequence comes from Glyphodes pyloalis, assembly GCA_037074685.1. Taxonomy (NCBI): domain Eukaryota; kingdom Metazoa; phylum Arthropoda; class Insecta; order Lepidoptera; family Crambidae; genus Glyphodes; species Glyphodes pyloalis. Next base: position 3,627,269 of record JAYKKO010000043.1, on the reverse strand, counting down.
CGGGTCGCGTCGGTCTACAGTATTTTCGGATAATAACTCATACCTACTTCTCATCACCTAGAATATCCAGATCTATGTCTAGATTACAAAATATTCTCATTTGTAAAGTTCACTGATGTAATCTAGCTTAAATGATAAGTTTGTTTTATAAATACACCCCTGTATGTTTACCGCGTAATGAACTATTAATGAACAATATTTGTTTTGCAGCGCAAGTGTGTCGCTATCTTGACTTGCAAGTCAGAAGATCATCGATCATACTTTAAGTCACTATTTTTAGACATTTATGAGATCTTAGTTTATGAACCAAATATTTAGAAAATAATATGTCTTGACAGTTCAATAAAGACTGAACAGCTTAACGTGCAGTAAAACACGGGAGACTTTCCTGATAGATGTTACGCAGTAAATAAATTTGGTTGATAAAATAATTAAGTTTTATTATAAGTAAGTCTGTGGTTAGAGGGTTAAGCTCTGAAAGACGGAGGAAGGGTATTAAATACTGCGCGGAATACTCTCACTTAGCGAGATTCTCACAGTTTGATTAGGGAATTGCATAAAATTAATCATTACGAGTATTTAATATGCGTAATACTGTGCTTCTATATAAAAAAGCTGTGAATAAATTATATGAGGCGTAAGCTAAAACCTTTCCAGACTCGTCGTCAGTTGGAGAAAAACAAATTGTCATTTTGATACATTACGAGTCGTATAATATTGTAACCGAACATAAGGCATGAAGGACGAAGTAAGTCAGCAAATTTGATAGATAGATAGATAGATATACTTTATTGCACAAAACTTTACAGAAATAGGTTTTACAGATTGATTATAGTACAATTCAGGCGGTCTTATCGCTAGAAAGCGATCTCTTCCAGACAACCTTAAGATAGAGGAAATAGTAGATGGCGAGAAATGGGTACGGCCGTGCAACATTAAAAAGTTTTATTTCTTGAATTATATTCATAGTATAGCATGATAAACATACATAAACTCATAGATATATAACATAATATATATATATATAAATATATATACAAATAAACATGCTTATCAAATATAAAATTAAGTAAAGTATTTTGACTCAAAAAAAAAATTTGCTATTCATAGAAAGGAAGGTTGTCTGGTGTTTATTTATTTTTATCTTTTCCCGCAATTCTGTTGACATGCGACTTCGTATTTCCCCATCCGGTTGCAGATAACACGGTATTTGTTTATGTTTCTCGTTATATTTAGGTATAACCAAGTATCATTGTCACTGGGCAATATGTTTGGCAAGCAACAGCTTAGCAGGGCTTCGACGGGTCACCTGATAAGATGAATGTGAAAATTATCATGCAATATGAACATGGTATTTGACCTAGTTTATAATAAATAGCAATGGATGAAAAATTATGATAGGATAGGATAGGATAGATTTGGTCAAAAATTCCTGATATTTTTTAGTTTATTTAGCTATCTTAAATATTAGACACGTATTTTTGTATTTGCTAAATTAACAAGAAAATACTTAGGTAAAACGATACCAAGTTGCATGGTGGGAGCTCAGTAATAACGTCATGCATCAATGTTAGTTTTTGATTAGGTGGAAAATGCAAAAATCGTGGCCCATTTTTTTGAAATATTTTTTATATATTTTACACTTCAAGATTGACCTCATCCCACCTGATGTTAAGTGGTAATGAGCTCCCAGCTTAAGGGCGACCAGTACAGCATAAAAAATCTGTTACTGGACTTGTCGCCCTTACCTTGAAGGCTTGACCCCTGCTACTAATGTAGCACCCCCCAGGAGCTCTGGAAACCTTACTCACACATACGAACACAACAACACAGTAGTGATTTTTATTTACTAAGGTATTTCACCAGTCGGGCTGCTCCAGTTCGAGGGATAAATCGCTATGCCTTACCTCTCTTAATCTTTATTTATAAGACGGACTAAAATCTCATTTATAGCTCGTCTTATAGATTTTTCAAACGTTGTTTAACGGACTGCCTGCCTATTGATTAACGTCAAAAGTTAAAGTAACGCAACGTAAAGAGACAGAAAACGTATATTTGGCTTCTGTTTAATCATTTATTAACATAAAAAGTAAAATTTTATCATTTTTATAGTACTAAACGCCGTACTAGCGAACTTTAAATATTAGAAACAGAAAAATTGTATCTCCCCTTGCGGTGCGGGAATCGAACCCACGACCTTCACGTATCGCGCGTGCTGCTCTTACCAACTGAGCTAACCGCAAGTTATCGTAGGCGATGAAATTTTTCTGCTGTATCAACCGTTAGCCTCCGGTAAGTGCCCTCTGCCGAATATGTTTAGAACTACATACTTATCGGCCCGTGGTATATTCGTTGCAGAAATGTTTGAAAACCACGGAATCGAAGACACCTGGGTGGACTAGGTCGTGGGTTCGATTCCCGCACCGCAAGGGGAGATACAATTTTTCTGTTTCTAATATAAAAAGTCAAAGTTCAGTTTTCAAATGCAATTTAATTATTTGCAATTATGTAAGTCTACTACCAAAAACAAAACGAAAGGTTTCGTTTTGAAGATTAATCGTAAATTCGGGAGTTAAAACGTGGTTCTGATTTACTTCAATGATATTTCTGTTTTATCCGCATTTAAAGTGAGTTACGGTTATGTTACTGAGAAATTAAAAAAGTAGCTATCTGTTATTGAGTCCCACATATTTCGTTTTACAGGCCCTTTGTTTCCGATTTTAAGTGAATAGCTCCACTGGGCTACGTTATTGTTTCATAATCAGGATACACTGTAGAAGAAATATCTATTCACAGCGGCGTTGGTACGATAGAACAGTTTAAACATTTAATGAAAAAATATATAACATTTTGATGTTTTGTGTGTGATTGAGTACTTTACGTGTAGTCTTATCATTTATCATTTTACGTCAGTCAGTTGTTTTTCTGACCCTACAATTGATTTTAAGTTTTTTATAGTATAGATTAAGTCAATGTTTATTTTCTAACCGGAACTGAATACCTACAGGTATATTTTAAGGTAGGTAATTTCCTTGGTTTTGTAGGTAGTTATTTAGAGAATTTAAACTTTTATACTTATATGTATTACAAAGCTGAATAGTTTGTTTGTTTGACCGTGCTAATCTCAGAAACTACAGAGGGTCTATTCCCAAAAACGAAACGAACAAACGAAAGGTTCCGTTTTTGAAGATTAATCAAAAGTTAGGTAATTATTATTATTATTATTTATTTATTTCAAGTAACAAGACTCATTTTAGTTAGTTATAAAAGACTTAACCTATGTTAGTACATACATTTATAAAACATAATGATTAATGCACAACTCCAGCAGAAGTAGTGCTACAGTACCTCATATAGCGACAGTCAAGCCTGCTCGCTATCATAGCTAGGATGCTGTTGGGGCTGCCCCGCACACGGCGCACCAGTAGCGCAATTAAAACGTGGTTTTTGATTTGCATAAATAATATTTTGTTTTTCCAAAACACTTTATTCGCGTTTTAGGTGAATTGGTTACGATTGTGAGAATAAAAATTGCTGTCCGTCCTTTGTTCCGAGATATTTCGTTTTTGGGAGTAGACCCCCTGGTTCGAATTGAAAAAATGTCTTTACGTTGGATAGTCCATTTATCCAGGAAGGCTTAAGGCTATAAATCACAATGCGATAGGTGCGAAATCAGTGAAAAAGGTGGAAAAACGGGGATAGTAGTGCGGAGCCGCGGCAACCCGCTAGTTGAGAAATAACCGAACGGGTTTTCTGTCTTATCTAATATACATTGAAGCTTTCATTGATTAAACTTATACGGTAACCTATTCGTAGATCAGTGTAGGTTAATAGTGGAATTACATACGCTCAAGAGCACGTAAGGCTAAGCTTTCCGCGTATGTCGTGGACATAAGAAGGATTATTTTCACACTGGAAGTGTTTACCATGAAGTGCTGTTGACGGTACTTATTAGTGAAAAGGAAAACATTCATACGATATATGGTTTTTGTTTATTATGTTACACTTTAAGATTGACCTCATCCCACCTGATGTTAAATGGTAATGAGGACCTAGCTTAATGGCGACAAGTACAGCATAATAAATATGTTACTGGACGTGTCGTGTCGTTACCTTGAATGCTTGACCCCTACTTCTAATGAAGTACCCTCAGGAGCTCACTCGCAGGAACACAACAACACAGAAGTGATTTTGGCTGCGGTCTTCTGTAAGGTGGGGGTATTTCACCAGTCCACCAGGGATAAATAGCTATGCCCTACCTCTCTTAATATGGGTGTTGAAAAATACTCAATCGAAAGCTTTAGTGGACGTGACGATCATCGGTGAAGCATCAGGCCTGAGAAGTGGCTTGAGGTCGTATGTGATGACTCTTGACCCGACTCCTATCTGCACCCCCAGGACTTAACTTGATCATGTATTGTGCGGGCTGAATCGGAGCGGAAGCGGGTTCACAGGCGGAAGCGGTACTAGAGGCGGAAGCGGTACTAGAGGCGGGAGCGGAAGAAATCGGCTACGTTGATAAAGGTTTTGCAGCCATCATCGATCGTCAGGTAGGACAAAAAAGAGCGGGCTAAAAAAAATTGAAAGGGTTAAAATGTGGTAGTGATTTTTAGGTTTCCATTTATTATTTGCAGAAAGTATGCAAACCATACAATTTATTAAAAAACAGAACACGTTTATATATGTTTATCTCAATTTAAATGGATTTTGCGCCAGAGACGGTGGGGTCGACCCTACACAAGTCATAATTATGATGTAGTATTCTGTGTTAAGGTTTTTATAACAAAAGTGTTTGAGCTAACTTTCGGATACAGTCTACCAGTGTTTCCCATTTGCCGGGTCGTGACCCGGTTCCGGGCCATCAGAATAAAATACCGGGTCGCAATATTTCCGCCTTGTTTTTCGTCAATGCCAGCGAACTTGGATACTTTAGTAAAAAATAAGCAACTAATTTAGTGACTAAAAATGCGATACCAAATAATTGTTACAATAAATTATAAAACATATTTTCTTGTAAAAATAAATAAATATTATTTAACCTAATGGAACCAGCTTGAGTTTAAAATTATTAGGTGGGTCACGAAAGGGCAATGTGAAAATTACCGGATCATGGGAAAACAATGATTGGGAAACACTGGTCTATACATTAGACTGCTACATTAAGTGAGCATGACATGTGATCCCGCGTATAATATCTACCGCCCTTGAAAGTTTGTATATATGAAAATTGCCACAAAAATGGCTAGAAATTTGGATTAAAATATGAACTTATTATTTCCAATAAAAGGGGAGATAGGGATAAAACTGACCATGAAAGTATATTTATATGGAAAAAATCTGTAGTCCACGCGTACGAAGTCGTAGGCACAGCTACTTTTCTATATATCTACTTCCCGCCCCCGCTGTATCTTGTGTTCGGCCAGTCTCCGGTTATCTTGCGCCGCGTGGCGTTATACTGTGGGAGGCGCATGGGCCGGCGCAGGTCACGACCCGCGATACGAAACTGGCTCGCACCGGTCTTCTCAGTCGCTATCGCCATCACAGTACAAGCGTTAATAGATCATACGAGATAATCATAGGGATGAGTTTGCCGCCGCTTACTACTGCTATTTAGTTGTAACAGTTATTAATAGTTCACCTTCACTATTTGGCGGAGATAAGATAATTGTTGGAGTTGCTGTGATTTAGCGGTAGTATTTGATGATTTGCAGTTTTTAAAACCTTAAACTGTTGTCGAATGATGGGTTCATGATTACAGGGGTGAGAGAGTCTATTGACCTTTCGCTCCCCTAAAAGCTCGACCTTGCAGCCAGTATGGGTACTTTTTTTTATTTAAAAACTTTATTCTACAAAAAAGTATAACATGTGGTCTTAATGCTACGAGCATTCTTAACCAGTTAACCCATGGGTCATGCAGAGAGTTTGTTTATGAGTACGGTAATAGTGAAAAATTGCTTAATCTAAATAAAAATCATAATAATCAACAATTATAACAACTAAGCATTATAAAAGTCATCACGGTAACTATAAAATATACATAAACATACATTAATAAATCCATAATCAAAGTAATCCATAAGAGAATGATTAGCATATCTACTATGTTATATAGGTATATAATACATACTAGGTATACCATCCCTACTAATATTATAAATGCGAAAGTAACTCTGTCTGTCTGTCTGTCTGTTACGCTTTCCTGCTTAAAACTCTCAACCGATTTTGATGAAATTTGGTATAGGTATACGTTGAATCTCAAGAACGGACATAGGCTACTTTTTATTAGAAAATAAGGGGGTATGGGTGTAATACCTCCTTTGAAAGTTTATATGGAAAAATGTTTATTTTTGAAGTTAGAGATATGAAATTTGACACAAATATAGCTCGAAACTTGGATTAAAATATAGACTACTTTTTGTTTCGAGTATTAGGGGAGAAAGGGGTAAAACCGACCATGAAAGAATGTAGTCCACGCGAACGAAGTCGCGGGCACAGTTAGTAGAATATATATTTGAAATATGAACCTTTACAAGTATAACAAGGTACCTAGTCAATATTAAAAAAACATTTTTTTTCGTAGTTGTATTAGTACAGATGAATCAAGGAATGTCACTAGTGTTGTCTTTCTTTTTAATTGTGAAGTCGTTATCATCCCTAATACCTTCTATTTTGTATCTATGTTTGGTATGCCAATCCCAAGGAAATAAAGGAAAGTCAATCAACCATATTATAATGATAATTGTGATCCAGGATAGATTCCTGGTCGGAATTTTTCTTTATTTACGAGTCTCGTTGTTATGGTACCGTCGTTGTTTCTGATATCTGTAATACAAGTGTTAAAAGTTATATATTACTGTCCAGTATTTATTAATAAAGATATATTATGTCCGTAAAATGTATATGTATCATGATGTTCACTAACTCTGAGTACACATCTTCCTTCGTCATACCTTTCACAGAATCCTATGATGCATGATTCATCTGGGAAATTGTGCTCCGGAAGAATCAATTTGGCATAAGGACAAGAGATGACTAAATCTATACTAATATTATCAAGCTGTTTGTTCGTTTGAGCGCGTTAATCTCGGGAACTACGGGTACGAATTGTTCGTGTTAGATAGTCAATTTATCGAGGAAGGCTATATATCACGTTGCGACCAATAGTAGCGAATAATCTGTGGAAAATGTGGTAAAAAAATATATTATACATATAGACGAATTGAGAACCTCCTCCTTTTTTGAAGTCGGTTAAAAATGGGGACGCGTGCGGGCCGCTATTTATATTATACTACCGACCTTCGCACGGATGTAATGTAAATATTCAGAAATATTGGCTTTTCTATTCTTTATTGCAAATAAGAACCTTCCTCTTGAATCACTCTACCTATTAAAAAAAACCCTTCAAATTCCGTTGCGAAGTTTAAAAAATTTAAGCGCACATAGGGATATAGGGACAGAAAAAGCGACTTTGTTTTATACTATGTAGTGAAGCGGAAAGTAAATGGAATCTTTCGTTGCCTATCAAATGTAGGGAATCGTCTGCAGATTGTAGACTTCAAATTTATTTTGACTTCAAAGTCGATAACCATAGTGTTCTAGTTGCCATACATAGTAAATATTTTTTCTTACAAATGTAACGTTCAAGATAGTGGTTCTTGAATGTTTTTCAGATAATGAAATGTTATTAAACATATTTCTAGTAACTTCCAATACAAAACTATATTGGAATTCTTCGTAGAAACAGTTACGTAGCTTCGAGCTTTGCAGATGAAATCTATCGAAATTTGTAAAAACATTTGTTGAATTACAACTTTCTATAAAAAAAATACTTAAATAAGGAAAAAGGGATTTATAATGAAATAAAAGAAAAAAAAGTCAAAATTAAATGTGGCCCATGAGGGGATCGAACCCGCGACCTTCGCGTTATTAGCACGACGCTCTAACCAACTGAGCTAATGGGCCGATGTTCAGATGGACGAAATACTACTATATATAACAACGTTAAAGCTTTCACGAGGACTGTATAATATTTTGATTACTTTTTGTTTTTTAAAACAAATCTATGATTTTTTATGATTTTGTGTTGGATTATATACTTTTTAGTAGGTACCGACGTAGTTGAATTTTTTTTTACACAATATCTTGTTGTTAAAAGTATTACCTACAGACCGACAAAATAAATGTAAACTTTTTTTAACCGTTTATTTTAATGATTTGTACAGTAGCTATGCCCGAAAATACTTTCCTATGCGCAATTATTTCACTACTGGGATGTACTACTATTATTATTTTTAAGTCCGATAGAGAAGTTGCTTCTAGATTATTATGACGAGATACGGAATTGGCAATCTTCTGGCTTTTGACTTGGTGCGAGTGAAACCTACCTACATTGGGCTGGCTAATTGGCTGCATTATACTAATTAATTGCCTATAATTATACTATCAAATCATGAGATGTGAAACAAAGATATTATTATGCATGTGGGTAGATTCTATCCTTTTTTTGGAAGGTTTAATGAACGCTAATACCTCATTTCTTATCTACGCCAGCTAAAATTAAAAAAAATGTATTTAATTTTATTCACGAGTGATTCAGTCGCCGGCTTATAATTGTAGCTATTTTTTAGTTTTTACAAAAGAAACCCTTTTCTTTAAAAAATATGTTTTGTTTTCATACATGATTCAGAATTTTACGCTTCGCGATATAATTTTGCAACTTGGAACCATACCTATTGCGCTTACGTTACTAAAATGTATACATTTGATCTGGTAGTCCTTACTTATCTTCTAGAAAACTTTAGAGTAATAAGCTTCTAGCCAGAGGATTTAGCTTTTCAACTTGCAGATTTTCTTGATTAAGCGAACTAGTTCACCTTTGATTTCAGTTTGAGTTTCATTCAGACTGAAATCATAGGACTTACCAATTAGAAATCACCACTTTTATATTTGGAAACGCATAAGAAGTTCATTCAATTTTAGTGAGAAGATATGAAACTTTTTAGAACAAACGAAAAAATTAAAACTTTTTTTTAAATGGCTACGCACGACTTGTGCTTGAGCCAGTAGCGGTAAAATATTAGAAAACTTGTATGAGGATCAAAAAAAAGAAAAAAAAAATAGGAAACGGAATTTTAAAGAGATCATGAATAACTAAAACTGTACTAAAAAGTTTCAGCGAAAAACAGATCTGACTTACGTAAGGCCGTGAATAATCTCGTATGACGGCTGCGAGCGACACCTAAGTGGGGGGGTTATCGCTATATTTACTTATTTTTGCCGTTTGCTTACTTATTTTTTGGCTTTGTTTACTTATTTTTGGCCATTGTTTTATTTCATTAATTGCCCCAGGGTCAGGTTCCTGATGTTATTCGTCTGATGTCAAGTATATAGTGTGTGAATGAGCGTAAATTTGTTACATATTTAATTTATTGCTAACACTGGTCGACTTCTTTTTATGGGGAATGGAAACTAGGCTTTTAATAAACTGACACGGTTCGATTATAGAACACGGATGTATCAAGCGTTTTCAGGTTTCCGTGACCTCTGATAAAGTTTAAGCTTGTTTGGAAGAACAATTGGGTCTGATGCAAGTTGCCTACGTAGACTCTTGATGCACGTTTGCATGCGGTCGACTTTGTAGAAAATGATGTCTGTCACTCTTAACATTACTACACAAATGTATAGGTGTCAAAAAAGAAATGAACACACGTAAGGTTTCGTTTTAGAAGATTAATCAAAAGTTTGGGAATTAAAACGTGGTTTCTGATTTGTACATTCTTTTTTAAGATGCTTAAATCGCATGCGAAGTGAATTGGGTACGATTATAAGAATTAATAATTGCTATTCGTTGTCCGATCAGGGTGTCTACTCCCAAAAAACGAAATATATCTATTTTCTTTTTTTGATCCTCATACAAGTTTTCTAATATTTTACCGCTACTGGCTCAAGCACAAGTCGTGCGTAGCCATTAAAAAAAAGTTTTAGTTTTTTCATTTGTTCTAAAAAGTGTCCAGGAGGGGTACTCTCAAAAACGAAACGAACACACGTAAGGTTTCGTTTTAGAAGATTAATCAAAAGTTTGGGAATTAAAACGTGGTTTCTGATTTGTACATTCTTTTTTAAGATGCTTAAATCGCATTCGAAGTGAATTGGGTACGATTATAAGAATTAATAATTGCTATTCGTTGTCCGATCAGGGTGTCTACTCCCAAAAAACGAAATATGTCTGATCCGAAGACGGATAGCAATTATTAATTCTGATAATCGTAACCAATCCACCTCGAATGCGAATTAAGCGTTTTAATTCCCAAAACTTTTGATTAATCTTCAAAAACAAAACCTTTCCTTTGTTCGTTTTTTTTTGGAAGTCACATATTTAGACAATTGTCTCCATTTAGACATAATGTCTAGGAAATATGTCTATACTAATATTATAAAGAGGATTTGTACCTATTTTTGTATGTTTGTAATGAATAGGCTCAATAAGTACTGGGCCGATTTAAAAAATTCTTTCACCAATAGAATGCCACATTCTTCCAATTTGACATAGGCTACAAAATTAGGGATCCTTGGTATAATTTGAAAAATTTCAACAGAAAAGCGGGAAAAATTCTCTAAGGCGAAACGAAGTTCGCCGGGACCGCTAGTCTCTTATAAATTAGACATTTACAAGAAACATATTTTTGCAGTTTCCATTAATCGTGCCTCTCTTAACACTTTGCACCGCGTTATCATAAACGCGGGACAGAGTCCATGGGAAAGAAAATAAACATATTTCCTTTTTGAGGGAAGACATCCTAGACAGAATAATAGGTATTCGGCACGATCACGCATCCTTCGAGTGGAAGCCTATTGTTTAGTTAGATTAATTCATGATAACTTCTGATGCCGGAGATTATAACAATAATAATATTATATCAACCGGTTTGTAAGATAACTACGATGACGTGGATGATTTGTATTTTGGAGATATCGCGCTATGCACACCCGACATAAGTCGACGATATTAGGCGTTAAATTAATTTTTTTATTGCCTACTTACAAGATATGTATAATGCCTCCACTATAGATTCGTCTACAGATGGCATCAGCGGACGCGTCCGCCGGCTTGTAGAGGGTGTGATTTGCTCGTCTATGGTAGGTATTTTTTTTTATATTACCTGATGTTAAGTGGTAATGAGGTCCTAGCTTAAGGGCGACAAGTACAGCATAATAAAGCTGTCACTGGACTTGTCGCCATTACCTTGAAGGCTTGACCCCTGCTACTAATGTAGCACCCTCAGGAGCTCTGGAAACCTTACTCACACGCAGGAACACAACAATACAGAAGTGATTGTTATTTGGCTGCGGTCTTCTGTAAGGTGGAGGTATTTCACCAGTCGGGCTGCTCCAGTTCGAGCGATAAATCGCTGTGTACTACCTCTCTTAAAAAGGTTTTCCTTCCTGACGAACTCCAGAACGCACGAACCGATTTCCAAGGTTTTCAATTCGTTGGAAAGGTCTCGGGCTCCGTGAGGTTAGCAAAGAAAATTCAGAAAAAAATTCAACAGAAAATCGGGAAAATCCTCTAAGGCGAAACGAAGGTCGCCGGGACCGCTATTTATTTTTTAAATAAAGTTTTTTCCACTTTATCATTGAGTCTTCGGTTCTATCGGCTGTGGCGTGATTTTATATAGCCTAAAGCTTTTCCTAATAAATGGACTGTCCAACATAAAAACAATTTTACCATTCGATTTAGTATTTCTTGAGATTAGTGCTTTCAAACATACAAAGAAAATAAAACTCGTATTGTAATAAATTTCAAACGTATATAAATAGACAGGTAATTAAACAGCGAATAATTGACAACATTTTGTTTCTAATAAAATTTAAATTCTAATAATCTACCATTCGCGTTTATTATATTGTGTTCCTGCGTGTGAGTAAGATTTCCAGAGCTCTTGGGGGGTGCTACATTAGTAGCAGGGGTCAAGCCTTCAAGGTAAGGGCGATAAGTCTAGTAACAGTTGTACTATGCTATACTTTTCGCCCTTAAGCTAGGAACTCATTACCACTTAACATCAGGTGCGATGAGGTCAATCTTGTAGAGGAGTGTATTATAAAAAAAAAAAGTTGTCAAAAATAGGTGTAGGAGATTATTCATACGTATAATACGTACACAGATAGCGTTTTTAATACTTAGTATGTTTTAGGTATTATTTTGTTAAAAATAATTTTCGAATGACTAATCCGTAATTTGAAAATTTTGCGTTCATCTTAATAATAATATAATTAGTTGTAGTAAATTCTTCAAAACAAATTCAAAATCCTTTTTGTCATGTAAATTACAACAGTAATATTTATGAACGCTCACACGCGGACGTAACCGCCAAGTCCTTTACATAGGTATTTCATATCTGTCACACAAATTACAGCATATAGCCTAGCAGTAAAGTAGCACTTAATGTACTAGAAGCACAGTAAAAATAAAAACATCGCGTGACCCCGGCGGAGACGCCTTATCAAGTGTCGACACTCGCCAATCTCACTGTGGCAGGAGGCATTTGCGTAAGCGCTTATCGACGAGACACCAGTTTAGTCTGACCTGTGCCTTCACAGACTGGAACCCCTCATCGGCTGTAGGATGTATGCTAGCGGCGGGACGCGGGAGGTCAACCGCGATTGGTGGCTGTTATCTTGCGAGTAGTTTACGTCGGGGCTGCTTGGAGTACTCTGAGGCAGTCGACGGCGGATCGTCGTCGACAACGGACCTCCCTAAGGGCCTTTTTTCTATTAGGCTGAAATGTATGATATGTTGTTAAATGTCTTGTTTAAACATTAGATAAGATTGCAAATTTTTTTACTGTACTATAACGTTTGTTAGGTAAGTTGTTAGGTATCTACTGAATATGAAATTGGGAAGCTTTAGAATTTGAACTGAAATAAACATTTATAGCAGGGAGTATCTGAGCTATGTGAAATGGAATTTAACTTTCGCAAAAGGCCAATGAGTCACACACGGTACATTCATGTGAAATGAGATAGTGTAGGTTCATTTTTATTTAATCAAAAATTCTAATTAGCATATCAGATTTAGTCTCATTAGCATAATATTTACAATTTCAGCGATAAGCGAAAAGCGTTCACAACACAACGCTTGGTTACAGCGCTGATAACGGGAAACAATAAAATGTGCACGACGTAAATATGTGGCACTGGCACGACGATCCAACATGGCGGATGTTCTGAGCAAAACAAAGCCACGCGGTAGGCGCGTGGCCGCGCGCGACTACGCTTTAAAAATAGAACGCACTGCGCTAAAACCATCGACAAAATTAATTTGAACCTTCTTTGCACACAATTTCAATCATTTCATAGTCTACAATATACTAGACGCCGGTCTTAAAGCGACGCCTTCGAACCACACCCTGTTGATGTTCAGGCGCCGCGTTCCAAATTTGAATTTGTTGGCAATGGTGCCATTGGACTTTGGATGGAATTTTGGCGCATTTTTATTTAGATGTTTTATTTTTTTCACGGCTGCGGATTCTTGCTGGTCTGTCCCTGTTGTGATGCCAACTTTACCACTGTGAAGGGACTTTGATCAGATTATTTTTATCTCTGTTGACTATTTGGTTTCATGCGATCAGATTCTCGAGGTGGAAGAGATTCTAAGTGAAATCGTGAAAAAATATTTATCTAGGTATGTATCTAACGATAGCTCAATCGGTATGGTTTTACTTTGGGGTTCTAAATATCTGATGGCATTCGCTGCATTGCAATTTCCGAATACACCCAGTGGCACCTCGATCTACCTAAATCTGTCGATTTTTTTTCCGTAGGTAAATATGTGACTTTAAGATATTGTAGCTCGGTCCAAAATTGTCTGAAAAATGGGCCATATTTACTGCACTGACTAGTTATTTTTTTCAGAACAGTATTCCTATTCTAATCTTTTCAATTTAAATAGGGGTCAGTCCCTAATAGACTCTTAGGTCGAGCCTTACATATTAAAGTACTTAGGTTAATGAACTTCATAGATAGTTTTATCTTAAACGGCATAGCAATAGTTTTGTCATTAGCGGCAGGTCTACACGGATACGATCGGTAGGTATAAAGATACACGCCAGACTTGCATGATTCGACTACGTAGATTTTAAGTGGATAAACATATGAGTAACAGAACACGCGATACACAATGAGCCATTGCAATAAACTTATTGTGTTTTAATAATATGGTCTTTGAAAGCTTGAAATATCCTGTTTTATATTATCACTTCTTTATTTATATATTTATTTTTTTATTGCACTTCAAGATTGACCTCATCCCACCTGATGTTAAGTGGTAATGAGGTCCTAGCTTAAGGGTGACAAGTATAGCATAAAAAATCTGTTACTGGAATTGTCGCCCTTACCTTTAAGGCTTGACCCCTGCTACTAATGTAGCACCCCCCAGGAGCTCTGAATGGACAGGACTTCGAACGGATACAATGTAAATGATTAAAAAAGTTGTCTTTTCTGTCCTAAATTGCACATTTTCTTTTCGAATTACATAATATAATAAACAAAACCGCATCTAAATCCGTGGCGTAGTTGTAAAGATATACGGATACATAGGGACATACAGAAAAAACGACTTTGTTTTTAATCGTGTTGGGATGATTTTATCTAATTGTCAGTTTTAGGAGAGTTATCCAAAAGCATCAAATCCAAATTCTATCAAAGTTTTGGCCGAAAAATAACCTCTATCCTCTATCTATCTTGCTTTTCAATTATCCATACAAGATGAAAGGTTTGATTTTTTGTGTGATTGCATTAAATTAGTCTCCGAAACGATTGAAAACCGTTTACTGTTAAAAAACAATCCCCAGGTGACATACTTTTTTTATGTAATAAAAAAAAATAAAGAATCCTTTTGCTACTAAAAGTACTATAACATAAGATTGACATATGACATTGAATGAAGACATGGATAAGGTATTTTTAACCACCTGTTCCGAAGCGGACCACTTGTGAGTAATTAATATAATGATAATAATGTACTGAAACGCGTACAAAACATTGATAATAATATTATGTTTGTGTAATTGTCTGTGAATGGGTACGGCATGACATGAAATTGAAAAAAGCATCAGGAAACAAACAATCTGGGTGCACGGGCAGCATTCTGTTAATGTGCTTCAAAAAATAATTTAAACAGTGAAATGAATAGAGAAGAAGACCTAGAGATAAAGACAGAAACAAAATATCAATCAAAATGTTCCTCCAATTGTGGAGAAACATTTTCCTCTTGTAATTGTAAGTTACGATGCCGATTCTGGGAACTATACTTTGAGATTTCTTGAGACATGTTTTATGCAAGATTTACATCTTTTGGCGTCCATTCCAGGAATAAAACTTTTGTTGACAATATTTTATTAGGGCTAAGAGCCAGAAATTGTACCTTTTATATTCTTTTAAGATGATTGCGTTGTCGATATTTTTCTATTGACCTGTCTTTAAAGATTAATTAGGTTAGTATAACTATTCATCTTGGTCAAACAGCAGCTGTGAAAATAGAAAAATCATCACGCGTTATTCTTGTAGGAGGTTATAAATATACTGTTAGTAAATATCATGGGTGTACCCATCTTTAATTTTTTTTCTGCCTTAGAAGTAGGAAATTAAGAATGCGTTTTATTCATTGATTCTTCGATACCTACTGTATTGATTTGTTTGATAAGTATAAAAGTACATGAATATAAAATTATGTTTTGAAATTTAATTTTCCAAATATTCTTTCGCTTCAGGTTAAAGAGCAGAGCGGGGGAAATATCCCACCTTGCCCAACACCGTGAGCATGCCTTCTTTTTCAACTAGAACCTAAATGTAGGCACTGTCTTTTGATGATTCAAAAAAATGGCAAGCAACGCGATATCTGATTCTGCATTTAAAATAGTTATCCAAGTTTCATGCAACGTGTCTTTTCCGCCAGCTAAGCGTTCTAGCGGATGACGAGTTGCTAAAACAACTGCTGACTGACTCAAGAGAGTACGAGGCGTGTACGTGTTGGCAACCTCTAAAAATGGCACAATGTTGAATGTTGAGCTGCGCCAGCGCATCGAAACCGGTGGGCGAGGGCGGCGCAGTGCGGACTACATCAGTGAGGATGCATGGCTAAAAGTACGTAAAGGTAAACTCGTAGTTTGATTTTAGAACTTATACGCAACACTTAAGGTCGGTTCACCATTGGCTTTCTATAATGAAGGCCATCGCGCCTTGTCAGTAGAATTAATATTTTGTAAAATGCTAGTTGTTGCCTGCAAATTAGTTCGCTCTACTTCGGGATAAGAAGGGTTCTTGTTAATTTAGTATCTCATCTACTACGTCTACTATATTTCAATAGTTTTTGCGTGAAAGAGTATCAAACACACATCCAGACATCTAGACTGCCAAATATCCATATATCCGTACAATCTTACAATATTTCACAATGATAGTTAGTATTGAAAGTACTATCTAGTGCCTACGGGCAAAGATACGTCTTTGTTAGCGTTTTTAAAGGATAAAAAGTATCCTATTTATATGGTAATCTAGTATCTCATCTATTTTTCTACCAAATTTCATCAAAACCAATTCTGTAGTTTTTGCCTGAAGGAGTAACAAACATTCATCGGTACATTTTTACAAATTCTTGCGTTTATTAAAGTTCCAATTGCGATATATGGAGAACAGCACATCCAATATGAGTTCCATATTAGTTCCTAACCATACGACATGAGAGCGGTCTAAAGTGCAAAGTATATATCTGTCTGACGTGCTTTTGTCTTCATTGTAAAAGTTTCTTCACCGTCTCACGTGCACTGTGCCGGTGGGCGCGGTGTGCACGCGGTCTCGGCGTGCTCGTGACGTCACCGCGCGCACCGCGCGTCACCGGGCGTCAAAACAACGCTCTCCGCCGCCCTATTTTGAACCCTATCGCACCGCGATAAGCACATCCGATTATCACGGTTGTGCAACGCGCCCGTAGTTTTCCGTTCTCTTGTATTGCACGGTTCGCGGCGTGCCTCGAATTTGGCTCGCGTATTTTACGTCATTTTACGATTGTTGATGTTTGCTAACGCTTTTGCAATAATGTCAATAGATTTGTAAAGTTTCGGTGGCATATAATGTTGAATCCTGGTAGAAACGAAGAGGTTGCTGTATGAGTGTGAAGGCCCTACACGAACCTCTATTACTAAAATCATTTGCAATGTGACAAATTTATCGCATGAATCGACAAACACGTTTTAAGTTTCGATTGGCTGTAAAGATAGCGACCTCATATTTTCAGCTAATCACAGTTGACCAACTGAATTTTGTCGATTATGACTTTTGTAGACAGTGCGATAAAACTCACTCGCGCGGCGTATTCTAAGCAGTAATAGGTATGAAGACAAATTTGACATCCAGAGTTATTTTCGAAAAATTCGAAATATATTAACTTGACACGGGAATCGAACCATGACTCCTAAATCATTATCTGCTGCTTAACTACTACACAATCGAGGTATAAGTGCAGGGATTTACACAAAGTAAAATTTATGATCTTATTTATTACTGTAAATTTCGTCAGTAGGTAATACCTACATATAATGAATCATCTAAAAAAACACATACACCTACTATGCGATGCTTCAGAACCTATAAAGATAGATACCGGCATACTCAGTAGGTAGTTCTCATAACAAATGGAGAAAAATCTACAAATATTGTACCAAGAGATACCTACTATTTAGTTTATCACTGTAAAAAGATATGTATATTAGGAATAACAAAAAATTTAGTATTCATACAATGTAAGTCGATACATAATCATCAAATTGGCGACAAACAAAGTTTATCAGACTAACATGATTACTAAAATACTCAGTAAATAGCGCTTTGTAAAGCCAAACGTAAATATATAGATAGAATGTACCGTATAGGTTACATATGAATATAGGTACGACAGCACATAAGGGTAACCACTTGCAATTCGATTTTAGACCTTATCCTCTCCGCATAAAGGCGGTATATACTCTAAATATATTCTGTCATGCTTTTGACGTACGTTATCTTCGCCGCTAGTCTATAAAAGCTGCGCACGCGCTGCCTCCACGCCCAGTGCGGATCGCACGGGCACACCACCAACTTAAAGAAAAAAAAACATTCCATTTTCAAATTAAAATTTAACAAAATAATTAAACATTACAACGTATGAAATTACTAACACTGCGTAATTCCACGCAACGACTCCCAAATTATTTTCACTATGACGAAACATCCGCCATTAGGTTAATGGGGACATAGCAACGCCTAATTGAATAATTGGAGGAATCAATTAACAATTTTACAACTGATAATATAGTAAACAAACTAATTGAATGGCAATTCAATTGCACTTCGCTAGACCATTTTGAAGACCTTTGACTTTTTGAACTGTTATCTTATATAATATAATTGGAAATTAGCAAATAAACAAAATAAGGAAATAAAGTTTCTTAAAAAAGACAACAAGCTGGGTAATTAAAATAGTGACTATGCCGTTAAAATTAATAAATAGACAAATGGATTCGTTCATAGAGTTACTCATTTGATTATCACTCAACTATCAAAATTAAAATGAGGTAATTATACATGAAGTAGGAAGTAAATATGTATAAATTCATTCATCAGCCTTCCTATTCAAAAAACGTCAAAATTATATTCGAATTCTGAAACTATGTTTTGTCTCTTTCTTAGGATAGTTTTCGCAGCGCACGCGATATAAGGAATTTTTCAGGTCATTTTTTACACCTTGGGTTACATTACTGGAGTTTTAGTAAGGATCTCTAATTTTTTGAAAATATAATATAGCCTATGTCACCCGAGGATAGCGTAGCTCCTCAACAGTGAAAGAATTTTTGAAATCGGCCCAGCAGTTTCGGAGCCTATTCATTACAAACAAACAAACAAACAAATCTCTCCTCTTTATAATATTAGTATTGAAAAAGTAATGAAATCTAGACAAGTCCTGCCAAGTCTTAAGGTTTATTACTGCGATTTCTTTAAAATTATAGTTAATGTTGTGTGACTTGGTCGTTGATCATTCTTTATATGTTAGTGGAATTTTGCTTTCACGTAATCCCTACTTCCTACTAATATTATAAATGCGAAAGTAACTCTGTCTGTCTGTTTTTCTGTTACGCTTTCCCGCTTAAACCTCTCTACCGATTTTGATGAAATTTGGCATAGGTATACGTTGAACCTCAAGAACGGACATAGGCTACTTTTTGTTAGAAAGGGTGGGGGGGGGGGGGGGGGCTAATGCCACCTTTTTTACTTTATATGGGAAAATGTTTATTTTTTAAGTTAGAGATATGAAAGTTGGCACAAATATAGCTCTATTAAAATATAGACTACTTTTTCTTTTTCGAATATTAGGGGAGATAGGGGTAAAACCGACAATGAAAAAATGTAGTACACGCGAACGAAGTCGTGGGCACAACTAGTGTTATATATGTCGTAGTGAGTACCTATGTTTGTTACGCGAGATAATACTACCCATACTGGTACTAGTAATTTAACGCTAGTGTCTCATTTTAGGCTGTTGTTGATCATGCATCCATTCAGCATTGACAATGCTACTTCTACTCTCTTTTTTTGGAGCTTCAAATCCACCACAGGCAAATATGTATATGGAAATATTTTTTATACTCTACAAAAGTATTATTTAAATATGCAGCTTTATCAAGCCTACCTCCACAATAAGTATGACTTAAATTGTATACATTATTAAATTAATGATAGTTTATGACGGATGTCCGATAAACAATCACCATATTGCCCTAAAACCAGTGCACTGAATGACCAATAGAACGTGACTTATCGGCCACTGTGACGCGCCCATGCTTTTGGTATGCAGCAAGTGTTAGAATAGAGGAAATTCCCCTGGCAAGACATATATAGAAGGTGCATAGGGCTGAGAGCTTAGGCAGGGATAAACAACGGTGTCTCGAGATACTAAAAATAAAATGCCATAGATAAATTAGCGGTATGGCCAGAAGGATTTTGAAATTTCAAAGCGAGTATTTAAATACGATTAAGAATTGCTCGAAATTTTACAGTTTTTTTAAAACTATATTCGCATTCAATGTTAGTTACGATTTTGAGAAGAATATTTCCCATCCGTCCGCGGATCCGACATACTTATTTCGTTTTTGGAAGTCGGTCTCCTGGACACAATCAAAATTCAAGCCAAAATGTATATAAAGACGTATGTATGTATGTATTTATGTTTTAATTTTGTATTTTCAGTTTTACGTATTTTGTCTGTTTATAACGTTGTGGTATTTAAGTTGTTATTTTTCTTTTCTGTTAATATTTTCTCAATTTGTATGCATGGCCGTATCTAATTCTCAATTGTATGAAGATATTGCATTCTAGCAATAAGACCGCCTAAATTGTACTTTAATGTGTCTGTAAGGTCAATTTTTACAAATTTTTGTGCAATAAAGTTTTCCTTTCTATCTAGCTATCTATATATCTTTCTAAGCCTGCATATTTGGTTTTGCAGCCCTATCGAGCATACGGACTTTGCACTGTTCGCAATGTGGGAGTGGTCTAGTACAGTCTGACTACTACACACTTTGATCTTTATACCACCCTTAAGCCGTTGACATAAGAATCAATATCGAACTACAAGTGTTCACTGCGCATAATATATATTTGTGGCGACAGTTAATGCCGCATAATTAGATGACAGCGATACACTCTCACACCTCACCCACGTCAATGAAAATTCAACAGGAACGCGCTGATTCTGAACTTTGCTCGATAGATTATTTCCATCTGTTTTGTTTTAATTTTAAATTATATATGAATAGTGTAGACCTACCTAATGAGAACTTTAACCTATATTGAGAAATAGATTCATGGCGCCTACTGGCGATCGCTGTACTGGCTATACGTCAAATAAGTAAAAACAAACATTGGACAACATCGCATACATTGCTCTGATTCTGTGGTAAGTAACTTAAACACTTGTGGTACAGGTATCAGAAACAACGACGATACCACAAAACCCAGACCCAAGATATTATAGAGTAGTTAGTTTCCCATAATGACCCGGTCGGGGATCGAACTCGGGACCTCAGAGGTAGTGCAACGCCAAAGTCCGGCCCGTTCGCCTCCCGGCTAAGGTGGTCGACAAAATGAACAGAGTAGTCGGCCTTTTAATAAACAAATCATTTAGGCGATTATATACCTATACATCAAACATGTATGATGAATACGCTCCTAACATAGTTATAATTAGTACGAGTATTTCACATGATTAACATACTAAGAATTTTACATGAATTCGAAAGCAATATCAGCAGAAATGTCTAAATAACATTGCATTACTAATTACGATTGTAAACTTGCAATATTTACAACGTATTACCGACGAATACATTTTTAATTCAGTGTTCCGTCCCATTGCAGCATTGGGACTAACCACGGAACGAACCAGACTACAAACGCATCTACTTACATTATTAATCGACACTGTATGGAGCGCCCTTTACAAATCTTTACAGCGATTGGCTAATTCATCAGTCATCGCACCATCTGGTGTTTATATCTCTTCGGTACACTGTAGCCCAGCTGTTTTCCCCCATTTTACTCACATGTCAGGGCATCTGAAGCATTTTAATCCGGCAACTTGCCTCCACTGACATGATTTTAGCCAACGATTCTCAGTTCTCCGAAACTATCTGGTGCTCCGAAAACACAAACACAGGAAAGTCTTAGTACACACCTACAGCAGTAATCATCCGTTCATTTAATTAAAACTGTACGCATCGCTACGAAGAGGCAGCTGGGACACAGTATATATATGACTGCAGTCAGGAAACGGTATATTGTAGAAAACGGCTTGGAACACAACAATATGCCTCTGCACATCGGTCAACCAGACCTGATCTCCTCTGGTTACCCTATAACAATGAGTAGAGATTAATTGCGCCATATTAAGATATGGCGCAATTAATCTCTAACAAAAGAAACATAAGTATTTTTTTTAAATATGAAATGACTTCTAGCCTTTTTTAGTGAAGTCTTTGCTAATTTCGCGAGAGACGACATAAAAATGTCGTTGGTGACCAGCGAAGCCTCCTTCCTATTAGAGGATTTGTTTGTACAACGTTTGCAACGGATGTTTTGTGTTCTAAAGCTTTCCATGGATTCCATGGATTGGCCTTCACTTTAATCTGGATGGATTAGATCCAGTTCAATCTTATTTCAACGCAAAATCGAGGGCAAAGTAAGATGTCAATTTGCAGTCCTTATGCAGCTTTACAAATCAACACTAAATTTACACACTCAATTTCACAAAATGATAAAAGATAAACCAATTATTTTGGTTATGCGACATATATTCGACTATGCTTTTCCTTCCACTCTCCTCGAACGAATTCGACGTTTCTTTTTTCTTTCTAGGCTGCAGAAATACGTCAATTGTGTACGAGCTGTTGTTTGCATGCGCGCGCGCCGATGACGTCATGAGCACGCTCTCAGCGCGTGGCGAGCACGCCCTCGGATGGAAGGTGAGTGGAAACTGTTGGTGCAAGGATAATGAAGGGCTTGAATCACTAGCTGCCTTGGATAATGGATATTTTCATTGTTTATAGAGATTGTTATGCGTAATTTGCAGATGCAACAATGATGATTTTCCTATTAATAGGTCGGGGTCTTGAGCTCATTTTCAGGGTCAAGTGGCAACATAATTTGTTGTGTTGTGTGGTTGTGTTGTGTTTGTACTTGTGGCTTGCCACATGAGTGCTGTTTATGCCAGTTTCCGTAATTTTAACTGAAGACTCGACTGAGAACTGACTGAGAACTCGATTTCAAAGGTGGAGGCTTTGGCCTGCAGTGATACATTTAAGGCTGATAAATGTGAAGTATCTAAAAACTGCAACGAATAGTAAACAAAATCGAAATAAAGCGTTTTACTGTCGGTATTGTTAGGACTATTCCGAAAGAAATTGGTGATGCTTATGGAGAATGATAAGTACGATGCCCTTGGAGAGATCAGTTTCTCTGGAACGTTATAATTCCAGATTATAAAGTTTCGGAAACAAATATAGATATCCTTATCTACAAGGTCCAAATGAACAGACACCTAGGCAAACCTGTACATTCTTAGGCCTCATCTACTCCTTCCGACAAACGAGATTGAGGTCTAACGTGAACCTATCTGTTCTAATATTATAAAACTGAAGAGTTTAGAGACTGTATAACATCACATAGCGATGAATAGGGGCGAAGTCTTCTCGGTAGATATAGGTTCCGAACCGGAAGTAGAATCACTTTGCATTATATACAATGACGATTCGAAAGTGTTATCATATGTAACCTACTTGAATAAACAAATATTGAATTTGAATTTGAAGAATCAGTGGAAAATGTGGAAAAACGGGAATTGTACGCGTGAAGCCGAAGCTGTGGTGGTGGTACAAGAATAACGTTTCCGGCTGGAAACTGGGCCAGTTAATTTCCCACTGGAGGCAAAGGACCTCACAATGGATATCAATCGCCATTGCAATAACGAGTTCTTGATTAATCACCAAGGTTGATCGCGAACCCCAGTTATGTTCGGAAAATCCGTAACATAATATATTCGACTCTAAAATCGCACCTAAGAACACTAGACCGTACCACTAGATGCATCACGAAAACCACTATATCATCGAAATAAAGCGTGAATTTTTCTCGAAGTTCGACTTACCATTTTTGCTACCTGCACCGGCGCGGGCGCACATCTGACGTCACACACACGCACCGCCCGCGTGGCGCGCACGCCCACCGGACGGCATGTCGCGCGTGCCAGTCAGTATACGCTAGAGACACCAAGTGGAGCCAATAGTCTGGGAATAGCTCAGCTTGTACTCGCAGTGACCTTCTACCATCAGGTACTTTCTTCTTCAGTCCCCCTTGTATTTGGTCTATATTCACATAGTGCTATCATTACGGCAATGAGAGGTGCAACGAGATTTCTGTTCTTTAAATATACTACAACATTACATCTGTTTTTGTGGTAAGTAGCTTTTGTTACAGTAACCAGAAACAAAGAAGGTACCATAATACCTAGACCTGAGACAACATAGAAAAACTTGTTTTCTAAATTGACCTGACTGGGAATCGAACACGGGATCAGAAGGAACTCAGAGATGGTGCGACGGCAAAGCCTGGTCCGCTCGCCTTTCGGCTACGCCTCTCTGCTCTTTTTAAAGAGGAGGGCTCACACATGACGATGTTCTACCAGCGGAACTGTGCACCAGAGCATTTCTCCCCTCAAACGACACAAGAATTTTGGTACTTTCTACTCATGTGGTAGAATCCACTTTGGTAAGGAAATCAATATCGGTACAAGTACGAAATGAAAATTGCAGCCTGCCGCCGCTCTAAAAATACAACCAAGGGCCACGAAGGGCAGCGAGGATAGGGCAACAGAACGCAGCATTATCATACCCTTCCACCACGAATCTACTCTGACCCCTATGGATCTGATCTACCCTAAAAAGCAGGCATTAGGGCTTCTCTGTACTTTGCTAAATGTGTTACCATAATAGAGTCATCATTCTGATAATATACTTATTCAAGGCTTCAGGCAGCTTGTCAAGTCATTACTAGACTCAAAAATACTGAGCTCCTCCCGGTTCGATAAACTGGACCACTTAGCAGGATGAAAATAAAAAACTTTTAGCCACAAGGAATTGCAAAGATTGACAGGAATTACCCCGAACGTGGGGACCTCTCTCCACACTTCACCCTAACTTAGTGAAACTCCACTTGTGCGAAATGTTTTACTTCGTCTTTTTATGAAAAAAGACATGTCTATGAAAACATTAAAAAATAGGCCTATACTTAGGTGGGTGTATGTTTGCTGAGATAATGTTGACGATAGATAGTGTTTATACTTTCCATGACAAGTGCTTGAGCTACTATATTTTGGAATCAAGTCAATAGGTATATGAGATCTTTATGACTCATTTATTTGATTTATGTACATACTAGCTGTGCCCGCGACTTCGTTCGCGTGGACTACATCCTTTTATGGTCGGGTTTACCCCTTTCTCCCCTAATATTCGAAACAAAAAGTAGTCTATATTTTAATACAAGTTTTGAGCTATATTTGTGCCAAATTTCATATCTCTAACTTCAAAAATAAACATTTTTCCATATAAACTTTCAAAGGTGGTATAACCCCCATCCCCCCCTTATTTTCTAATAAAAAGTAGCCTATGTCCGTTCTTGAGATTCAACGTATACTTACCTATACCAAATTACAAAATCGGTTGAAAGGTTTAAGCAGGAAATCGTAACAGACAGACAGACAGAGTTACTTTCGCATTTATAATATTAGAAGGGATTAGAAAGTTAACTGAAATTCATTTTTACTATAATTCTACATATCCTAGGTACGTCAGGTGGTGTGGATACCCTAGGGAGCGCCGGGCCAAGCCCCTTCATGTCCGACTTGGAATTCACGAGTGGACTTTGTTACTAGAGATCTGGATGACCTACTTGGTGTGATGAAACAAGTTCAGAACAACCCAGATTCTTAGACAATACCTATCTATAACCAGCTGCCCACAACCGCGTCCCAATTTCTGGAGCTCTTCTGATTTTGGGTCATAGTTTTCCTTATAAAGATATATTTCTTCGAAACCCTTTAAACACTCAAACTAAAGGATAGTGCCCAGGTAAGGATCAAGTGCTGTCTAGGAATGTGAGTTGGTCCAGGGTTGCTGCAGCATAAACCTGACGTCCATTACCTCGGTGCCGAGGGGGTGGGGCGTGTCAGGTGGCCTGACACGCTCCAGCTGCGTTTTGCGCAGCGAGGTGGGCCGCTTTGGGGTAGGCGCTGAGGGAGAGCCTGTGTAGAATCCGCAAGGAACCCCGACCCCCCCACAACTGCGCAGCGTTGACCACCGAGGGGGTTTTAGTCGGTGGGAGCCCGACACACCACTCTCTGTTCCCCGCAAAAAGTGACGGTGTGGTAAAAGGGTTAGTGTAGCATTGAAAACCCAACAAAAATGTTTAAAAAACAAATGGCCTCTGAAAAAATTTGCCCACGAAAAAAAACCTGTTACATTTTCACTCTTTTTTAGGGGCGCACTAACGGACTCACGGATTTTGAACATTTTAAACAACTTTTCGCGAGGAAATGCAATTTTTCTGTTTAAAATGAAAATCCTTGTTTGCGATAAGGAAACTCCATTCAATGGTTACTGTCTCTCAACGCTTGCCAAAACATCGTTGTTCGAAGAATTTAAACCATTCTTCTTATTTATTTATTAAAAACTTTATTGAATAAATAAGTACAACAGGTGGACTTAATGCTAGGGGCATTCTCTACCAGTCAACCCTTGGGCCATGCAGATAGTTTGGGAATAGTGGAGAAAGTGCATAAATAACTAGTAGGTACTAAGATATGTTAACTATTATTCTTCGTGCGATTAACCCTAGATCACAACTCAGACGATCGAAGTGTCGCGTTGTGCGCTAAAAATTTTAATCTATTAGGATATTTCTGTAGACAGACCACCGGACATGCCCCTTTACGAGTCATTTGCCTTGTGTGGGTGGTCACCACTGGAAACCAGTCTTGTGGGTGGTGAGTAATGGTAGTTGAAAGGTTATTACTTGGACTGCCATTTGTTCATATTAACTGATACGTGTGCATTTGTAGTTCAAGTCGAGTAAAAGCTCAACCCATCGAGAATGGTATGGTTTCGTTTACAATTTCCAACTTGACGACCTCCGTAGCTGAGAGGCAAGTGAGCAAGACTTTGGCTTTGCGCCATCATCTCTGAGGTACTGGGTTCGATTCCCGGTCGGTAAAATGTTCAACACATGTGGTACTGTCGTTGTTTCTGAAATCTGTAACACAAGTGCTTTAGCTTCTTACCACAGAATCAGAGAAATGTATACAATGTAAAGTTGATGTTGTTGTCCAATATGTATAAAAAAATGGTGGTTATAAGTTTAAATAAACATTTAACCTTTCCTCAACTAAAGTTTCTCATGCTAAAAAGCGCCTAAGAAAAATAAATAAAAATAAAAAAAATAAAAATGTTTTATTCAGTTTAACAAAGAGAGTACAACATTTAGTTACTGTTATTACAAAATTTAGGTAACTTCATTTATACAATAACTTAACAGTATCGCTGGACTTCACACTAGGATTCCCTGTGTCGTGAAGACCAGACTTCCCATCTAGATATAACATGATTGGTCTACCATTTAGTAAATTTGTAACTATCATTGATACTTTATTTGTATGCGCTTATTGTATGTATGTGTGTATATGTGTGTGTGTAAGTTTGTGTACGCGCGTATGTGTATAAATATCTACTTTATTATGTTTGCTGAGTGAGAAGTTAAAAACGTACTAGAACACGCTACATTGATCATAACTCAGATGATATTGTGCAATAAATTGCATAGTATTATGTAGAGGTAATGGTAAGTACTTGATCTCTGACTCACATTGATATTGTCACGTTTTAGCGTGGCATTTCAGAACAAATGCCGGTATGATCTTTTTATTATGTTAAAGCGGATAGACACAATACAAAGTATGCAAAGTATTGTCGTACTTAGTCAGGGAACTTTGCCACATTTCAAAGTCAAAGTCAATCTTTTTTATTCACATAGATTACATTAGTAATACTTATGAATAGTATCTATATAAAGCAAATGAAGCTACCTCAAGTTCGGAACCTTTAACTAAAGAGAAGATACCGGCAAGAATCTCAGTAGTTTTTTTTTACATATGAAAGCTAAACTTATTACTTATTTTGCACTAAGACACACAGTTATTTTGTCAATTATTTTTAGTGGTAAGTAACGTAAATAAACGAGGAACAGTTTTTTTAGCTAGGTTAGAGGCTTTTTCCTAAGCCAGAGAATAGTCTGGCAGTACAAAGAGGGAACACACCCAGCCTTCTTGGCACCACGCCCTTGGCAGTGACTTGGGACAATTTTGTAGGTATTAGTAGACGATTAATGCCCGATTCCAATATTTTAAGATTCGTTATGTGTCAAAAATTACTATACGTTTTCCTTCGAACGACTACGAGTCGTTAATACCCTTTCATAATTTACTTACCATTTCAACTGTCATCATTCGCCAAAACTAAAATCACGTTTCTTGTAAGGGAGCCCCCTTTTAATATTTATTTAATTAAAGTAAATTTAAAACTTAATACTCGGTGTAATTTTTTTTTTATGTTGCACTTTAAGGCTCATTCCACCTGATGTTAAGTGGTAATGAGGTCCTAGTTTAAGGGTGACAAGTACAGCATAATAAATCTTCACTGGACTTGTCGCCCTTACCTTTAAGGCTTGACCCCTGCTACTAATGTAGCACCCCCCAGGAGCTCTGGAAACCTTACTCACACGCAGGAACACAACAACACAGAAGTGATTGTTATTTGGCTGCGGTCTTCTGTAAGGTGGAGGTATTTCACCAGTCGGGCTGCTCCAGTTCGAGCGATAAATCGCTATGCCCTACCTCTCTTAAAGCGTCTGACTGTTGCCGTTATTAACATCAAGCAAAAAAATGCTGCAAATCACGTTTGTTGTATGGGAGCCCCTTGAATTTTTATATTATGTTAATTATGTATGTATAATCTTTTTGGAAAATAAATTTTACTTTTTTAATCTGTGAAACAAAATGGCCGAAACGGGTATATACACCACTCGAGTCTGTTAATATAAAATTGAATAGTACATGATTAAATTAAAACCGAACCACAGAAGGCCTGCAACAGAGTTGATAGTAATTATCGCATCCTCGCGTGATGAGTAAGGCTTTATCGGCTCGATGCGCGGGCGCATGGGTCTCGTTGCATTGTTTTAGCTGCCAATCGATTATTACAGTCAGTAGCTTTAGTTCGTGAACAACTCTGTACCTTGTCAAATTAAGTCACTGTCTATATGACTTTCTATTATTTATACTTATTTATATTTTATAGAGGATATATTTGTATTTGTCCATAAAGTAGAAGAAGTATAATAATAAATTAATACTGTAACCTAGTGGCTTAAGTTGGTGTGATTTTAGCCTAAGTATTGCTAGCTCCGTGGGTTCTCTGGGACGCTCACAGAAACCTAACTGAGCACTGAGGCAGGGCGCCACTTACTTTAACTAAAAGTAAGAAAGAGTAAAGAAAACAAATGTTTTGTTTATGACTTTGATCATAATGAATTTATTGAAATTGACATTTTAAGCTTTGTTTCTTTCACAAATTAACCACACTTAGACTAGTTAACTTAACTAACAATGAAGACCATTGTGGTCTCAAATATCCGTAAGATGAATACATAATATTCTATCTAAGTACATAGGATACTAGGGAACAATAAAATTTGTATTACTTAAATTAACAATAAATGCTAAGGTTTGAGCATACCTGTTACTCGGCAAACCTCCCTAAGGCTACAGGCATTCCGACCTCAACCAGTCCATCAACAGATTGTTGCCGGTGAACTGCCAACGTGAACCGCAAGACAGAAGAGATCCGCAATGCTCCAGTCTGTAGAAGGCTAAATGTCATGGGTATCCCAACCCAAGGAGGGCTTGCCAAAAGCCCAAAAATAAGAAGAATTAAGCAAGGCAGAAGATCATCCTCCTCGGTGTATAATCACCTCCTTGTTTAAAATTAAAATTTCATTTATTCATAGATCAGAGAAATCTTGTAAAATAAGAAGAAATCATTTTTCTCGCATTTCACATGCGAGCCTGTTCGTCAGGAGAGAAACTTGCAGCTCCACGACGACATCGTCAAAAATAAAGAAAAAAACTTTCAGATAAGAAAGATATAAAAAAAAGGAAACTTGTTGCGTGCGTCCACGCACAAGAGAAAAATGAAAAAAATCCTGTCATTCCATAGACGAACGTCTTTCAATTGTGGAACTGTCATTGAACTGTCAATGTCAGACTTGAGTGGCAAAAATCCAAGTTCAGAAACAAACAAGACCTGGAACAATGTCTTTTTAGCCATCAAAGATGGATGTTTTTAAGTAAATTAAAAAAATTCACAAAAACATGTAACGACGTGTTACAATACTATAAAACATCACATCTACTTCCCTGAACATGTGATAAGTAGGTAAGGCACTTGTGTTACAGAAATCAGAAACAACGTCGGAACCGCAACAGCCAGACCCGAGACAATATAGAAAAGTTAGTTTTCCATATTGACCCGACCGGGAATATAACTTGGGACCTCAGGTATGGTGCGACAGTTAGTATGTATTTAAACAATTCAGGATATAAAATCGTTCTCATGAACATGGGCAACTACACACTTACCCCATTTTTGTTGGACCTTATGTGTTATGGGAACGCTATAGTACCTACTCTAACAAAAATATTCCAATAATCCCTACTAATATTATAAATGTGAAAGTAACTCTGTCTGTTACGCTTTCCCGCTTAAACCTCTCAACCGATTTTGATGAAATCTGGCACAGACAATCTTTAGACCCTGAGAAAGGACATAGGCTACCTTTTATTACGAAAAAACCCTGTGGTCCACGAACGCGAACGAAGTCGCGGGCACAGCTAGTTAGATAGATAGATACACTTTATTACACAGAAAAAATTACAGAAATTGGTTTTACAGACATAATCTAGTACAATTTAGGCGATCTTATTGCTAGAAAGCAATCTCTTCCAATTTATTTCTTCTCTAGTTCACAAATAAATAGTAATTGGTCGGTAAAGATCAAATTAAAGTCTTACTTGTTTGTTCAGTTTTATTGCGTTGTACATTTTATGGTAGAAGATGGTGATTCTTCAAATAAGTTGTATTTATTTACGCCTAGAAGCGGTACAAAAATTAATGTTGAGTATGTTTTGAACACGTGCACATTTTATTGTTGTAGTTAACCTCGAAACGTACCTTTGTCCACTCGGCTCGCTGCCCTTCGGTTTTGTTTATAACTGCGCGCCATTTTTGCCTCTTTTGGCCCGTGAAACGATATGTAATTTAAGTCCGTAAATCAATTGTTACCTGGTATAAACAAGTAACGATTTTAGATATGCATTTCGATTGTCTTCTATTTTTTTATTAAAAACTAGCGACCCGCCCCGGCTTCGCACGGATGTAATGTAAATACTTAGAAATATTGGCTTTTCAATTATTTATTGCAAACAAAAACCTTCCACTTGAATTACTCTATCTATTAAAAAAAACCGCATCAAAATCCGTTGCGTAGTTTTAAAGATTTAAGCGTACAAAGGGATATAGGGACAGAAAAAGCGACTTTGTTTTATGCTACGTAGTGATAACATTTCTTACTTATGAATATGGTGACAGTCGACAAATATGTTTTAAAGGTTTTTTTTAAATATTATTAAGGTATGTACATGGGGCCGTGCAGTTTAATCTATTGGGACTTGCTTCCAATTTAAAGTAACTTCTTTAGCCGGGTCAATTCTAGAGAGTCTAGTAGTCTTCCTGGCTCATTTTGAGGATCCGAAAATTAATCTGGTGTCTGATTTTAGTTATTTGCAGGAATTAATATGACATTCGCTTTTATGTTGGTTTAAACAACGGCCAGCCTGTGTTGGACAGACAACTGGGAATCTTATGTCCTTTGACATGGATTCCTTCAAAAGGAGCGTGAAGAAACCTCTTGCAGGCCAGTATGGCGTTGCTGACGGATAGGATATTTCGATATCAAATTCGTTGTCTTCGCGATGTGGGTTCCTCTCTTGCTTACCATCAGGCTGGGAGGAGCCAATATACTGCGCTACTATAAAAAAAAGTAGGTACACTTGAAGGATTAATTGCTGTATAACACAGTAAAGTGACATTAAATTAGGGGCGATGTGATCGCAATAAGCACGAGTAAGGAGTTAGAGAACGTACAATCACGTACTATATACGATTAAAACACAAAGCTTATTCTAAAATTGAACATAATAATATGTCTATTTCATAAGAGCTCAAATGCTTATACATATTATTATTCGTATACTTCTGTGTCTACTCTTATGTTTTTAAAAAGTATGGTCGAAAACATGGCAGACTACACTACACTCACTGTTCACTGTACTTATTATTACAAGGTACCGCGTTTTCAACCAAAACTTATGGGGAAACAAAGAAAGCGGAGACATTAATTTTGCTTTCCTTTGGCTCTACCATAGAAGGTTTGTTGATAAAATGCTCACATAGCCTACACGACCTAGGAACAGCGCAATTAACGTTACATAAATACTCGCAAAATCGCGCGGTCGTATTCGATGAGTTTAATGAGCTCGGGTGCTGCCCGACACACCTATGCGTCGAGAATAGCGCGCCTTGCGTCACCCATTCACGCGCCGCGTGCGTGCTGCAGCGGCGCACGCGCAGCGTAGTGCGCGAACTGCACTCGATTTTTTTTTCTCACTGTTTACTGATGATGGCCGCAGATGACCGTTTCATCATCACCGGACTTTCGGGGTAGCGGAGGGCTCACACCCCTAAAAATTCAAACAACTGCCTAAGGGCGCCCCATAATGGGGCTCGGATCTCGGCTCGGGCCGTTGTTGGGAGATGGTAACCTAAAGTTCCTTGGGGGGTAGAAGCGTCCCGGCACGTGCCGGTATCGTGGAAGGGGCCCTATTGCTAGGGGGGGTCGCGTCGTGCGTCCTCGCCTTCGGGGACGGAATAGCGGTCGATGTGAACTGCACTGGACATGGTGCCCGTCCATTAATCATGCGAGCCTCGTAAGTCCATAAAAATCACGAAATACCTATCACAAGGGGTTGTAGTATATCGCGAGTACTTTTTGAATACGATTTGTTGCTACTTAACCCATAATTTTTAATTCGCACGGGTGCAAGTAAACTGAAATTAAGTTTTCGGTTTTCTGTACAATAATATGTATAGATAAAACATATAGATCACTCTATCTATAAAAAAACGCATAAAAATCCTCTGCGTAGTTTTAAAGATCTAATCATACATAGGGACATACAGGAAAAGCGATTTTTATACTAAAAACATCACATGACTAGGACGGCGCCCATGAGTGAGATGCGAACTTGCGCTTAGTGGAATTTGCGCTAACTTCAAATTGCGCTAACTCAAAATTGCGCTATGGTGCAACGAAATGGAACGAGTCGAGTGAGGAAACGATACCTTCTCCTACTCTTCCTGTCCCGTGAACTGATTCTAAAGTAAGTAGCTTAAGCGCTTGGGTTTGAAAATAGAACCAATGGTATCACAATACATATTTAAATACATTTATAAACAAAAGAAAAGAAAACAAACACCTATGTTTGTCCGGATCGAACCCACTACCCTTTGTTTAAAAGCGAGGATCGGTAACAATGGCAGTCTATATTTAGGAAAATTCACTCTCAGTTTTTTGTACCGCAATGATGTACAAAATTCATACCCATGTTATAGGTTCAGTGCTTATAGTCATTAGTAATTATGCGGTGAGATGTGTCGTCATTAGCAGATTTATTAGGATTTTAAATAAGCAGACGGATCTATTCAAAAAATATTAAAGAAAGAGAATTGAGTTGAGATTCCTTTGGCTTCGTCAGTGTATTTGGAATACAGCGTTTTATAGTCGTTAGCGATGAGATGTGGCGTCATAATCAGATTTGTTGTGATTTCAAACAATCAGATGCATCTATTCATAAAAGTGTTAAAGAAATTGAATGGAGTTGAGATTCCTTTGTCTTTGGCAATATATTTGGAATACATAACAGTATTGAGTACAAATAGTTACTGAGTTATTTTTCTAGCACACTTTACAATTAATTAATTTAGTATTAACAAAACTGATTGATTTGCTAAACCATTCACAAAGTGGTATTGAAGTAACAAATTTAACGTGGCTAGTTAATTTTGATTGTTAGTTCGAAGGAAAATAATTTGCTAGTACAAATTCTGTGTCAAATGCAAGTCGTGAGGTAACAGAGAGACGCATTTTGCATTAACAAAAAGTTCGCAACCTGCTCGCGCCAAATTCGGCAACAGACAGTTAGGTACTACGCAGCAGACGGTGGCCACACCTCATTCTTGAGCTCCGTCGCTACAAACTAGTTACTACAAGATTCACAGACGATTGGAAGGTGTAGTGAGTGGATAATTTACGGGGACACCACTCGACGCGCCTCCATCCACTTTAACTCTTCGAGATGGTTCGGTAACAGTATGTCAAGGTGATCACTTGCAGGTCGATATAAGGGTGGTGCAAATTACGTAGTAGTAAGTAGTGTGTAGTATGACATGCTGTCAGGGCCGGCGTTAGGGTGGCGCGCGGTTTGGCAACAGCCCACGCGCTCGGACTTGAACGGGCGCTAGAAAGCTACCCAGAGGTACCCAGATGTATTCCCCTAAATCGATGTATTGGTATAGGCTTTTACAGGGGCACTGGCGGAAATTCGTCCAGGGCGCCAGTAATGCTAGAACCGGCACTGCATGCTGTTGTCTGCACCACAAGCGTGGTACAGCCAGCATCATTAGTTCGTATACACCTAAGTACCTTGTCATATAAATAAAAAAAGAATTGTTTATTGTCTTTTTCCTTAAACTAGAATATTTCTACTTAAACTATCTTACGCTACACAGGAAGACAAAAGGAAGTGGTTCAGCTAATGCAGACACGGAGCCGAACTCCCTGTCTGCGCTGATTTTCAGCCCTTCCAGGAGCTCTAAGATGTAGTTTGAGAGCATGGGGTAGTGCTGGCTGGCTAACTTAATACAAATAGCTTTAATTGAAAAATAAAAAAAAACAAAAGGTTAAAGCTATGTCGCGTGTAAATATATGCACATGTGATTCTTTAATGTATGTGTGTGTGCGAGCTTATATCAAATCTCTGCATAACTAAGACAGTCGGATAGACAGTGACTTAATATGACAAGGTACAGAGTTGTTCACGAACTGAAGGTGCTGACTGTACCATGAAGAGTGCTTCCACAAGCGTGGATATAGGAGAAGATTTTGAAGGTGTCACGTTAACGCCGTCATATACTGCAGAAAATTTAACATAAAAATGACAACCCACCGACGCGACAGTTTGATCTTGGCGCATATTGGATTGGACATTTATCATAATCTGTAGGACTACTCAAGCCCTTTTTTTTGATACCCATTTGGGAGTTTTTGGGAGTATTAGAAACAGATTTTTTTTATCTCCCCTTGCGGTGCGGGAATTGAACCCACGACCTTCACGTATCGCGCGTGCTGCTCTTACCGACTGAGCTAACCGCAAGTTATCATCGGCGATGAAATTTTTCTGCTGTATCAACCGTTAGCCTTCTGGTAAGTGCCCTCTGCCGAATGTTTAGAACTACATACTTATCGCATAGTAAGTATAGTACTATAAAAATAATAAAATCGATTTTTGGGAGTAGACTCCCGGGGGAATGTTACGAAAAGTATTTTCTCCACCTCAAAAAACACGACTTATACAACAGGTAGATAACTTTTCCTTTAGCAAAATTTGACGCGTGTCCTTACACGACCTCGGTCAATTATGGCAAAACTACACCATGAGCGGTCGCCACGCCTTCTATTGTATTTCGAGGTTACGACGGCACAGTTTAGTACTACGTGTTTCATAGGCGGTCGTCAAGCGCAAGATTCGAACACACCCTCGCGCCTCCGTTCCGCCCATAGATATAATTATAAATCTGCGGTTCCGCTACTCGAAAGTGGTAAACTGTTCGTCTAGCTTATATGAACTTTCACTGATATTCAGTTAATTTGTTACTTACTAGAGGTCCGCAGCGGCTTCGGACGCCTTTGAATCCGGTATATTTAAAGATTTTCTGAAACTTCTCTCTTATCTTCTCCCCAAATGTACTTTAGGTTACAAAGTCCCAGTAGCAGCCCGAGCTGAGGTTCGAGCCCCGTTAGGGGGCGCCCTATGGTGGTTGCTTAAATACATAGAGGTGAGAGCCATCTGCGCTCTAAAGCTCGGTGAAGATGAGAATGTTTCGCAGCCATCATCGATAATAATCGATAGTCAGGTAGGAAAAAAAACTGTGGCCGTAACGCACCATCAGTTAGGGAGCGTTCAAGTATTACTTAACGCAATTTTTTAAGATGCGTTACATGGGGGGGGGCTCCAGAAAGGGGGAGGGGGAGTATAGAAAAAGTTACGATGCGTTAGCATAACTTTTTCTCCCCCTCTACTATACTCCCCCTCCCCCCTCTACTATACTCCCCCTCCCCCCTCTACTATACTCCCCCTCCCCCCTCTACTATACTCCCCCTCCCCCCTCTACTATACTCCCCCTCCCCCTTTCTTCAAAAAAGACGACCACACTTATACAACAGAGGTATTCCCCGGAAACCGTATGAAAACCAAAAGGGAGTTTCATTTCTTAATTGTTTATTGTAACGCATCGTAATCGTACAAATCCCCTCCCCCCCTCCCCCCTCAATTTGCGTGACGTAATACTTGCACGCTCCCTTAGCAACAACCACAGACAGTCGCAGTGTGTGCATTTGTGCAAGGTCAGTGTTAGTTTGTGCGACTGACCCTAACTCGACGTTCGTCATTGCTTTTAACTTGTTTAAGTAAATAAATGTGTTTCATGAATACGTTTTAAATATTTATGGTTGATGCAACGTGTTGTTGACGACAACTTATTTTGCGCAGTACAGTTTTTTTGTTACGCTGTTTTCAGTAAACAAGGTAAATTCCCCTTTCTGAGACATTTGCAAACCAAACAGGTAGGTTGAGGCACACATGTATTGCATTCGGATGGAGCATACAATTTAAAAGTCCCCGGCAGTTTTTTTTTATATTACACTTCAAGATTGACCACATCCCACCTGATAGGGAGCCCCTAAAATTTTTTGTTATTTTTTCTATTTTTGTAAAAAATCTTAATGCGGTTAACAGAATACACCTACATACCAAGTTACAACAGTATAAGTCTTATAGTTTCGGAAAATAGTGGCTGTGACATACGGACGGACGGACTGACAGACATGACTAGGCTAATGTATTTATTTCCCGTACTAGCCTTTTCGTATCAGAACGCTCCCGTTTCGTAGTCTCGGTTCGCGAGAGGCGTCTATGTTGTTAATGGGTGCTGTTCCGCTGAAACCGCGGTGGTGAGGCCAATGAATGGAGATCGCGTATATTTACAAAGATTTTGATTTTTATTTCACAGTAAACTGATGTTATAATTTTTTATTATTTTATCTTCATTTAACTATGAAGTTTTGTACGCATAAGTATTTCTTCGTGCTAAAACGTTTGTAAGTAAGGTTATTGTACGTCTAAAACGCGGACAAAAGAGTAATTTTGAAAAATGTCTGATAATAAAATCGTTGACTTTTTGTGGTCTTCAACGATTTTGTTATTAAACATTTTTTACCAAACAGATTGCTAAAATTTCTTAAGAATGAGCAAGAACCTTCATGTTTGTTTAACGCCCGGTACCAATATGTTACGATTCATAATGTGTTAAAAATGTCTATCTGTTTTTCTACGAGTCGTTAAATTTCAAATTTACTTTTCATATCAGCTGTCATCAGTCGTCCGTCGGACGTTTTTAGCTTACCGTATTATTTATTACTATCGAGTAACTAGAACGAATCGTTTTTCAAATATTGGAACCAGGCTTAAGACATTATTCACTTTGCAAAACAAAAACTATTCTGCCAATTCATATTAATGTTAAATAAAGTATGTACAAACAACTTTGTGGTTATTCAAAAACAATATGTTAATACCTAGTATTGTTTGCGAAATGATGATTTACCTATATAAACATGTCAATCAAGAATTAATTTAACAAAAACATGTCTGCAAACAGCCAAACAATCTAAAGGTATAAAAATGTTGAATTCAGATTTGATATGCTTCAAACTGAACTTTCCCCAAAGCGTTTATCCACGATCAAAGATCGAGCGATACCTACACCAGCTGTTGTCAGCATTCCAAAACACGCAGGTTGGTGCGTGACGTCACTCGCACCACGCCTCACTCGGCCGGCACGGGCCCGCCACTCGGCGGCCACGACGCTTCACCGTGATTATGACGTCACTCATCAAAAACAACGCTTACACGAGCGCAGTGGGAACTTTTCGAAATTGGAATCGTCGCGAACTATTTCAATAACAAAATGAAAAAAGTTTTGGTGACGCGTTCGATTTACAAATAACTGTTTTGCAATTCGTTTTGGATTGCATAATGAGGTTTCATTTGTTTTGATGATTTCCTTAAAGTATTTATCCATTAAGTCTTTGATATTGGTACATACTAAGCCCTGTTTTTTTTAATTGCCAGTTATGATTTATCAAACAGTCAAATAAAGTACAATACGACTCGATTAAGTAGTTTTTATTTGTAACGCATAGCGATTTATCGTTCGAATTGTAGAAGCATGTTTGGTAAAATACCTCCACCTTACAGAAGACCGCATCCAAATAACAATCACTTCGGTGTTGTTGTGTTCCTGCGTGTGAGTAAGGTTTCCAGAGCTCCTGGGGGTGCTACATTAGTAGCACCCCCAGAGGTCGAGCCTTCAAGTTAAGGGCGATAAGTCCAGTAACAGATTTGCTGTTCTTGTCGCATTGAAGCTAGGACCTCATTCATTACCACTTGCTGCGTTTTGCGTGGCGAGGTGGGCCGCTTGGCGGTAGGCGCTGTGGGGGAGCCTGTGTAGAGTCCGCAAAGGATCCAGACTCCCCCACTTAACATTAGGTGGGAAGAGGTCAATCTTGAAGTGCAATATAAAAAAAATACTAAAGGGAATAGTGGACGCCGTGGTGGGAAAATAGTCCCTACTAATATTATAAATGTGAAAGTAACTCTGTCTGTCTGTCTGTCTGTCTGTCTGTATGTGTGTCTGTTACGCTTTCCTGCTTAAATCTCTCAACCGATTTTGATGAAATTTGGTATAGGTATACGTTGAATCTCAAGAACGGACATAGGCTACTTTTTATTAGAAAATAAGGGGGAAAGGGGGGTAATACCACCTTTGGAAGTTTATATGGAAAAATATTTATTTTTGAAGTTAGAGATATGAAATTTGGCACAAATATAGATCGAAACTTGGATTAAAATATATACTACTTTTTGTTTCGAATATTAGGGGAGAAAGGGGTAATACCGACCATAAAAGGATGTAGTCCACGCGACCGAAGTCGCCGGCACAGCTAGTAATTTATAAAATGGACCGTTCATTCAAATCTGCATCAGATGCCTAGAGTCTTAAGTGCAAGTCAACTTGCTTTGGGGTCTGAAGCAAATTGTGCCATGAAACGAACTTAAATTGGATATTGACCTCCTTGGAATCCTCGGAAAGCTATACAGCATTGTATAGAACATAGTGTTCTATCCAAGTTGTATGAAATCTCACCTGATACTGGCAGGTGACTTCGATAAAGAAGCTTAGTTGCCATTTAATCAAAAAGAAAGAGACAAGAAACACTTAAACGATAAAAAAAAACAAAAAGCCATTTAACCCGTTAGTATTAAAATGACGGTCTAAATAGCTGGTTTTCTGATGAAAATGACAATTATTGGATTTGGAAAAATGCCTTTTCAACGGAAGAAAAATTTCTTACTAGATATAATTTTAAAATCAGTTCATTAGCCCTCCGTGTAGATTTTTTTAAATTAAAATGTGGCTTAATTTAGTCTTAAGTTCATAAAATTTAATTAACATAAGCAAAATAATTTGCTCTTGTGCTCCCCCCGAATTTACTTCAGGTATTAGAAAGACTCTAGTCTGCATTATCTCAACTACAAAAGGGACTTTCTACTGTATTCTGAATTGCCGCGTAGGCTACGCCATCCACCATCTCTCCTGCCTGCCCTAGAATTTAGCACAGCATTTGTTAATTTTGTGATAAAAATAATTGTAAATCGTCTTGTTGCCAAATTTCAGGCAAATTTTTTTTTTCAAGAATTGAAAACATTTTGCACACCTAAATCAATACAGGAGTAAGTAGACTCACGATTTTTTTATTTCCAAAATTATCTAAGGAGTTTCTTATAGAGAAATAAAGATCTCATTAAAGGACTTCTAATATATGTCTACTAATATTATAAATCTGAAGAGTTTGTTTGACGAACGCGTTTATTTCAGGAATTCTGTTTCGAATTGAAAAAAAAAGTTCGCGTTCGATAGTCCATTTTTCGAGGAAGGCTTTAGATTATAATATAATATCATTATATCATATAATATCATAATATATTATAATAAATTGCCTAATACTGAGATAGTACTAGTCAGAATATAGATCAGAGGTGATGAAGACTCTTTCTTTTGCATTCTCAATCGATTCCCAGTATAAACGCTTCCAAAGAAACTTGTTTTTTGCGTCTAAGTAAACGAAACAAACATAATATCCTTCTTACTGTGGCTAGGAAACTCCTTTAATATTGTTTTTTTAAATAAAAGCACAGTATATTATCTCCTCCCAACCTGATGGCAAGAGAGAAAACTAATTCGCGATGACAACGGATTTGATACCGTAATATCCTATTCGTTAGCATTGCCATACTGACCCGCAAGATCTTTATGCTTTGGTCTATCCCTAATTTATATTTTTTTGTCTATTCTGTGGAAAAGAAATATAGACTGTCATTCCATATTTATGGAGTAAGTAATCATAAAGTTCTTATCTGTTGTACTCAGAACCGGAGGTAGCGTCATTTGCATTATATTTTTCATAATTATTACTGATGTAATTTTCATGAACAAAAGACTATTGAAATTAATTGAATTGCGTGAAATCATCATTACTGGTTACTTAATCTAATTATCGGTTTTTGCAGAAATCCCATTGGGATGTCTGCAATTTCTGGGGATTTCCCAAATTATAATGGTGGACTGGATTGACTCCAAATATGTAATTTCTTTTAGCGGGACGGAAATTTTGTAAATATATTTTAAATAATGGTTACATATTCTGAGATTTTTATGGTTAGCACTTCGCAACAAGTTGTAAAAAGCTATTTGAACTGATTGGAATTTTACTCTACTGTTATAGTGATGCGGATATTTTCCTATCATACCAATTTTTTAGAACACCTGAGAGTTTTTTAGAGCTGGACAGTAAACTTAAGGTTCCAGAATTAGTTTTTTGTGACTTTGATGATGAATTTGCAATTTTTTTTTAATGTGAGGGTGTGTCGTAATAAACGAGTCCAGACACTTGGATTCGTTTAATTAAAACATTTTTAATGGTCTAGTTTTTTTGGATAACATCTGCAATACACTTAACAAACCCCTAAAGTAAATTAGGTTTATTTTGATTCTACCAAAGGTTTTCCAAGCAAAAGTTCCAAAATCAAATTATTTGTCAAGCTTAATGACTTAAAGTTGTTTGCTGACTAACGACGATCAAGAATTTGGTGTTCGAGTATTATTTATTTATCACTGTAATGTTAAATTGTAATATCGGCGTTCTATTTTTTTGTTCTCAGACACAATATTAAGACATTAAGCGGTTTCGGTGAAGCGATATCGTCAGCGATAACGGCTCCAAGTGTTATCAGCTGTCAGAACCCCGCCGGGGCTCAGTCGCGTCTCGGCCGTCTGAGGCCCCCACGCTCTTGTTTTTGAAGACTTAGTGCCATAAGACGATGGAACTGCAATTAGGTGTCTAACTGTGCTTAATGTGTTAATCCGGAGAAGCAAGCTTCCTGCTTTAAGGACCCCTATCGTGTGTTGTGTTGTGTCTGATCTGTTTTGTGCAAAGTTGGTTTGTGAATGAAACCAGGAAATTGTATAAAACACGTTCTTTTAATCTGAACCTTAACTAGTAACATATATTTAACGCTACCACTTAAGTAGTTAGATAGGACAGTCTTAAAGATGAGTAGAGCTAACGATCTTGAGATCAATCACAGTCAGGGTGCGCGTTAGTGCGCGATCTGCGCCGGCATCGGCGACGGGAGCAGCCGGAGGACCGGCGCGGGGGGCGCGCGCTCCTTGGCGTGCCTCTTCACGTGCTTGGCGAGGTGGTCGGACCGCATGAACCGCCGGTTGCAGACGCGGCATCCGAACTTCTTCTCCCCGGTATGCGTTCGCTTATGCCGGGACAACTCATCGGACCGGGAGAACCTCCGCTCGCAGCCGTCCCACGCGCAACGGAACGGTCGCTCTCCCGTATGCGTGCGGGCGTGCGCTTTCAGGTGGGAGGATTTGAAGTAGTTCTTCCCGCAGCCGGCGTAGGAGCACTCGTAGAGACGACGGCGGGCGGCGGGCGCTGGCACAAGCCACACGGTGCCCGTCGGCAGCAGGCCGCCTGGCACGAGCACGGCCGGCGTGGGCCGCGGCGCCAGCGGCATCCACTCGGGCGTCGCCGCCGCCTGCGGGACCCGCTGCTCGACCTTCGGGCTCTCAGAGTGAGGAGAGGGCACACGCGCTTCTTCAACTTTAGGAGGCGGACTGGGCGCGGGCGCGGGCGCGGCCTGCGCTTGCTGCGCGATGTATTTGGCTTGGGAGTAGGTGTGGCCGCGGTTCATTTTGAATTTGAGCGTTTTCAGGATGTTCATGTCGGGCGGCGGCGGCGGCAGCGGCTCGGGGCTGCAGGTGCCGTCCTTGTGCGCGCGCATGATCACCGAGGGCCTGCAGCAGGGCTCCGGAGGGGGCGTCGTGAGCAGCAGCCGGGCGAGCTCGGCGCTGCAGCGCTGCCGTTTGATGAAGTCTTCTTCCCCCTCGGAGTCAGAAGGCTGTGGGGTGACGAGGCCGGTGGAGGGAACCGATTCCCTGGCACGCTTGACGGCAGCCTTCTTCAGAGGTAACTCGACCTGAGGGACAAAGACAACGCACGTAAGTGAACGGGCTCTAGCACGCGCGCGCTGCGTGATCGCGCAGCACGCTCTTACCGGACTTTCGATTGCACAAACGGCACAGTATAATCCGTTTCTCAATTTCTGTTACATTGTTTTTTATTATACTTTACTTTTTAATATTTAGGCAAAGGTTTTAAAAGTTTAAATTTTTTTCGGAAGTAGACACTCACTTTATTTTCCATTAAAGGAGGAGTCGACGGCGGCGAGAGAGGACCGCAAACTTCGAGTACAGTAGACATATTGATCACTTGTAGAACATTCAACGAATTTAAACTTTATTGTTTAATTCACAAAACTTGATTGTTTTGGGTGCGCGTCTCGGTTGTGGAGCCGTGCGGTTCGTTCCGCGGTTGGTGGACGAATAAGCCGCTTCGCGCGCTGTGGTTTCTCGAAGTGTAGGCGCCTGGGGGGGTGCGGGGCGCGGGCGGCCAATGGGAGCGGGCGGCGCGGCCGGCGCGGCCAATGGGAGGCGAGTGATCACGCAGGCAGCGCGTGCCGGCGCGTGGTGTTCACGTGCACACGGAGTGACGGCGAGGCCGCTGACGTCAGCGGCGCGCCCCCGGTGACGTAGCGGCCGGCGCAAGGTCGCCGCTGCATAGCGAACAATCAATGACATCTGTCTGTAGCATGCTTCACTATTTTGACAGATGTCGTCGACCTCGCGAGCGGACCAGTTTAACAGGCGAGTCGCATGCGATCTAGTATCACGTAGTTTAGAGTAAGTATCATCATTGGTTTTGAAGAAAGTAAGTAAAAAATACGAAGAATGCTCAAAAACTTTGGAAAATTCTTGGTTTGTGGTATCACTGGCTGTTGATGTTATTTCGGTACAAAAGTATACTCACTAATTGGTGTACTTATAAAATTGAATTTAAATGCAAGAGTAACAAACATTGTCAGTGTATAAACAAATAAACCTACCTACACACAAATCAATGTCATTTAGTGGGATTTCAAAGAGTATAAATACAAAATTGCGTAAAGAACTAGGTCGACGACTTTTGTACACGATCAAGGCCCGCTTTAAAAATAAATGAGTACCTATCCAGATTAAAGTGGAAACGAATGAGTACCTATCCAGATTAAAGTGGAAACGAATGCCCTTGTGGAATGCCGAACAAGAAATTCCGATGAAATAATTAGGGATCCTTGATATCACACTCAATTGGCTACTTGACAGTTTTTGAAAAAGTATTGTAAAATGTGCGCCCGTTCATTTTATATCCCAAGCAATTCGATTTATCTGGAAACAATCTAAATAACCAGAGAAAAATAAGATTTTGTGTAACACATTTAAAAAGCGCGCGAAAACGCCTAGTCGCGTCACT
The DNA here is from genome assembly GCA_037074685.1 of Glyphodes pyloalis. NCBI lineage: Eukaryota > Metazoa > Arthropoda > Insecta > Lepidoptera > Crambidae > Glyphodes > Glyphodes pyloalis. The sequence continues at coordinate 3,583,145 of JAYKKO010000043.1, read as the reverse complement.
GTTGCAATTATGACGTCAACGTCCTAGACAACGAACCGATACGCATAGGAACGACTTAATTAAGATAAACGGAAAATGTTTCAATAAATTCTTTATACGATTAGAGACACAATAATTCAATTTAATCGGTAAAATAATCATTGTTTCGCCACAATAAAATAAATAATTTTCGCCGACAGCTGTCATTTCCGAATTGCAAAAGAACCGAAACGGAAACCCGTTTCGGTTCTTTTGTTCCACAGATAAAAAAAGTTAAATTTATTTTGCAAAAATAAAATACTTAATATGCTTTTAATTGAAAAATAAAAATGTAAAATTATTAGGTACTTAACTAATAAGCTAACATATCTAACACATTTCATATTTTATTGTTAACACTGTCAAGTAGCCAATTGAATTTAAGATAACTTGCCCTTAATACAACCACGAGGCGCCATATCGTAAATAACACGATTTAAAAATATTTTTATAAATATTTAGGGGAAGCTGGAGCATGATGGGTAGCTATGGGAAATAACAAAAATACAGCATAATCACTATGTTAATTAGTATCATTGATTTATGGCATGTTATGGAATTTTTCTAACTATAATTTGGTACGGTTTTTGAAGAACATACCTAACACATGTTTTACGATTAATAAATAAAAAGATCATTATGAAAAACCAAAAGACAGGTAGGGCATAGCGATTTATCGCTTGAACTGGAGCAGCCCGACTGGTGAAATACACCTCCACCTTACAGAAGACCGCAGCCAAATAACAATCACTTCTGTGTTGTTGTGTTCTTGCGTGTAAGTAAGGTTTCCAGATCTACTGGGAGCACTAATGTAGCATATTAGTAGCAGGGGTCAATCCTTCAAGATAAGGGCGACAAGTACATTAAAATTTTATTATGCTGTACTTATCGCCTTTAAGCTAGGACCTCATAACCAGTTAACATTAGGTGGGATGAGGTCAATCTTGAAGTGGAATGTAAAATAATTAAAAAAAAACATCTTGATACGATGGGGTACTGATATTGGGGCATGACAGGGAAGGCTACTCGTACTCACAAAACCAACAAATATTAATTAAAATACTTAGTTTTATTCGAAAGCAATAGGGATATTAACTGGCTAGTCAACTTAGATGCTTTTATATAAATTACTAGCAGTGCCCGCGACTTTGTTCGCGTGGACTACATCCTTTCATGGTCGGTTTTACCCCTATCTCCCCTAATATTCGAAACAAAAAGTAGTCTATATTTTAATAGAGCTATATTTGTGCCGACTTTCATATCTCTAACTTAAAAAATAAACATTTTCCCATATAAACTTTCAAAGGTGGCATTCTTGAGGTTCAACCTATGCCAAAAAAATCGGTTGAGAGGTTTAAGCGGGAAAGCGTAACAGACAGTCAGAGTTACTTTCGCATTTATAATATTAGTAGGGATAAGAGATTGGTCATTGTTGTCATGTCCACATTGACATATCATGGTTACATGACGTATAAATCTCCAATCACGTAACAGCAGGACCTCACGCCCACGTGTGGCCATCAAGCGGAGTTTTCAATCACGATAGCCCTCATTTTCCTGAGCCGAGAGCCGATCCCAAAATTGAGATGTAACTGGCAACTGGGCTAAGGTAATTATTAATACTTTAAGTAAAATAATTATGGTTTTTTAAGAACATTTAGTCAAATATAAGCTGATGGCTGAGGTCCACTCCCAAAGAAGAAGGATGTCGGATCGCAACTTTCCGTTCTCATAATTGTAATTGACTCACTTTGAATACTATTAAAGCGTTTTAATAACCAAATGTTATTTATCCAATTCAAAATTCACATTTTTAAAGCTTACTAAAAAAATTTCGCTGTCATAATTATCCTAATGGCTTAATACGACAACAGTCAACTGTCATGCAATTTTTGCCCTTAAAGACTGCAAGAGATTTTTAAATCCGCCATTTTGCATTTTTATAAAAATATAATGTCACCACACCATCATTAGTTGCTTGTTCCACACTTCCATTGTATCTTGCCAAATTAAACCTTTGCTTATAGGCTAAACTAATACAATATTTATTTAGATGCGAAGCAAGGATGGGTGTAGAAGGGTAGAAATCGTTTACTCAATAATCGATTATTCTGTAATTTATATAAATAGTTAACTAAAAAATATTAATTACTTCAAACTATTCGAAAATATTAGTTTTTGCTCTATGTTGATAACAGCAAGCAAACGCTTGAAATCTTCACAACTATAGTTTTACATTTATTTTAAAAAATATAATGTTAAATTAATATAAAATTAAGCAACACCCATACAACAGACATTTCGTAAATTTGATGGCGTTTTATTCATAATAATACAGAGTTTATTAAAGCCGTATCTTCCTGTCATAGATACTTTTTTATCTCCAACCTTCGGTATTGTTTTGACTACGAAATTATAGTTTTTTTTTATCTCGAATATTCTACAGACGATCAGCTAGACGAGTACATAGACAATTGTTTACATGCGTAGCACGTAACGCTTAATCTTAATCTAATCAGGGCAAGGCTACCTGTGTGCACCTGCCTTATGACAATGATATTGTTTACTATTAAGCTGTGTATTTAGTTGTCTATGGATTTGCTGTTTACTCTGTACTATAAATACCTTAGAATAAGGAATACCATACAGGATTCTACGATGGGTCTTAGGGATGTGAGCCCTCCGCTCCCCCGAAAGTCCGGTAACGATGAAAAGGCCATCTGCGGCCATCATCAGTTGTCAGTTAGGAAAAAAAACGATGTGTGATGAGGAAAAGCATCTATTGTTTTTATTTATAAACTAGTGTACCACCGCGGCTTCGCGCGTATCCTAATTTTCCCATTTATACCACCTTTTCAATTGATTATTCGCTTTTATAAGTAGCGAATGTTGTTTAGCCTGAATAAATAGACAGTCAAACACAATATTTTTTTAATTCGAACCAGTAGTTTTTAAAGATAATCGGTTCAGACAAGCAAATTAACTCTTTAGTTTTTGTGATTTTTAGTGTTAAACTTTGCTGTTGATTAACAGGTTCAATAGTCTTAATATATAAAAATTTAAGAAACTTAAGAATATGAATATGATTTTTAAGAATATGGGTCTCGTTGGATGCAGGTGGCAATGGACCGGTCGCGCTGGAAATCGGTTGGAGAGGCCTATGTTCAGCAGTGGACAGGAACAGGCTGAAATGATGATGATGAATATATAAAAATGAATCCTTATTTCCCTTGGTTACGCCATTACGCGTGAATGGCTGATCCAATTCGACTTTTTTTTTGTTTGTTATTGTCAGAGTCAGGAGAAGGTTTTAATACAAAAAAATATTTTAAAATTGCGCGGCAAATTAAAATTGAACAATACTATTAAATTGTCGTCGTAAGTGAAAACCAATTGGAATTAAATAGTCGTTGTTAAGCTACTATAGATTTTGTAATTTTTAGCGTTAATTAATGCCCAGTTCCTATATTCTACGATTCGTAATGCGTCAAAAATGACTTCCCGTTTTTCTACGAAACGTTAATTCTAATGTCAAATTTACTTTCCATATCAGCTGTCATCAGTCGTCCGTCTGTCGTTTTTAGCTTACGCCTCGTAAAATTTATCACAATACGAAACTAGAACGAATCGTTTTTCAAATATTGGAACGGGGCATTATACGTTCAATAGTTACTGATAAAAAAAAACCTATAAACTGGTAGTGTCGTTGAACCTGTCTACCAAATGTAGCCTGTTCATGGCCGTGCCCCCGGAAGTTAAAGAAGGCCGTCTCTACTTCCGGTGCTGCTAAATTAATAACCAAAGATTTATTTCTTTGCTATTAGACCACAAACCTTTATTGATTTCAATAACACATTTTATCAACATGATTATATAATTCACTAGCTGTGCCCGCGACTTCGTTCGCGAGGACTACATCCTTTCATGATCGGTTTTACCCCTTTCTCCCCTAATATTTGAAACAAAAAGTAGTCTTTATATTAATCCAAGTTTCGAGCTATATTCAAATTCTAAATTCAAAAATAATCATTTTTCCATATAAACTTTCAAAGGTGGTATTACCCCCACCCCCCCTTATTTTCTAATAAAAAGTAGCCTATGTCCGTTCTTGAAATTGAACGTATACCTATACCAAATTTCATCAAAATCCGTTCAGCCGTTTAGGCGTGAAAGAGTAACAGACAGACAGACAGACAGACAGAGTTACTTTCGCATTTATAATATTAGTATGGATTAGAGGCCCGCTGCAGCTTCGCACGCATATATATAATAAATAACCTACGTTTGTTGTTAAAAATATATAGAGCTCCTGTGGGAGGAGGGGAGTATGCTACATTAGTAGCCACAACATACAGCACAAGTCCAGTAACAGATTTATTATGCTGTACTTGTCGCCTTTAAGTAGGACTTCATTACCACTTAACATCAGGTGGGATGAGGTCAATCTTGAAGTGCAATATACAAAAAATTTGATAAATGAAGAACAGCTCGATCAATTTTGTGCAAACTTCACATAAACTATCTACTAAATAGTCGGAACAAAGCCTAAACATTTGGTTTGGATAGGTGAGCCCGTTTTTTTATATTCAAATGAGGTCAATCTTGATTGACCTCATCCCAACTGATGTTAAGTGGTAATGACGTTCTAGCTTAAGGGCGACAAGTACAAGATAATAAGTCTGTTTCTGGACTTGTCACCCTTACTTTGAAAGCTTGACCCCTGCTACTAATGTAGCACCCCCAAGAGCTCTTGAAACCTTACACACACGAAGGAACAACAACACCGGAGTGATTGTTATTTTGCTGCGGTCTTCTGTAAGGTGGAGATATTTCACCAGTCAGGCTGCTCCAGTTCGAGCGATAAAATGCTACGCCCTTCTCTCTCTTCTATTTCTTTTTTTCTCGTTCTTCAGTTATAAAAATACAGCGATAAGTGGAATTAATATTTATATATGTTGATGTCGCTCTACCAACTGCTGTGGTGCAAATAGCTCTATAAATAACCATAGGCATTGTTCGTTGTATTACATGAACAATAGTTTAACTTACATTATAGAAATAACGTTGAACATCTTCAACAATACAATGTGGTATTTTCGCAATTTGGTTACATCTATTTTTACTTCCACGTTTTGCGAGTAAATTGTATTTTTAAACGTAATTTAGAAATGTGTTTTTGTAAACTTTTTAAATACTATGAGATCGATGCCTACTGAAGTTGGATTTACTAAAAAAATATTGTATTGACAGTATTGCTTGGCTTTATTACCAAATATCCAAAACGGACCAACGTTACGAAATTATGGTACCGGGTTCGATTCCCGGTCGGGTCAATATGGAAATCATACATCGTGCGTCTTATAAGTACCGTGCCATTTTTTGTGAATTAACGCGGACTATACATATAAATATAAAGTAACATATTTGGTTCTAGTGTCTAATTTGATTAGTAATCTAGTATGCCATCTAATTTCCTACCAAATTTGATCCAAATACGTACAGTAGCCTTTACTTTAAAGAGTAACAAACATCCGAACTCATAAACTTTCACATTTATATTACTAGCATTAGGACAATAGCGCAAACAAGCTATCATCTCTACAATTCCTTATACAAGACTATTATTTACTTATTACAACACGTAGTGCATACGAGTATTGAAATTAAAAAGAGCAAAAACATCTTTAATACTTTATGCATGACTCTACAATCTGCTTCGAGAATGGTCCGGAAATTTATAAACGAACCGAGTTGCGTTGGAACTCGTTCCTCTGTTTCATCACGTCCTTACAGCTTATTATAGAGTCCAATGTAGAGTTCAGACTATTTCTGATATTCTAATGAATTACCGGCTTTATGATAGAGAGGGTTCTATTTCGGTTTCGTGGACGTTTGTCACAAAATAGTATCACACTCTTATATATAGCTTTGAGGCAAATCTGTGCACATTTTCTGGCTCAATAATATTTACGTCTGTGCTTCAAGCTAGATATGCTGAATATGCATTGCTCGACTCGGTAGTCGAACCCAGGCCCCCGAGATCATGAACCACTGGGCTATCGAGTCCTTGATTATTATTTTAAACTTGAATGCACAAAACCAATAAAGTTTTACACTGATCGTATACAAAACTATGACGTGCGCTAAAGCGTGTTCTAGGACGACAAAGAGTGTCACAACAAAGGCGGGTCGCTTTCTACCGGTCACGGCGCACTTGTGACGGCTGCGCGGGAGTGGGCGCCACGCGGCCGGCGAGTGATCGGCGCGTGCGCAAGGCAGCGGCGACCGGCGGGATACTGTATTCTTCCAATCGTACTAATATAAGTAAACACTAAACTTTGTAAGAATGTTTGAATCTGTGGTTGTTCTGGATGTATGTTTATTACTAGGTACTTTACGTAAATTCAATCTAATCTACTGCATAGAGTTGGAAAGAAGATCTAAGCCACGTGCTAAGGGGTGATGGAGTAGTGGCATTGTATGACGGGTCGTTACCTTTCCTTCAAAATGGTTGAGTGAACAGTTTCCTCCTTTGGTGATTGTACTGTACTGTACAAAAAAAAAATTAATATTCCTTCACTCATCACAACGAAACTATATGACTTGACCCAAAATGATATACACATAGTAAGTTAGATACTGCGACTGTAACAAATCTACAGAGTTTCTTACAGGTATCTTTTCGGTAGATATGAGTTCTGAATCAGAAGTAGGATCAATTGTGATTCAACAGTGTTATTTGTAGATAGCCTACTTTAATAAAGAAATATTTGAGTTGACTAGATTTGAAGAGAAAAAACGCACTTGACTAATAAACAAGAATATACTGAAAATGTGCAACAAAGTTAACTGGCGTGACTCTGAGAAAATGGCGGAATGATTCTAAATTCATGAATTTATTTTATTATCTTTAGATTTTTTAATTTTTTTTTATTTACGTTTTTTTTGTAAGTTTTACACTATTATGCTATACGTACCTACGTTTATAATTAATTATTAATTTGTGTTTTAAGTATTGATAAATTTTAGGTTTATTTATAGTAATTAAAACATTCCTTATTAAGTACCTAATATAAATTTCATACACCACTTCCATTTTTCCGTTCAAACCTGTAGTATTAACGACAAGAGAATACTACTAGGCATGAAGTCCAACTTTTGTACTTTGTTAAGTGCAATAAATTATGGTTCCTACAGTTTTCATCCATAAAGCCACGCCCACTTGCAGACCCTTCCCGCCGCTGCCCTCTCGTCGCTTGGCCCACGCAGGTGTGTCACCGTCCCACGTGCGTTGAACTCTTGCCCGTGTGTGCGTCCACTCCTGCGCATGTGTCGCGTGACGTACCGAGGTTACTCATCGTAGAGGATGCGAGTGTGAACAGGAATTTTGCATCACATTAGAGGTTTGTATGATAGGTCATTGTTAATTAGTATTCTCTGGACGAAAACAGTTTTTAGTTAGTTATAAATAGAACATGACTAGCTGAAGATATTGCATTGTTTCACCTATACTTAATATTATAAAACTGAAGATTTTGTTTGAGCGCGCTGATGTCAGAAAGTACCGACTGGTTCGAAATTAAAAAATAAATAATTTAAAATATACAACTGTATCGATCTGATTATATGGTAAGCACACACTGGTGTTACAGAAATTGTACTATCTTAAAAAACATCGTTACCACAACTCCCAGACCCGAGACAATATCAAAAGTTCGTTTCCTATATTGTCCTAACTGGGAACCTCAGGGACATCGCAAAAGTCCGTCCCGCTCGCCTCTCGGCTACGGCTTGTCATTTTTAAGAAAGTTTTTTTTGTGTTGTATACCTACTCCATTTATAGAGGAAGGTTTAAGGCTACTTGTAACATTACGCGGTAACTAATTGGAGCAAAAGTCAGTGAAAAATGTGGAAGAAACGGGGATAGTGCGCGTGCAAAGCGGCGGGCGGCTAGTTTAAAAATAAAGCCAGTTCTGGAGGTAAGTACGCGAAGTGGAAATGCTATAAATTGTTGAAAAGGTACAGAAATTGTGCAGTATAGAGCACGATTATCGATACAAAGTAGAGCTGTTGCTCGTAGTTCGTAACAGTGTGAAGCTGAACAATTTCAGAAGGATCCTCGCTTAATGCTGTACCTACAAGAAACATTATGTACACGCCTATTAAAGATATTTGATGGAGGGTAATGGAAATAAAGGCACGATCGATAATTTTTTTTTGGTTTTAATTTATCAATATGCAAATTTTTGTGTGTAAATTTGGTATTTATTTCTGAAGTAATATTCAATAGGAGGTTGTAAATAGTTTAAAAATAAATAGTGTACCGCATTCACACGCGCATAGTGTGACAAGCGACTGGTTCATTTAATTAAAAGTTACTAACATGAATGTGCCTTGAAACTGAATCATTGGCCTTCACAAAATCCTTGGAAAGTCATAGAACACCGATCACCCGTATTCTATTGTGAAATTATGAACATTTTCGACTAAAGCGATGGCTAAGTTGCCTCTGGTCTGGGGGAACAGGAGACGAAGCTAAGAGGACCTCCTTAATTTGCTAGGGTATGGACGAAAGGGTGGATACCAGTTGTCATCGTACTCTCAGAGGTACCTGGTATTACCCTTCAATAAAAAATCTACTTATAAATTAACCTGGTTTTATAAAAAAATAAGCATAGATAGGTCCATACAAAGTTACTCTGATGCCCTTAGAAATAAACGGCAAGAAATCGTTTTCACTCTGCAGAGAATGGGAAATGTGAAAAATATCCCAACCGAACATAAACGTTACCATCTAAAATATTGTAGGCATGCTGCTATGGCAAATTGAGATGCCACAAAGTCGGGTGGATTTTCCTTATTCAATCTATGCTGATCACACAACAATATTGCAGTAAAAAGCATCTTTAATCTGTACTTACTTACTGCCGAGAAATATTCACACACGTTCAAAGTTTTCCCAGTAGCTCCATCTAGTAATTAACATCAAAACTACAAAGTTTTTTTAGCGCCATCTAGCAGATACATTTAGTACTAAAACTATCGTCTTGCGAGTACTATCCGAGTGAAACCTCAACAACGTAGTTCCAAAAAATGAGTATAGATGGCGTAAGCGGCAAAAACAAATGGCTTGGAAATTTTCTCGTAGCGATCGTAGTCGTATTTTGTAGCAGCTGACTAATCATACAGGTAGCTTATATTGCTAATATTTAATCTCATTGAAAGTTGTATCCAGAGTATATAATATACAAATACTAATTATTTAGTACAATGTACTGTTTTTAGAAATGTAAATAAAAAAAAACGAAGTAAAATTAAGTCGTGTATTGTATTTATACGATAGTTAAATGGAATGTTACTAAAAATTCTACTAGCACCTCGCCATGTTTATTAAACCAACTGAAACGATAATGATGAAATGTTTATGTTTAAAGCTGCTTAAGTATTGATCTGAACAAAAGACTTCAACGAGTCACGTCTACTGAAAAAAAAATAGGTAGCTGTTTAAGTTCAAACCAAAACCATTATTGGTATTAGTTCAAAGTTTACCTAAATTTGCAGCCAGGATGTTTTATTCTCTTAGAAACTAAGTCAAGATAAGCTTGTACCTTTTTGTACTAAGAAACTTTGAAGTTTTATAACTTTATGGTATTTTATGAAAGTTTTAAAAAATATTTCCTCAATTCATATAGCACGATATTTAATTTATTAATAATTTATTTGCACAGCCGTACCCATTCTTCAATAATTACCATATCCTCTGCCTAAAGTTGTCTGAAATAGATCGCTTTCTAGCAATAAAACCAATCTGTGCAATAAAATATACTTATCTTTATTTACCTATACTTTTTATCCAATAACTTTTTTCTTTTAGAATTTTAATTATTTACTGACATTTAGTAAATATAGGCTTGAAGCAGATAAAGCATTAAAAAGTGTAGTGAATGACTGACAGACGGATCGACGCATAGCCTAAGTCACTGTAGGCTTGCAATTTGGAGAGTGTTTTCTTCGTTTAACGTAAATATCCCACAAAGGGGGAGAAAAATGGTAAAGTTATATAGGACAGCGTTATACTTCGGTCAAATCTACTTGAAATTGTGCAAAATCATAATTTAATAGAATAAGGAAGGTCTATTTCGGGTTTTATTGAAATTTGAAATTAAAAAAGTTTTATTGCGGATGATTTTCTTCTATATGAATAATAATTTGATATGAATTCTAATTGTGCTTTTGACTTCGATATCCGAGGTTGTCTTGGTAGCCAAAAGGTGCTAAAATTGGAGCACGGTGAGTATAATTAAATAGTCGTTCTAAAAAAAAGAAATGTTTATTTAAATACTTTGGTTTTATTCAAAACCAATAGGGATGTTAACTGGCTAACGGAGATTATTTTGCATATCTGTCAAAACACGATTTCTTTATAGATTTGCTTCTATGTAGTAATCGGTCGCGACACTTTTTTACTTATCAACATACTGACATAATAATCATAATCATAATCAATTCATTTATTCATGTTGGTTACAAGTAACACTTATGCATCGTCAAAATGAATGACATTATAACAACATGCATAGTTTTGGTGCATGTTAAATATATTAAAAAAAATATAATCGCTGGAACATAAAGTCGTCTTTTATGGCATTAATATCTTTGAATTATTTGTGAAGACATATGTTTCAAAACTCTTTAGATTTTAATTTGCAATCTCTCGAAAAACCTCACGTAAAAACTTTGTGCCATGTGAACATTTTTAAATTGGATTATCTTGATACCGTTTGACACTACGGCCTATTCAAGTTTCATTAGTATTCCCCATCAATCCTGAGAATTAAAGCCCGTAGAATTTTAAAAAGTTAGGGATCGCTATGAAGCTTCGGTCATGTAACGCAAGATTAATAAATACCAAAATACATCACTGAGAGTATAAATTTAATCTGTCATCAAACAAACCTCTTAAGTAAAATTTTAAGCCAGCATGCTTTTTAAAAATAGTCAATTGTTTAAGTGGACTGTAAAAGAAAAGGTAGCTTTTGGTATAGACGTACCTTAAATGAAAAGTCAGTAAAAACAAAGCGAAAGGACCACATTTCAAAACATTTATATAATTCATAAAATAGTCTCACCGCGTACTTCTTGTACGCGGTGTACATATGCTCCCCCTTTAAACTGAAATGGGAACCACTTTTTCAAAGGACGGTGAAGTACACCCGCCGGAGTAGCTATTTCTACAACTAGCGTCACGCCATCTTTTTCGGGATACTTTGCTATGATTCGTCCAAGATCCGCGTGACAAAGTGCCATCTATGATAACCATCTGATATCTCCGATCTGTCTGAGTGATAGGGTGGGCAGATATTCTGCTACCCACCTGCTCCAAAAATGTTTGGCCATGTGTACTGCTCGTTTCCCGCCTGATCTGCTGCAGCTGCCGCTGTTACTAAGCACTGCAGGAATGGGGCGTCCGGAAGAACTTCTGAGTATGAAATGCGACGGAGTAACAGCTTCAGGGTGTTCCGGGTAAGAAGCAACGTGCGTTAAGGACGTCAGGTAATCAACGCCCTATTTAATAATGTGCCGCACCGTGGCGTGCACGCAATCCCCAATTCCTCGGGTAATCGCTGCACTCAACGGACTCCTGAATGCCAACCCTCAGTGTGATCTGTTCGCGGACGCATGAATGAGATTGTCAGCTGATTGTCTGAGATTTTGTGAGCGAGACGTATAAGAGTGCCTGTCCTTTGTAAAGTAATTAATTGTAATTTTATCTTTTTATGTGTCTAATTCAATTAATGTAACTGGCATTTGCCGTTTTATTTAAATTCAAATAAATAAATAAATAAAACGCCTTATCTTCACACAGCAGGGTGCGGAAGACTTCTTTGGTAGGAGTTCTCTGGTTGGTTGTTAGAGTCACTTTCAAGGCCGTCTTAACTGATTGAGCCCCTTTTAAGATTCTCCCATAAAGGGAGCCGATGGTGGAATAAATTTCCACTTGATCATTTCGTTGGCAACGAAGTTTCGAACAGTTTCTGCATATAAAGCTTTTAGCTCTTTGATAGCGTCTACAAAAAATGTGCCTTTATCCGAATGGATTGCAGCAGGGTTACCACGACAGGCTGTAAATCTTCGAAGTGCCATAATAGCTGCATCGGAAGATAGAGAACCTACAATTTCTAGGTGGATGGCTCGTATGGTTCGGCAGGTAAATAAATCTACCCAACGCTTTTCCGTTCTTCGTCCAATCATCATATTTGTAGGCCCAAAGTGGTCCAGACCCACGAATGAAAAGGGTTGATGTGCCAACCTGGCTGCTGGAAGGTCTTCCCATTGGTGGACGAAAACAAGGGCATCGATGGACTTTGCAAAATTGACAGTCGTTTGCTGCTGACCTGACTGTACTTCTGAGGTTCAATATCTAAAAATTCTGACAAAACTTGTTCACAACCATCTCTGTGTGGGCATGGGCCGCCTTTTGATGATAAAATAAGATTGCTGCTTTTACTTATTATTTACGGATTTTTTATAATACAGTCATTTTTTGTGAACATCAACAAAAATGACTTAAAAGTAGGGATAGTGATTTTTTCTTTTCGTGGCTTCGTCCGCATTCATTTTATGAATTATATCTAATGGATGGATGGTAGTGGATGCCATATGAAAGAAAGCCAATCGTAAATCGTCCATACTAATATTATAAATGCGAAAGTAACTGTGTCTGTCTGTTTATCTGTACGGCTTTTTCGCTTAAACCACTGAACCGATTTTGATGAAATTTGGTATAGGTATACGTTGAACCTCTAGAACGGACATAGGCTACTTTTTGTTTCAAAAATAAGGGAGGATGGGGGTATTGCCGCCATTGATATTTATATAGAAAAATGTTTATTTTTGAATTTAGAGTTATGAAATTTGGGACAAACAGCTCGAAACATGGATGATAATATGGACTTTCTGATTCGAATTTATGAGGAGATAGGGGTAAACCCGACTTTTTAAGTACATGTATGTGGAAAAAACCTGTAGTCCACGCGAATGAAGTCACGTGCACAGCTTGTTCAAATATAATAACCAAATAAAATTAAATAATTACTAAGTCTTCATCGTAGTCAGTCGTCGTTCAAAATCTAACTGTCATTCTATTAATTTGAATATTCATATTCTCACACTTGCAACGTTCAAATACCTACATCCGACATGCCACATGGATTAACGTAGCGATTAAAAAAAAGGGATTGCTTTGAGCGTTTTATATTTTATTGCCAAACCACAATTTAAATCTTTCCTCTTTATGAAATTATACACGTTTCGGTGGAACCTTCCACCGAATAGAGGGAAATAGTCGACCTGTTTAAGTGATTGTATTAATGATTCCACTGATTCTTAACTCTCATTGGTTGCACCGTGATGCTATAAAGCCTAACGCCTACTATGACAAATAAACTATTCAAAACAAACATATTTTTTCAATTCGAATCACTAACTCCTGGGGGTCTACTCTCATAAACGAAATATGTCGGATCCGACAACGGATGGCAATTTTTAATCCTCATAATCATAAAGAAATCACTTCGAATGCAAATTAAGCGTTTTAAAAAACAAAATATTATTTATGCAAATCAAAAACCACGTTTTCATTCCTAAACTTTTGAATAATCTTCAAAAACGAAACCTTTCGTTTGTTCGTTTCGTTTTTGAGAGTACCCCTCCTGAGATTAGCGTGTTTAAAGAAACAAACTCGACACTTTTATAATATAAGTTTTGATTTTGTGAGCGTGTATAAATTTGGTGTTGATTTATAGGTACAATAACGTCCAATAGTGAGTGATAATTAAAATAGTATATAAAATGGACAATTCAAATGCCAATAGAATGTCAAGCCACTTGTCAAAGTGGACGACTTGCTTCAGACCTAATTGTGACTTGGAACAAGCTTATAAACTGATTTTGGCATTTTAGCCTCCACGAAATCCACAGAAAGCTCTTTTTTGAAAGAAAGAAGGAAAAATATTTATTAGGTACATATATGTTTATGCATAGTTAAAATTAAATAATGTGAAGGAACTAACATAGAAGGTACCTAAAAGGTCTCCGCTCAGCATATGTCGTGGTCACGCTGTGGACACCACGACCTTGGTATTCTACGGAAACCTGAGGCAGAGTAGGTGCTGCGACCAGCGCTGCTTTTCACTATTAACGCACTCTATACAAACTCTCTCCATGAATCAAGGGTTGACTGGCAAAGAAAGTCCACCTGTTTTTTTCGGCAATAAAGTTTTTAAATAGTTAAAAATAAAGTCATAGAGCAGTAACTTCTTTGTTCTATCGTGTATGAATTGAAGAATACTGGCAGAGGTAGTCTTTGTTAAAGGTGCTTAGTTGATATTAAAATAAAAAGAAGAAGAGGATAAATATACAAAAGTAGGTAGGTTTAGTGAAAATTTTGAGCTTCAAGATATTAAATCATATTTCCTTTTTAGGTAGCAGTTAGCAGAAAAAAATAATATTTATGTCAGAAAATACGTTACGTGGCCTGACTTGTCAAATAAAATGTCATATTTCGTTTGCCTAAGAAATGTTTAGCGCGAGATTTTCATCTCCCCTTGTGGTGTGGAATTTTACACAATGTTTGTTCTGTTTCTTTAAAATATCAATTTTTATTTTATTTTTGAGAATAAAAATATACATGTTGTTGCAAAAAAAGTACAACAGGTGAACTTAATGAAAGAAGCATTATCTACCAGTCAACTCGTGAGTCATGCAAAGTTCATTCTTCATCTTCATACCTTACATTTTTTGTGTGATATCATGAACATAGGTAAATCAGTAATATAAATGATAGCTTTAGTAATAAAGAAAAGACAGCTCACAAAGTCACTAGTCATAAGAATCACCCGCTAATGTCGCAACATAGCAGATGAGATTTTTTTTTAATCTCCAGAAACTCAAAGTACAAGAATTGAGAAGTATGTTTTTAAAAAAACGTTATGTCAGTATCCGCTCTCGACAAGCCTGCATCCAGCAAGCGCAACTTTTCCCACACCATCGCAGGCCCAGTGGAAGCTGTGGAAGGCTTCCACGCGTGTACGCCGGTGGGGAGGGGGGAGGCGGTGGGCGGGGCCTGCCCACGCCCCCGGCGGCCGAATGGCGGGCCGCAGTCAAGCGCCCACCGCCGGCACGAGCGCACGATCCCGCACGCGTGTGTTGTGAATGTGATGTTGCGAGATTAGGAAATGTCACGGAGAAAGCAGAGCAACCCCAAGCCGCTAAAACGTGAGTTGCAAAGTTTATAACAAAGTTACTTAACCCGAAAACGTGTCTTGCCGCGTTTTACAAAGTTTTTTGGACTGTGGAGAAGTTTGTTTGGCGAAACGAATGCAAAAAACGTCCAACGTGCGGAAAAGTAACGCATTCCTTTCAAAAACTTTTATAGAAACATCATTTTGCAATGAAGTATCTAACTTGATGGCTCTTTATCCAACACAATAGTTACGGACTGAGAAGTTTGTAATCATAAAATGCAAAAATTAACAATCAAACAGAAAGTATAATGCAAAACTTTTAAAAAATACAAACGGGAAACTTTTTATAGATAAGATTAGTTAAGAGGTAAAAAGAGTTTTGGAGGAATAAAACATAAGGTACTTACTTATCAATTAGGCAAGTGTAAAAATTAGTTTTTCGGTTCATTAAGGAAAATTATAGTAATATATATGTGCGATTGTAATAATTAGCTAATATTTAGCTACTTACTATGGAGATGATTATGACCAAAATGTGTTTTGAGGACAAAACTCGATTATTTTAGGAGCTTTATCTGTGTTTGGTTCACGCTTAGGATAACAACTTAATTTTTAATTAACAGTTTTTCGTTTATAAACACCGTTAAAATAGTTCTCATTTTACCTACATAGATATGTATTAATGTCATATTACACAAACTGTGTGTGGGAATGTAAATATTTGTAGGTAATTGAGTTTTTAAGATTAAGTTCGTTTTGGAATCTGTCAAATTCTTCATTTACAAAACCATAATAATGAGATGTTTTTCATAATACTCTTGTCATTTCATACGAAAATTCAATGAAATATGAAGAAGTCATGATAATGTTAAACATATTTTTAATTCCAGCCTTTGCATTCGCCACTAAAGTTATACCTATACTGTGGGATTGAAACACTATCCAATTGTCTCATTTATTGTTTGTATACCTACTTTAACTGACATAAAATTAAACGTATTATGAATTTGTACCTATGGTCAATATTAATAGATTGACACACATTTGACTACTTCAGAAAAATGAAAGTACCTACCTATATTTCTTGATTGACAAAACACATTTTTTGAATTTGAAAAATATATCTTTTGAAATTTCCTCTTTAAAGTAAGTCAAGTTTAAGTATATAATTTGTAAGTATTTTGGAATTACAAAGCATAATATCAATATGATACTAATGCAGGGAAATAATAATAATTAAATTTGACCGATTTTTGTTGAAATGTTGTTGTTTTGCAAAAATTTCTCAAGTAAACTTTTGACATTCTTGAAAGATTGATAAAAATTTACCGAGAAGTTAGATAAAGTTTCTGGATACTACTATTTCCTATATCTGAGGGTTATCTGTAAGTTATTGATTTCTAGCAATAAGAGGCCCTCAATTGCACTAAAACGTGTCTGTTAAAAAGTCTGTAAATTTCATTTGCAATAGGTAAAGTGGGTCTATCTATTGAAAGTGCTCATAAAAATGAAATTATTAAGATTATCGTAAAGTTAAAAGGCCTCCCAACCCACTTCCCAACCTTCAACCTTTCCGGTCCCCAGCTACCAGTATTTTTGATAAAAATCCAGGTCCTCAAGCCAAATTCTCTACAGTCTACCTCAAGGTATTTTTCTACAGGCACCCAGCAATAAGCTGTTTTTGACCACGATTTCTGGTATAGACAGCCCAGACCTGATTTATCACTTAGCGAGTGGTTGAGAGCGTGATGTTGTATTTTTTATCAGTATTATATTATTTGACATTGATTACTTCAAAAGGAGCGTGAAGAAACATCTTGCGGGCCGGTAAGGAGATGCTAACGGATAGGATAGGCACTACGGTATCAAATCCGTTGTCATCGCGATGTGGGTTCCTCTATTGCTTACCATCAGACTGGGAGGAGCCAATATACTATGCAATTATAAAAAAATGAGTCGAGGGCACAGCTAGTCTCGCCTAAAAGTTGGATAGACAGAGAGATACGATGTGACACGTGACGTCATTGTTCACAGACGCCATAAAACTTCCGAAATGTTTTCGTCAGCGAGATTTTGGACGGAACAATTTTGATTCTGTTTTTGCTGAGGAAAAATCTATTCTTATATTTTTCATAATGAATAAGTTTAATAACCTGAATAATTATCACACATATTTTCATCCAACACCGGATCAGTCGATCTTATGATGATTATGAATTTAAGTCCACAAAAAAAAAACTCTCCCAATGTGGATTGATATATTCAGTTGGAACCAAGTAAAAACAATAAAAACAGGTTTTTTTTAATAAAAACCCAAAATCATCGGTTTTGAAAACATGACATCCCTACTATCCCTACTAATATTATAAATGTGAAAGTAACTCTGTCTGTTACGCTTTCCCGCTTAAACCTCTCAACCGATTTTGATGAAATTTGGCATAGGTATACGTTGAACCTCAAGAACGGACATAGGCTCCTTTTTGTTAGAAAGTAAGGGGGGGGGGGTAATGTCACCTTTGCAAGTTTATACGGGAAAATGTTTATAGAGATATGAAAGTTGGCATAAATATAGCTCTATTAAAATATAGACTACTTTTTGTTTCGAATATTAGGGGAGATAGGGGTAAAACCGACCATGAAAGGATGTAGTCCACGCGAACGAAGTCGCGGGCACAGCTAGAATACTATAAACATGACTACATATATATTGTAATTTTAATCAAGTTATTTCAAATAGTAATTATACATTTTTGTTCATTGCCAAACATTGTTTATTTCAAGTAAGTAGTAGATAACATATTCTAATTATGAAGAAAGACGGAATAACAAATACCGCTAAGTAGTTGATTAAACGTTTTTATTTAGTTTGTGATCAAGCATTAAGTTGGCGGACTAAAAATATGTTTCAACATTTAAAATAATTTAACGGGTCAAAACGAGAAGACTCTGAGTGCTAATTGGCGCAACCTAACCGAAACGTCGGGCAGTAAGTAGTTCGTATTAACTACTAAATAAAAATGGTGTCGCGTTTGACCCGTTAAATTATTTTGAATTTTTTAAATGGAAAGCGAAATTTTTAAAGTTTATAAAAATACGTCTGTTAGATTATCCAAAAAAATGGGACAAGTATTTTTGCATTTTTCACCTAATCAAAAAATAACGGCGACACATTTAATTGAATTATCGCGTGACGTCATTAGTGTGTACATTTTTTACACACTAGTGACGTAACGAGCAACTTTGCATCGTTTTAACTCAGTATTTTTTATTAATTTGGCGAACGAAAAAAACGTGTTTAATATATTTTTAAAAACTATTTAACGAACCAAAAACAAATGAAACTGTTATTTTATTATTAACTAAATGAGGCCCGCGGCATTGTAAGCGTGGAGTTACTAGCAATGTATACAGCCTATGTTACTCAAGTTGAATGTAGCTTTGCAATAGTGAAAGAATTTTTGAAATTGGCACAGTAGTTTTTGAAATTACTCATTACAAACATACGCACACTAAAAAATAAATATCTTTTTCCTTTATAATATTAGTGTAGATAAACTAGCGACTTTTATTTTTTTTAACTAACCTTTTGTTTTTTTACAATTACGAACATAATACAGTCTGATTTTTTAAAGTTATGCATATGTACATTTTTATGAATATAGATATATATATATATCTTTTTCTAAATGTGGATATTAGTATCTTTATAGTAACCCAAAGGTACCATCCTTTTTGATTTTATATATAGTAGCAGTAAACATTATATGAAGAATTATTGTGTAATGTTTGACACAGACTTAAAATTTTATCACAAATCGGTAGAGCATTTCAAAATTTAATTTGATTTTCATTTATTTCTTTGATTTAAAGTAAGTAATGGATTAACAGGAATAATTCTTATAGCATAAGCAAGTTGTAACCAAGCGATTTCCTTGAGACGTATTAAAGGACTCCGTATCTGAGAGGTGAGCTTTAGTTTAGTGTCACGTGTTCAATTCCTGGTCAAGTTAATAAATAAACTACATTTTCTATACACCCAGACCCGAGAAATTATTCTCGTTGTTTCTTATTTTGTCTAACACAAGTGCTTTAGCTACTTACCGAATCATAAATTGAAATACAATTGTATGTGAATATGATTTTATCCACATTTAATTTAATAATGTATACGTTTTTGAACCATTGATTGAATATTATTTTAATTTTTTCGTACTAAGCATAAAAAAAGCTTAATTTAAATTAATAATATTAATATTTATGTTGCACGGCCGTACCCATTTCTCGCCATCTACTATTTCCCTTCCTTAAGGTTGTCTGGAAGAGATCGCTTCCTAGCTATAAGATCGCCTAAATTGTACAATAATAATAATATATTTTTTTATAATGCACTCCAAGATTGACCTCATCCCACCTGATGTTAAGTGGTAATGAGTTCCTAGGTTAAGGGTGAAAAGTATAGCATAGTAAAACTGTTACTAGACTTGTCGCCCTTACCTTGAAGGCTTGACCCCTGCTACTAATGTAGCACCCCCAAGAGCTCTGGAAACCTTACTCACATGCAGGAACACAACAACACTGGAGTGATTGTTATTTGGCTGCGGTCTTCTATAAGGTGGAGGTATTTCACCAGTCGGGCTGCTCCAGTTAGAGCGATAAATCGCTTTTACCTGCCTCTCTTATTAATCAAATTAATCTTTAAAACTCATATCTGTAAAGTTCTTATGCAATAAAGTATATCTATCTATGTATCTATCTAATATTAATAAATAAATTAACAGGCTCAGTTTAGTGATACAAGTTTACGTTTATTCACGTTTTAATAATATGTACTTGCAAAATAAATGTTAAGTTTATTACTGCTTTCTTATTATTTTTAACCCTTCAATCGCGACAGCTCGAAGTACAAAAGTCACCATATGACCTTTAGAGGTCACACGAGCTAACTTAAAAGCAAATCATTGCCGTAACATCATCAAAACTCCAAGGTAAGAGATAGTGGGTATTTATATTTTTTTATTTGTACGAACGAATCAAAGTACGCGGGAGTTCGTTAAACCGTTATCGGCATTAATGTATTCTTTGATTGTAAACTTATCACTGGGAGTGATATCGTGGCACGCCGTCTTCACATAGCTGGCTGAGATGTAATGAAGTATTTTAAGATTGGCTTATTTTTAAATGAAGTTGCGATGATAATTGTCCCTCGGATTAGGATAGATGAACTTTGCTGTTTAACCTTGAGGGCAAGTAGATTACTTTCAAATTGTCATTATTATGGGCGAAGGACATGTACTATGATATATGTCTCCTAAGACTTCTACTCTAGCGATTTTGTTGTCGATAAGTCATTGCGTCTTTCTGCAGCGCTGCAAACGCGTGTTAAAAAACCGCGCGACTGGACCACATCAGTAAGTAATCAATTTCTGTATTGATTCATATTTATTTTTGTATCGGTTAAATATTACTAGAATATTTGTTTCTTATTTTTTTTATTTTTCACTTTAAGATTAACCTCATCCCACTTGATGTAAAGTGGCAATGAGGTCCAAGCTTAAAGACGGCAAGTACACCATAATAAAGCTGTTACTGGACTTGGAGCCCTTACCTTGAAGGCTTGACCCCTGCTACTAATGTAGAACCCCCCAGGAGCTCTGAAACCTTACTCACACGCAGGAACACTACAACACCGAAGTGATTGTTATTTGGCTGCGGTCTTCTGTAAGGTCACCAGTCGGGCTGCTTTAGTTCAAGCGATAAATCGCTATGGTCTACCTCTCTCTTTTCTGTTTCGCGATTGTATCGCTGGTTTTTGAGGCATTTTCGGGTTCAATTACTAATATTGCTCATTAAATTAGATAAAATTACATTTAAATTAAAATATTTTTCAGATAACTCGGATCCATATGTTAGTAACAATGTTCTTATATATACTGTTAGTAAATTATAAAAATTGTTTAATTGACGTAGTAAATTTGTTCCGCCTGCGGGTTTATTAGGGACGTGATCCAGTGCCGCCTTAGTGCACTATCCCACCTCCCCGCCAACACCTTTAGGATACTGTTGGAACTGCCAAGCATTCTGTTTTGGATGGATAATATTTTTTTCCTAATTAAGGCATAAAAACCGTCCACGTGAGCTTCGGCGAACATGCCAGACGCACTGCAGAATTTCGGCAGTCCCACCAGCGCCCGGAACATATTATTATATAAGACAAACAAAGCGTTTTTCATTTTTTATTTATTTTACATACCATTTACTTGATGTCGTTGTAGGGTATATGTAACCTAATTAATGCCCAGTTTCAATATTTGAAAAACGGTCCGTTCTTTTTATGGATTATTACAAATTACACGAGGCGTAAGCTAACAACCGACGGACGACTGATATGGAAAGTAAAATTGAAATTAGAATTAACGACTTGTAGTCTGTTTCATTTTTAACCCCCGACGCAAAAAGAGGGGTGAAAAATTTCGGAGTAAAATTTTGAGTCTACTCGTTTCGTTTCGCTATTTTGATTATTTTATAACGATTCCTAGGTGGATTTAATTTTAAATAAATTTATTATTATTTCGGTATTAGTTTGTTTTTATAAAATAGTTAAGGAGCGGTCCCCCGACGCGCCAACGTTAATATTTTTTTGTGTAAATATTGACAAACAAAGAAGGAGTATTAATATTAATAAAACATATACCTACGTAGAAAATTAAATTTATTACTTCCTTTTTAATGTTTTTTTTTGGAAAGTAGAGTTTTTGGGTCGGGGGTTTTTTTTAAATTTTTAATTGAAACATTACGAATCGTAAAATATCGTTTTGACCTTATTTAGAATGGGGGGTCATGTTCCCTGTCATCCCCCCCCCCTCCTTGGAACGCGCCTGTCTATTAGTCAGACGATTCCGTCGATCTTTGATCCAAACTTTGTTAGCATTGTTAAATGGTAGATAACGCTTCTGATAAACGATTGTCTAATTACAATAGATTACGCACCTATTACTACTACTAGCACGTACAGTCGCCGTCAGATATATAGGAGCAGACAAAATGACCAAATACTTCTGAATAGTTAAAATGTCAAAAAGTTCCATATATGTCCCACACAAAAAGCTACCCGCCCCGTCTTCGCGCGGGTGTAATTAAACAAATATAGTTTTCGGCTATTCTGGACATCAATATATACGAATTATACATATACACCTCCCTCATACATCACTATCTATAAAAAAACGCACAAAAAGCGTAGTTATAAAGATCTAAGCATATATTATAGGGACATACAGAAAAAGCGACTTTGTTTTATACCTGATAGATAATAGTGTTTTTACGCAAGTATAACGTCTCGTTAAAATCTCCTATCCATCTGTATGAGACGTTAAAATTAAATCGAATAATAAAAAAATCAAACCTTTGTTTACCTCGGTATTGAGATAGCGGGTCAAGAGAGATACTGTATCGTGAACTTAAAAGATAAAAACTTTCTAGAGAAATTATGAGCATCATTTCCAAGATATACTTGTGAGTATTTTTCTTTTAATAGATTGAAATAGGTATTAAATCGATATACATAAACTAGACAAGTCTACATGTTGGTACCTACGGATACTAAATATTCTGACGCATTTACCAGTCTTAATTATAGTTTATATCAGACGTGGCGTAATATTATACTAGTAATGCGTCGAGGCTTTGCACGCGTACTTTTTTTTTTTTACACTTCAAGATTGACCTCATCCCACCTGATGTTAAGTAATGAGGTCCTAACTTAAGGGCGACAAGTACAGTATAATAAATCTGTTACTGGACTTGTCGCCCTTACCTTCAAGGCTTGACCCCTCCTACTAATGCACCCCCCAGGAGCTCTGGAAATCTTACTCACACGCAGGAACACAACAACACAGAAGTAATTGCTATTTGGCTGCGGTCTTCTGTAAGGTGGAGGTATTTCACCAGTCGGGCTGCTCCAGTTCAAGCGATAAATTGCTATGCCCTACCTCTCTTAAAAAGTACTATTCCCGTTTTTTCCACATGCTCCTTTGATTCTTCACTGCTATTGTTTTCAGCTTGATATCATATAGCCTAAATCCCTCTTCGATAAATGGACTACCCTACACATAACGAATTTTTCAATTCGATCCAGTAGTTCTTGAGATTAGCGCGTTTAAACGAACAAATTCTTTAGCTTTATACAATTAGTATGGAAATTGTTATATTAACCAGATTATTTTTAAGATTTTCATTAATATTATTATGTTATACATGTTGCACCTTCTTCTACTAACTGTTCAAGCAACTGGGTTCCACCAGAATACCAGCGCTGTAGCGGTGTTAGAAATAATGCCGTTGCAGCATTTGCTGAGGTGGAACCCAATTGACCATAAATTATGTGTGCATGTTAATTAAGTAGGTTATATATATATATATATATATATATTAGTTTGGTCAATAAATGTATTTCTTTCTTTCTTTCCATACATGTGGTGTTCAACTAAGGCAATATAGAAAACGAAGTTTTGTATGTTGTTTCGGGTCTGGGTGTGCTAGTTCCTAAGCGTAATTAGCATGTTCAATCAAACATACTCTTTAGCTTCATAATATTAGTGTAGACTAGCAGTTTGCCGTGGCTTGATACTTAAATACTTTTCGTTGTTTCTGATTTTTGCAACACTAATGCTTTAGCTACTTACTACTGAATACTTTGCAAGAGGACGTCTACTTGCGTAGTATTTACACTATATAGTATAAAACAAAGTAGATTTTCTGTATGCTTCTATATACCTATGCTTAGAGCTTTAAAACTACGCAACGGATTTTCACGCGATTTTTTCGATAGATAGTGTGATGTATAAGGAAGGTTTATATATGTTGGCGACAGATCTGGCAACCCAGCTACTAGGAGGCACACGTTACCTGTTACTAAGCGTTTTGTTACTAGAATTACTTAGCAACAGGTTTAGTGTGCCCCGATTTTACTCTTTAATTTTTATTGTATTTCTAGTTTAAAATATCTATTGTCTTTTAAAATTGGGTTTCACTTTCATCGCTAACAATATGTATAATCCATACTAATATGTATGGATCTACAGAAAAGCCGAAAATATCTTTTGTATTTACTTGCACCCGTGCGAAGCCGGGGCGGGTAGCTTCTAGTAGTATATGTATATATATACACATATACTTCTAGTAGGGTCGCAGTACGTCAATCCTACGCAAGTGGTGTGCCTGCGCGGAAGCCGAACGCACAAAGTGTGTTGCGCCTGCGCACCTATCCGCTACATCTCTTGCGCGGACAGTACCTACAGTCGTCCGCGAATTATACGAGCGGCGGCCTCAAAGGGGCATTGTGAGCGTAGGGCTTGCCTTTTTGTCAAAATATGAATTAATTTAATTTAACTTGTTGCACGTATTAAAATAATCAAAAGGAGGACTTTGTGTCTATTGGCTTTCTCTATCGGTCTCACAAAGATTAGTTAAAAGTTCGTGATGGTGCATGAAATTTGTGATAAATATATTACAATAATTAAACATATATACATAAAGTAGCAATGCCTATGAGAAAAAACGATGTAAAAGTTAATAAATCATATATGATACTCATATAAAAATTGTCTACAACCCAAGTGGGTACTTGCATTCAATGAAAGTTAAATTCTTGAAAAGATCATACAGTGATTTTTCAAATGCATATTTAGGTCTCGACTTAAAGACTTACATTCAGTCGACACTAGTTACAATTTTTAAATTCCAAATCCAGGCGTAAATAATTCGACAGAGAAAATAAAACATTTTAAAGGCGAGGTGTAAGATTCAGTTGGAAATTACTCAACTGTACTTAAAGTGGCGCTTTGAATTGTCAATGTTCTGTCAAAACGTATACATAAGTAAGTTAAATAAAAAAAACCTTTTAAATGATCAAGCCATACTTGGTAGTCTTGGAATATAATGGTAAACGTAAACAATTGGCTACTTGACAGTGTTAACAATAAAATATGAAAAGTGTTAGATATGTTAGCTTATTAGTTAAGTAATCATTTTACATTTTTACTTTTTAATTAAAAGCATAGTTAGTATTTTATTTTTGCAAAATAAATTTTAGTTTTTTTATCTGTGGAACAAAAGAACCGAAACGGAAACCACCATTGCAATTCGGAAATGACAGCTGTCGGCGAAAATTATTTATTTTAATGTGGCGAAACAATGATTATTTTACCGATTTAATTAAATTATTGTGTCTCTAATCGTATAAAGAATTTATTGAAACATTTTTCGTTTATCTTAATTAAGTCGTTCCTATGCGTATCGGTTCGTTGTTTACGACGTTGACGTCATAATTGCAACAGTGACGCGACTAGGCGTTTTCGCGCACTTTTTAAATGTGTTACACAAAATCTTATTTTTCTCTGGTTATTTAGATTATTTCCAGATAAATCGAATTGCTTGGGATATAAAATGAACGGGCGCACATTTTGCAATACTTTTTCAAAAACTGTCAAGTAGCCAATTCATGTATATTTAATCAAGTCAGCTCATGATTACAATCAGAAAGTCTCTACAGCGCAACTTCTCATCCTTGTTTATGAAAAAAGTTTGAAATAGTTATATCTACGCCAAAAGGGAATATGGATGAAAAATATTTTTGCTATTTACCTTATCTATCTCTATGTAAATATCAATTGGTCACCGAAATATATGTACGTACGTGCATAACTTTAGAAATATTCTATTTTTTTTTATATTACACTTCAAAATTGGCCTCATCCCCACCTGATGTTAAGTGGTAATGGCGTCCTAGCGTAAGGGACACAAGTAAAGCATAATAAACCTGTTACTAGACTGGTCGTCCTTACCTTGAAGGCTTATCCCTGCTACTAATGTAGCACCCCCCAAGGAGCTCTGCTAATCTTACTCACACGCAGAAACACAACAACACCGAAGTGATTGTTATTTGGCTGCGGTCTTAAAACCTTACATTTATTTGCTTTTTTTCAACAAATTAATTAAAATTGATGATAATATAACGCATCAAAGTTCAATGGGGGGATGTGCTTACGGTTGTCGTTTCAACACTATTTCTGAATCACCGTAAATTTTCATTACCATGACAAAATTAAAAAAATCATTATACTGACTGAAAAACAGTCGAAACATAATTGTTTAGTCGTTTGCCCTATTGACAACCTTGAGATGCGCGCGCGCCGCCCGCAAACGAACGCCGCGCGCCATTGTGCGCGATTGTGCTTTCCGCGGATCCTACGCTGTTTATGACGATAGCGCCTTTATCGGAAAATTGTGGATAAATTAGGAGAAGTCCCTAATAATGTACCCTACCAATCCACATAGACAGTTTTTTTTACCTAACTATTTGGCTGCGAAGTCATATCTATAATATAATCTCGGTCCCAAAAATCTGTCTACCACAACTTTAACACTAGAAATAAACAGAAGCTTGCATTTCACGAGATGAGTCACTTCTTTATCGAGTTTAGTCTTGTATTACAAATTGTCTAAAATACAATCAAGTTGCACATGCATAGTTTTAATTCTCATACAAAAATTGTTAAATAATTTTAAAAACTGTCGACTTCATTGCCGGTTCTCTCGAAATCACCAACATTCAGAACACGGCGGTAAAATACTGAATTTGTACTGACAATTCATAAGTATTTTTATAAAGCTTAAATAAGCTAGGATATATATTTTTTCCTGTTTATATTTCTATCATGTTAAGAAATATGCATAATCTCTAAGTGATAATTTAAATATAACAACAAAGAGCCAAGTTATGTTTAAAATTTGCAAATTGAAAGATATTTTTTACCACGTCTTGTTGTATAATAACTTAGTAAATGTTTACGGTGACTTGTTTTTTGTATCTGAATCAAGTAGCAATAACTCGATTATTGCTCGTTCGTACACATCTGATAACGAGATAACGTTATCGCTACACAACACACTATAATAATTATAGATTTTTGTGAATTCACAGAGTATCATGACTGTTAATTGTGTCTACTAGTTTAAGTTAATATTATTCAAGTACATTATTTTATTGGAAAACAATATATAGTTACACTAACCTGATAGTCAATAGTCAATATTTTTTTATTCATATAGATTACATTAGTAATACTTATGAATAGTCTCTATATAATACAAATAAAACTAACTCCGGTTCGGAACCTATAACTACCGAGAAGATACCGGCAAGAAACTCAGTAGTTTGGTTTACAAAAAAAGCTAATCTTATTACTAATTTTGCACCAAGACATACAGTTACTTTGTCAATATCCCAAACTATGTTTTGTTAATCTTCAAATATTAAATACAGTCAAAAGCTTGAAAGACCATACATTCTCGTCGTTTCATGTCGTTATAGTTTTGTATCTTAATAAAACAAACGTAGATTGAGTACCGAACAAAGTTCATAAAGTTTTATAATTTTGGCGTGAATGCAAAAAAATGGCATAAGCCTTGGGACATGTGCCCTATTTATATTAAGATAAGATTTTTTAAATACCTACCTTAAATAATAATAATATATATTTTATTTTGAGTAATTGACATTGGACAATATAATTTGTATTAATGTGTTACAACAATTTGGCTTCATTTTTACATCAATATTCCGTGGCGGAGTTCATCTATTAACTACTCAAAGGTAGGATATGTTTGACACAATATAAAAAAAATCTGACTGTTATTTATTAACTAATTGGTCAAAAACAATTCGCTATATGTCGATGTGTATCTGTCGATATACCAGCTGGTTTTATTATAAAAATGAAATAAACATTGCAGTATCTAGCATTATCTGTGCTTATCACGCGATTTCGTAACGTACCTACTTGTAGTATGGTGTTTGTTAATTAGATACGAGTGCTGATAATGAAACTGCTTTATGCTTCATAAAAATATGATTTAAGTTATTGATGTTTAAGTTAGAATAAAACTTATCCTATCTCCCCTATTATTTGAAACAAAAAATAGTCCATATTTTAATCCAAGTTTCGAGCTACATTGTATATTTCTGCCAAATTTTATATCTCTAACTTAAAAATTAAATATTTTCCCATGTGAAATTTTAAGCCCCATCCCCCCTTATTTTCAACACAAAAAGTAGCTTATGTCCGTTTTAGAGGTTTAAGGTACACGTATACCAAATTTTATAAAAATCTGTTGTGTGGTTGAGGCGTGAAAGCCGGGCAGACAAACAGACAGACAGAGTTACTTTCGCATTTATAATATTAGTAAGGATTATTTATAGCTCATAATCACTGTACCTAGTTGGCGTCAACCGCGTTAACCATATTCAGCAATTATTCAAAAAGGAGCCTTAATGATTTTCCGGACAAAATAACTTATAAGTAACGAAACTTTGTGAGTATATTAACTGTTCTATATAAGGTATTGTTTGTCACAGATATGTTGATAGTGGTATTTAGTCATAATAGTGTGTAGTTTATGAGGAAAATTGGCGTTTTAATGCCAGAGGTCAACACGATGGGTTTAAAGTTAATTTAACACTGAATTATTTGTGTTCAGCCTCATTTACACGAAACATCGTTAACGGATTTGATTTTGGAATCTATGTTTAGAAACCGATTGGAAAGGGTTAAATACTCACACCATATAATAAGTTTTATTTTTGTGGGTAAATCACAAACTTTTCTAGTATCATAAGCTTCTAAGTAACTTTTCTAACGTTAGATAGGGTTGGCTTTCTTTTAAAATCGATCCGAATCGGAATCTGATGAAACGGTAAAAAAATCGAGGTTTAGAAGATCGTTGTTTTTTCTAGAATCAATTGAAACGGTTATTTCAGACCAAATCCATACAAAAATAAAAATAATAACAAATGTTAAATAATAGTAATAAACTATTCGAGGTGTAAGCTAAAATCTACTGACGGACGACTGATGAAGCTGGTATGGAAAGTAAATTATCGAACCGTATTTTGTGTACGAACGTTTTCATGGCTGGATAGTAATTAGTATTATTTGGTAGTTAGGTACTATGAATACAATTCTAAAATAAAAACTGTATTTATGATGTTGCGGACGTGAGGGATCAGCGAAGAAAAAGATGAGTAAGATGTAAATTTTGTATTTTCCAAGTGATAGAAATTATGTACAGAAGGAATAAGTGTGTCACGTCAAATTTAAAAGCAAAAGTAAATCTAAAAAGTATGTAGGTTCGGTTGGCGGTTGGCCACATATGTTGCACGGCCGTACCCGCTTCTCGCCATCTACTATTTCCTCTAACTTAAGGTTGTCTAGAAGAGATCGCTTTCTAGCGATAAGACCGCCTAAATTGTACTATATTCAATCTGTAAAACCTATTTCTGTGAAGTTGTGCAATAAAGTATATCTATCTATCAATCTATTTGTTTCGCCATCGTTAGTTTGTACGAGTAAATAAGAGGGCTTAGTTGTATCACTAGGATAAACCTAATTTGGTTTATTCAATTTATCATAGGATTTTGTTCCTTAAACAAATACTCACAACAACGAATAGTAATCATAATAATGATTGTTACGATGCATCGGTAGGTATAAATGATCTTAGTAATAAATCCAGAGTGTTCCTGTTGATTTTCCTTAAATTTTGCAATGAACAAGTGACACAAGGCGGCTATCTGTATATGACCACATATAAAACAATTCTATTATAAATGTTGTGTGATTCCGTAGGGAATATTTATAGATAACAATTTTCTTAAGAATAAAAAGACTTGGAGATTAAATTTTTGTCGTTGGATAAAAAAGATTGCAGTAGTTTAGAAGAAATATTCAAATTTATGTGTCATGTTACGGTATTATATTGAACTAGCTGTGCCCGCGACTTCGTTCGCGTGGACATCCTTTCATGGTCGGTTATACCCCTTTCTCCCCTAATATTTGAAACAAAAAGCAGTCTATATTTTAATCCAAGTTTCGAGCTATATTTGTGCCAAATTTAATATCTCTAACTTCAAAAATAAACATTTTTCCATATAAACTTTCAAAGGTGGTATTACCCCCCTCCCCCCTTATTTTCTTATAAAAAGTAGCTTATGTCCGTTCTTGAGATTCAACGTATACCTATACCAAATTTCATCAAAATCGGTTGAGAGGTTTAAGCAGGAAAGCGTAACAGACGGACAGACAGACAGACAGACAGACAAACAGACAGACAGAGTTACTTTCGCATTTTTAATATTAGTAGGGATTAATTAAACAGAAATACATAAAAAATATTAGAGAGTATATATCACATGCGTCGTTCTAATTCAATGATAAGTAGCTAAACCACTGGTGTTATAGAAATCAGTAACTACGACGTTACCACAACACCCAGACTCGAGATATTATGAAAAGGTGGTTTTCAATATTGACTCGAGCAGGAATTGAAACTCTCCTCTCTACTTCGTAGGTCACGATTAAATAGAGATTTCGACTTAATACATATCTACTTGTTATAGTTATTCCTTATTTCTGTAACACAAACCCTTTAGCCACTTACCACATAATCTGAGCAATGTATGTGTGTGATGTGGTTCAATAATTAATTGTTGACTAGCTGTGCCCGCGACTTCGTTCGCGTGGACTACATCCTTTCATGGTCGGTTTTTCCCCTATCTCCCCTAATATTTGAAACAAAAAGAAGTATATATTTTAATCCTATTTATCTATACTAATATTATAAAGAGGAAAGATTTGTACCTATTTTTGTATGTTTGTAATGAATAGGCTCAAAAAGTACTGGACCGATTTAAAAAAGTCTTTCACCAATAGAATGCTATATTATTCCAATTTGACATAGGCTACAAAATTAGGGATCCTTGGTAAAATTTGAAAAATTTCAACAGAAAAGAGGGAAAAAATCTCTAAGGCGAAACTTAAGTATATTTGTGCCAAATTTCATATCTCTAACTCAAAAATTAACATTTTCCATATAAACTTTCAAAGGCGGTATTCCCCCCCCCCCCCCTTATTTTTCTTTATATGAAAAAAAATGTTTATTTTTGAAGTTAGAGATATGAAATTTGGCACAAATATAGCTCAAAACTTGTATTAAAATATAGACTACTTTTTGTTTCGAATATTAGGGGAGAAAGGGGTAAAACCGACCATGAAAGGATGTAGTCCACGCGAACGAAGTCGCGGGCACAGCTAGTCTCTATATAAAACAAATGAAACTACTTACTAATGGTAGGGTAGTTTAAATTTTGCAACTATTGAACTTTAAGTAAAAGAAAGTATTTAACAGAAACAAAATCATGATTTGCGGTAACGCAGATTCATTTAACCCTCTTGTTACCATTACTTTGCCCCTCGTACCATCAATGAAATAAAGTCAAAAGCAACCGCTCGGTCACTTCGACCCCCGGAGTTGGCACGCGACCCCGTGGGAAGATGGGGTGCGAGGATTAACCCCCTGCCCTAATAGACATATGGTTGTAAAGACCCGTAAAGTGTTGCGAGCGGTGTGGGGTTGAGAGAAACAAATAGTCTAATAATGGGTCGCAAATCGGTTGGTCTTTTAGGCTGATACTTTTGCGAATAAATATCGGATTGTGTAGGTTTTTGATATATTTATTTAAAAATTTTATTGCACAAATAAGTACAACAGGTGGACTTAATGCCAGTTGCATTCTCTATCAATCAACTCTTGGGTCATGCACATAGTTTGTATATGGGTGCGGTAATCCCTACTAATATTATAAATGCGAAAGTAACTCTGTCTGTCTGTCTGTCTAGAGATATGAAATTTGGCACAAATATAGCTCGAAACTTGGATTAAAATATAGACTACTTTTTGTTTCGAATGTTAGGGGAGAAAGGGGTAAAACCGACCATGAAAGGATGTAGTCCACGCGAACGAAGTCGCGGGCACAGCTAGTAGTGAATAAGTGCGTAAATAACTAGTACTATGTACAGTCAGTAGCTTTAGTTCGTGAACAACTCTGTACCTTGTCAAATTAAGTCACTGTCTATATGACTTTCTTAGTTACGCGGAGATTTGGTATGACAAGGTACTGAGGTGTATACAAACTAATGAGGCTGGCTGTACTAGTATAAAAAAAAACGAAATCATTAAAACAACAATAAATTAAGCAGTATGAATAATATTATATACATTTGGTGAGGGTTTATGCACTAAATTATCAGTTCGACAGTGAAGCAAAAAGAGACCCACTATAACCCCCATGCATCGATTTAAGTCTCATATAAAAAGTAATATGACGTCTTCTTAACATACCTACAAACTAAAAATCTCGTCATAAAGTATATTGCCTGCATATGAACACCAGCATTGCAAAAAATCAATTGTCATATGGTCTCATTTTATTTACTAGTCCTATTTTAAGTGCACAAAGTGTACTCCCAAATACACGAGTAGACACTAATTACGGAGTAGCAGATAAAATACTAGTACTGTTAGTACAAGTGATTTATCAGGCGTCAACGTTATCGATGGATTAAAATCGCGCGGCTCAGCCGATAGCCATCTATGATAAGGAACCTCGAGGCTCAGCAGTCAGTATCAACGTGCAGAGGAAGTATAATTTGGATCGCTCCTGGGTAAAGTCAAAGACAAAGCCAAAATCTTTTTATTCGTGTATCTGCATAAAAATTGCACGGGTCAGTCGATAGCCATCTATGATAAGGAACCTTGAGGCTCAGCAGTCAGTATCAACGTGCAGAGGAAGTATAATTTGGATCGCTCCTGGGTAAAGTCAAAGTCAAAGCCAAAAACTTTTTACTTGTGTATCTGCATCAAAATTGCACGGCTCAACCGTTAGTCATCTGTGATAAGGAACCTTGAGGCTCAGTAGGTATCAACGTGCAAAGGAAGTATAATTTGGATCGCTCCTGGGTAAAGTCAAAGTCAAAGCCAAAATCTTTTTATTCGTGTATCTGTATCAAAATTGCACGGGTCAGTCGATAGTAATCTATGATAAGGAACCTCGAGGCTCAGTAGGTATCAACGTGCAGAGGAAGTATAATTTGGATCGCTCCTGGGTAAAGTCAAAGTCAAAGCCAAAATCTTTTTATTCGTGTATCTGCATCAAAATTGCACGGCTCAGCCGATAGTCATCAGTGATAAGGAACTTTGAGGCTCAGTAGTCAGTATCAACGTACAGAGGAAGTATGATTTGGATCATTTCTGAGCAAAGGCAAAGTAAAAGGTAAAATATTTTTATTCGTGCATCTATATTGAAATAGCGCCGAATAGGCTCAGCCGATAGTCATTAATGATAAGGAACTTTGAGGCAACGTATAGAGGAAGTATAATTTGAATTAACTCTAGGCAAAGTTAAAGCCAAAGTCAAAATATGTTTATTTGTGTATACACATTTAAATTGCATGGCTCAGTCGATAGTCATCTATGATAAGGAACTTTGAGGCAACGTATAGAGGAAGTATAATTTGAATTAACTCTAGGCAAAGTTAAAGCCAAAGTCAAAATATGTTTATTTGTGTATACACATTTAAATTGCATGGCTCAGTCGATAGTCATCAATGATAAGGAACTTTGAGGCAACGTATAGAGGAAGTATAATTTGAATTAACTCTAGGCAAAGTTAAAGCCAAAGTCAAAATATGTTTATTTGTGTATACACATTTAAATTGCATGGCTCAGTCGATAGTCATCAATGATAAGGAACTTTGAGGCAACGTATAGAGGAAGTATAATTTGAATTAACTCTAGGCAAAGTTAAAGCCAAAGTCAAAATATGTTCATTTGTGTATACACATTTAAATTGCATGGCTCAGTCAAAAGTCATCTATGATAAGGAACCTCGAGGCTCTGTAGGTGTCAACATACAGAAGAAGTATAATTTGGATAGATTCCGAGCAAATTTAAAAAGTCAAAGTCAAAATCTTTTATTTACAAAGAATACATCATTATGAATCGTCTCTATATAAAAAAATATGCTACCTCCGATTCGGAACCTAGACCTACCCAGACGAAACCGGCAAAAAACTATATAGTTAATTTTACAAAAAAAGTTATACTTATTATGTACTAATTTTGCATTGCGAATTTCAAATTCTAGATTTGAATTGATGGAACGAACGATACCAGGGCCGGATTAAGTTTAAACTAAATAAAACAGATTTAACAAATCACACATTCGTAATCGACTCTTCCTCCGCGTGTACAAAGTAATCCATAGAAAACATTCAACATAGATGTAATTTGATCAATATCGGCCGAGCATAATCGCCGGCCGGATTTGCTGATACGAGCTTGATCGATGATTTACTGATAAACTCGATAACGATGCTTATCGATTGAGAGATTTATAATTCGAACTCGATGGATTAGAAATTCTTGTTATAATAGGCTTTGAGAATAGAAAATTGTTTGATCCGGTTCTTGGTTACGGAATGCAGGTTTTTTTTTGTTATTTTACCGTAACTGTGGTTTGTGGTGAGCGAACAGGATGTATACCACTAGCGACCGCCTGCGACTTTGTACGCGTGGGGTTTGTTATTTACACAAAAAAAAATCAATATAAATAAATAATAAATAAATTTGATATAGACATAATCAAGTACAATTTAGGCGATCTTATTGCTAGAAAGCAATCTCTTCCAGACTACCTTTCGGTAGAGGAAATAGTAGATATCGAGGAACGGATGCGGCCTTAATTTTTAAAATTCGTCTAGATATTATATAAATAAATAAAAATAATTATTGGACAACATCACATACATTGCTCTGATTCTGTGGTAAGTAGCTTAAGCACTTGTGTTACAGAAATCAGAAACAACGATGGTACCACAACACCCAGACCCGAGACTATATGGAAAAGTTTGTTTCCCATATTGACCCGACCGGGGATCGAACCCGGAACCTCAGAGATGGCGTTCGCCAAAGTCAGGCCCGCTCGCCTCTCGGCTACGGAGGTCGTCAAATTATAAATATATTTACGACCTCCGTACCCGAGAGGCGAGCAGGCCAGAATTTGGCGTCGCGTCATCACTGAGGTCCCGGGTTCAATCGACAGAGTTTATTGCCGGGATCTTCTCTGTAAGTTATAGGTTCCGAACCGGAGGTTCATTTGCATTATATTGACGTTTCATAAATATAACTGGTGTAACTTACACGAATAAAAGAATATTGATACCCGGTCGGGCCAATATGGGAAACGAACTTTTCTATATTGTCTCAATACTGGGTTTTGTAGTACCGTCGTTGTTTCTGATTTATATAGCGCAAGTGCTTAAGCTACTTACCGCACAATCAGAGCAATGCATGTTGTCCAAAATTTATATTTTATTTATTTATTTAATATCTAGACGAATTTTAATAATTAAGGCCGCACCCGTTCATCGATATCTACCATTTCCTCTACCGAAAGGTTGTCTGGAAGAGATTGCTTTCTAGAAGATCGCCTAAATTGTACTTGATTATGTCTGTAAAATCAATTTCTGTAAATTTTTCTGTGTATTAAATAAATAAATAAATATTGGACAACATCACATACATTGCTCTGATTCTGTGGTAAGTAACTAAAGTACTTGTGTTACAGAAATCAGAAACAACGACGGTACCACAACACCCAGACCCGAGACAATACAGAAAAGTACGTTTCTCATATTGACCCTACCGAGGATCGAACCCGGAACCTCAGAGATGACGCGACGCAAAAGTCCGGCACGCTCGCCTATCGGCTACAGAGGTCGTCGTAATAAAGTGTATCTGTCTATCTATCTAATGCAGTTGAATTTGAACACTTTATTAAAATACTAATCCCACTTATCATCCGAAGATAGTGTTTTAGTAGTTTCGCAAACTATACACCTTTCATTTTAAATAAAATAAAAAAAATATACTTTTTTTGTTCAAACGGCAGCACATCATGATAAACACTTGCAGTTATTTCTTATGGATACGACATACAGTGCAAGTCCAAAGTGTGTGTGTAGTTCGTTTTTGGATATCAGTCCTTATACTATAATTTTAACAAACATTAAATGAGGGAACTTATATACTTTTCCTACCGCTTTCTGAGAAAATGCCAAATTGCTCTCTCAAAGTATATAGGTACAACAACATTACATACATTGCTCTGGTTATGTGGTAAGTAGCTAAATTAGAAACAACGACAGTACAACCATACCTAGACCCGAGACATTGTAGAAAAGTTCGTTTCCTATTCTGACCCGACCGGGGGTCGAACCCGGGACCTCAGAGACGGCGCGACGCCAAAGTCCGATCCACTTCTCTGCTATGGAGGTAGCCAAATACTAATATTATACTTAATTTTCCTCTCTAAAACACACTTAGGAACACATTGTATAGAGATGGCATCGCAAACAACA
The DNA here is from genome assembly GCA_037074685.1 of Glyphodes pyloalis. Lineage (NCBI taxonomy): Eukaryota > Metazoa > Arthropoda > Insecta > Lepidoptera > Crambidae > Glyphodes > Glyphodes pyloalis. The sequence continues at coordinate 3,546,568 of JAYKKO010000043.1, read as the reverse complement.
GATGCGATATCGCGATGCAAAAACCCTTCCAGCCTCAACCCTTATTGTAACTAATCATGCAATCCCAATTAAACTTAGTGTTTACCTCACCGGGTTAGATGCTATACGTCGATATACTTAATTTATAACCGCCACGATTGATAAACAGTTTGATTTTATCATGTGTGGGTGGATTTATGCGAGAGGTAACATGTGTCGCGGACGTGGGATGAAGTTGTTGCTTGCTTTTTTAGGGTACTGTGCGTTCAACAGCAGACAGCATATCAAGGTAAACATGCAGTTTGATATTAGTTCTTATTACAACGGCATAAGGGTGGTGATTTTGATCGTACCTATATTGATGAAGACGAACTGGGATATGGATGATGATTGGGTAAAAATCAAACAATAATCCTACTTAAACCATCACTTACATATTCAATAAAATGGCAGAACGAACGTTTTGCTAAAAAAAAATTTTACAGCTCATCAAAGTTCAGTAGAAGGGTTTGTTTACGTCACTATTTCGTGACGTCGCGCTAAATTAACGTAATATAACTAAGTTAATTTTTGTTTCTATGATAAAAGGAATCACATATGTTTTCAATATTTGAAAGAGACTACTAATCTGTAGCCTGTGGTAATTTACGGCTCAGTTGTTACGCGATACGCGAAGATCGTGGGTTCAAACCCCACTCCGCAGGGGGAAATATAATTTTTTGTTTCTTTACAAATAGTTAAAAGTTTGCTAATGCAGCATATAGCACTTTAAAAATAGAAAAAATGTTGTTTTATATTTTTTTGTAGATTACGAAAATACTATTTGATTTTTAGACAACTGCCCTGTTCAGATAACGCGAAAAAAAATGTTTTCACCAACTGTGGAACTTAATATATTTTATATCACTTTAGATGATCTGTAGTTTAAGAGTTTTTACTAGAAATGGGAAAACTAGAATCAATGGTGATACCACAATTAATATTTAAATACATACAAAACCACCCAGATACAGGACCCAGCGCCAGGAGATGTGGTTTCTAAAATAATATATATATATATTTTTTAGGAGGTTACGGAACCGTGTCAGCTTTAGTACAACTCACACTTGACCGGTTTTTTTTGACAACCATACTTGGACGTGTTTATGCGTGACTGGTGAGGTTTTTCGCGTGGCGATCTCCGGTGTTGATAGCCGATCGCAAGATTGCGTCTCTGGTAATTTATTGGTCCTGTACAGGGTACAACCTGGAGCCAGGGAGGTGACGATTAAGGTATTCGCAATTGCATGCTATGAATAATATGGCGGCTTAGGATGCAACACGCATTAAATTTTATCGCGCTCTTAACAAATGTCAAAACCAGGGCGTCAGGGAATTGGCTGAAAATACGAATGCAGTCTATCAGCCAATCAAGGGTATCGAAACTTTTGTCGTTTCATATGAGAAATTTGACTTTTTGCGCATGTTAGTAGGCATGAGATGGCAATGAGTGGTGTCTTTCAGGTGATGGGTTTGTAAGGAACGTATGTTCTTTACTAAAAGTGGAAGTACTTCCGCCGAGCTAGGTGTTATCTGCTCGGGGACCAAGGCCCAACTACCAATCTTGGTTTGTTGTATATATACTTAGTGGCGACGAAAACTCTGTAATTGAGTAAATTGTGTTGGGGAGTCCATTTATCAAGGAAAGTTTTAGAAAATATGTAGGATATAAGTACGCGATGTAGGATCGATGTCATGCATTACGTATGGAGCGTTGTTTACACGCCAATCCTGCAGACGCTGTATTTGTGTCGACTTGTAGGTAATGTCGTAGGTCGGCACAGGTTTTTTATTGGTTGTTTTTGGGTGAGTGTGCTGAGGTATAGCATAACCTGATACCCCCTTTCCATCACCGAACATCTAGGCGCGCGAGTATTTTCCATGCGTGGTCTCTATAAGCGTTGTACAAATTCCAAAGCTTTTAGTCTGACGTGCTGTAACCTTACATTAAATTGTTGGTCGAAAACTTAAGATATATTGTCAGTTTTAGTATTTTTGTATGTTATATATCTTTATATTTTTATATTTACCCGTAAATGTAAGTGTTCGTGGCAAATAAATGAGTTTCCTTCTTTAACCATCGCACTTCAAAATTGCGCGCCGTTTTACTTGGCTACACAATATAACTACGAAATGGATTTACATACGTGTCCGTTTAAATAAACAAAATATATTTTCCTTCCCAATTTTGTACGGGTCACTACATTGTATGCACCTTAGTACCTTATCATATTAAACCTACATTTAACACAGTACGGCAGTTGGATTTTTATTTAATATGACAAGATACTGAGTTGCTTACAAAATAGAGTAGCTGACTGTACTGAAAAAGGTTTTATTGAGAAAGCATTTTAAAATTTAGCTTATTTTAGAATGTTTCTTCATAGCACCATTTATTGGTTAAACCAGCTGTTACAAATATCTATTGCAATAATTATCACTGCAATCCTTTGGCTATCTTTTTATCTGCAGTAATGGATGACACTGCAGCTGATAACACAATGAAATGCTGATAAAGCTCTTGCAAAAGTATTCACAGCATTGCAAAGTTTGCATAACGATTTGTTCATGATAAGTTAAAGCTATGATTTGAAAATCTGCCTTAATAAATAAATAATATAAATAAATAAATAAATAAATATTGGACATCATCACATACATTGCTCTGATTCTGTGGTAAGTAGCTTAAGCACTTGTGTTACAGAAATCAGAAACAACGACGGTACCACAACACCCAGACCCGAGACAATATGGAAAAGTTCGTTTCCCATATTGACCATATTGTTTAATAGCGCGATTGGTTGTGAGTGACTCTGTCCTTTGCGTGACGTGGGTTCGATGTCCGTATATAACAAACATGTATTTTGAGAATGATTGGCTGATGACAATATGAAACAAAACGCCAGTAGAAGACTCGTTAACGTCGATAATTCGTAAAAAATGCGCGCATGAGAAATGTCTAATTCAAATTTTAATTTTCTTGTTGAAGCCAAGACTAGGTTTTCATTTTAGGTTTCCAGAGCTCCTGGGGGGTGCTACATTAGTAGCAGGGTCAAGCCTTCAAGGTAAGGGCGACAAGTCCAGTAACAGATTTATCATGCTGTACTTGTCTCCCTTAAGCTAGGACCTCATTACCAATTTGACCAGTCGGCTGTGCGTATGAGGGTACCACAGTCGGCATTACACCAACGACCTCCAAGGTGAAGCGAGGGTGGTCCTGTCGGACCGGCCACCTCCGCTTTTTCCCTGATTATCAGGGGGGGGTGAGATCTGAACGGCTTAAGCGGCCATACCGCCGGCGGTGCTGTGGTAGTTCAACGTTGACCGGGATACCCACGGCACTGCCACTCAGGCGATGAGGTCCACCGACAGTTTATAGTGGGTAGTCCCCGCCCTTTTCAGGGCGGAGTCGGGAATAAGGTCTGCTCCCTGGGAGTCCTACACACGTCGCAGTCACCCTCGGCTGCGGTAAGGTGCGTCAAGGCATTTCCTGTCGTTAAAAAAAAAAGGACCTCATTACCACATAACATCAGGTGGGATGACGTCAACCTTGAAGTGTGATATAAAAAAATTGCATTTGAAAACTGGTCTAATTTGAAACAAAGAAACAGTCTACACCTATCCCCAATTAGCATCGCTCGTGTACTATTGCAGTAATTGACATGAAAGTCGATAATGGCGTAAGCTATCACTGATTCGCTATCGGCGGTAGCACGCAATCGCGATAGACGCTATCGCTATCGCTATGTACCCGCGTGTCGATGCTATCATACGTGTAACACAGTAATCTCGCGACTAACACCTGCCCGCGACTTCGGACGAGTCTAGGGCGATCTAATTCTAATCCTATAGACCGTTGTAGATATATTGACTGGCCTGATGGACTAATCGCTAGCTTTTGAAGATAGGGTCTTGGGTTTGATTCTTACCCGAGACAAACGTTTAAGTGATGAGTGTTTCTAAATATATTTGACTAGCGGTCCGCCGCAGCATCGCATGCATATTATTCTGGTAAATTTTTAACCTTTTGTGTTTAGCCCCTGTCCTTACCTACGTAAAAAATGTAAACTTTCCGTATAATCGTTTTAGACGTATAAAAATAATAAATAGTAATTTATCTCTAGAAATAGTATATTGATAACTCATGACACCCTATTACATTTATTGCCAATGTAAAATATGTTCGGAAACGGCACATTACAGTAAACACTTGCTGTTCAAAATTAGTCCTTATGCCTACGACCTAGGAGTAGTGCCGAGTTGAAAGTGTATATAGTATGACGTGCTTTTGACTGTATACCATAGCTTTTAACATTACAGCTATGGCTTATTCGTGTTCGCAAAGCTAGTGAACACCTACCTTAATAGCCAATGATCTTAGATCGAAGTGCAAAGTGCACCACAGTACCAGTACAAATCTAAACCTTACTGTCTAAGAAATAAGAGCTTAACCATTATTTTATGCCCTTGCACTGATAGGTTTTGGACCCGGAATTTGTTCTCAGTGAATGTATCTTGTTATTTATTGGATAATTGATAAAACTATTGAGACACGGTGCATTTTGTGCCCTGTTTCGGCATAATATAATAAAAAGTACGGTAAGAAAAAGCTGCGACACTCAATGTTTTGAACTATTTGACGTATGAAGCTAAATTTTGGCAGAAACAGAGGCGGGGCAAAGCGATTTATCGCTCGAACTGGAGTAGCCCGACTGGTGAAATACCTCCACCTTACAGAAGACCGCAGCCAAATAACAATCACTCCGTCGTTGTTGTATTCCTGCGTGTGAGTAAGGTTTCCAGAGCTCTTGGGGGTGCTGCATTAGTAGCAGGGGTCAAGCCTTTAAGGTAAGGACGACAAGTCTAGTAACAGTTTTACTATGCTATACTTTTTGCCCTTAAGCTAGGAACTCATTACCACTTAACATCAGGTGGGATGAGGTCAATCTTGAAGTGCGTTTGAAAAAAAAAAAGATAATTATTTACCTTAACTAAATATACATATAAGGCCTTTTTTCAGTGGGGGAAAGGCTAAAATGCCTGTCGACCATATAGACAAACTAGCGACCCGCCCCGGCTTCGCACGAATGTAATGTAAATACTTAGAAATATTGGCTTTTCTATTCTATATTAATACCTTCCTCTTGAATCACTCTATCTATTATAAAACCGCATCAAAATCCGTTGCGTAGTTTTAAAGATTTAAGCGCACATCCCTATGTGTATATAGGGACAAAAAAGCGACTTTTTTAATAAGTAGTGAAGCACGTCAGACTGTACACTTAGGATTTTCTACTGCCCTTAAGCCGTCGCCATAAGAACTAAAATCGATCTACAAGTGTTTACCACGACTTGCCGTTGACTGTACTGTTAGTATCCTTAGATAGTACCTAGTTCGTAGAATCGCAGCCCTAACGCGAGCTATTCGCAGTTCATTTGTGGGTCAAGCGCGATGGCATCGAGCCGATATCGGTAACGTATCGCGCAGCTAATGATCGCTTCCTTACCCGATGTTTCGCGGGAACCGAGCCACTTTCGATAAACAGGAACGACGATAAACCGTGCCTTTTGGTTGGATTCCGTACGTTCGAGATGTAGAAAAAAGGAAAGGTTTTCATATCCAGAAAAATTAAATACATAATTTATTTCTCAACATAAATACGTCTTAAGGCTTGGAAATAGCAATGGGTAAACATGATAAAAATTATTTCGAAGAAACAGAAATTTTCATTTCCCATAGGTGATGTATTTTTCTGTTGTATCTTTCTCTCTCTCTTGCCTCCGGTAAGTGCCCTCTGCCGACTATGTTTAGAACTACATACATCGATACAGAAGAGAGGTAGGGCATAGCGATTTATCGCTTGAACTGAAGCAGCCCGACTGGTGAAATACCTTGCAGAAGATCGCAGCCAAATAACAATCACGTCTGTGCTATTGTGTTCCTGCGTGTGAGTAAGGTTTCCAGAGCTGTTGGGAAGGGGTGCTACATTAGTAGCAGGGGTCAAGCCTTCAAGGTAAGGGCGACAAGTTCAGTAACAACTATAATTATGCTGTACTGGTCGCCCTTAATCAAGGACCTCAATACCACTTAACATCAGGTGGGATGAGGTCAATCTTGAAGTGCAATATAAAAAATACAGTTATTTGTGGGAGACCGGTGCCTGAAGTATATTTCAGAAAGAACATGTAACACAGGACATCTTGTTTTGGAAATATGATTTTAAATATTAATTACAACTATATACTTTTGTTTGAAGACTTATATTTTAGAGACGCGTTAAGGGGAGGTGATTAGCACGTGTCTACAATTCTAATGTGGTGGCGCTATGTGGCGGTTCGTTATATTCCCATTGTTATATATATTGTTGAGTAAAGCGTAAAGCTTTAAATGATGATCAGAAAAAACACTATTTATAAATAAAAACATTTATGACGAACTCCGCAGCCGAGAGATTAGCGGGCGGGACTTGACATCGCGCCATCATCCGGTCCCGGGTTCGATCCCCGGTCGGGTCAATATGGGAAACGAACTTTTCTATATTGTCTCGGGTCTGGGTGTTGTGGTACCATCGTTATTTCTGATACCTGTGATACAAGTGCTTAAGCTACTAACCTCATAATCAGAGCAATGTATGTGATGTGGTCAAATATTTATCTTCATTCTATACTATTCCAAAGATATTTGCTACTCTTTCTTCTTCTTTCTAGTGATTCTAAGTATAGAAACACTGATTTGTATGAAATTTGATCGATAGATAGATTCGAGACTAGAATAACATATAGGATATTTATATAATGCGAACAAATTATGAGCGCCAGTTTTAACTAAACAAATCACACAGTCTTTATCGAAAAAAGAGTAAAAACATCGATGCTTCAATACAAACTTTATTATTTGTGATATGATTAGGTTCGTTAGGCAGAGTTACTTAGTAGGTAAGTGAAACGATCGTAATTTCCATTATTTGTGTCCGTTAATGTGTTTTTAAAGTTATCGCAATCGGTATCGAAATAAAATATTTAATTTGGTGTTTACCAATGAATGCTATCGTATTTGTTCACTAGATACGAGCCGTGTCCCCATTATCAGATGATCAGCGCACAAAAGTCATTGGGTTCATGTCACGTGTTCTACGGAGAATACGTTATCTGCTAATGACTTATCAGTTCGCATTACACATGCCTATTAATGAAAATACGATTCTTCTCTCGAGTACTTCTTTTGTTCAAAAGTTATTTTTGTACAGTCGCCTTTAGATCGACACCGGCCAAGTGATCAAATACTTCGAAACAGTATAATGTCCGATTCCAATAATTTACGATTCGTTATTTGTAAAAAATTATATCCGTTTTTCTTCAACCGACTACAAGTCCGGATACTAGAACGGATCGTTTTTCAAATATTGGAATCGGACATAAAAGGTCAATTTGCTCCATACGCTCCAAGTTACCATTAATGTATAAAATTCATTATTTCAATAATATCTGTGCAGATGATAGCCAATAACTTCTGAACACACAACTAACTAATAATATCTGAACACACATCTCTCACTAGTATTATTAATTTTTTTTTTATAATGCGCTCCCAATTTGACCTCATCCCCCCTGATGTTAAGTGGTAATGAGTTCCTAGCTTAAGGGCAAAAAGTATAGCATAGTACAACTGTTACTAGACATGTCGCCCTTACCTTGAAGGCTTGACCCCTGCTACTAATGGAGGACACCCCAAGAGCTCTGGAAACCTTACATGCAGGAACACAACAACACAACAGGTGATGGAGATTATTGGTTTCTTGGGTAGATAGAAATATTTGACTAGAATCTGCTCATACGAGTAGGTATGTTAATGAAGTAATGAATGTTCAAATATTAATGGTAACTTGTAGTGTACGGAACTTATTGACATTTGAAACAGTTCTGAAGTATTTGGTCAATTTGTCTGTTCCAATACATCTGACGGTGACTATACGAGTAATTACATTGTCACACACACTTTAAATGTTTATTCCTAATTACGCTGTGGTTTTAGAGTGAAGTGACGGCTGGCACATACGCCATGCTTGTGAACAGATGTCACCATTGGGGACTGGTCTGCTCCAGGTTACCTCTCGAAAGTAAAATACTTACTTGAGTAATTGTTTTGTCATTAATTAAAACAAATCTATATGGCTTGGTCCAAAGTGAGCTACACATAGCAATAAGCTAGATACTGCTACTAGCTTAGCTTAGTATTTACTAGGTACCTCTAGGTACAATTGTGTTAACATTTATATTAGACTTCGACCATGCAGATAGATTGTGTGAACAGTTTTGCAGACTACCTATTTTTATACACTTACTTGTTTAATAAATAAATGTGTTCACCACTTTGCACCAAGTCATATACAAACGACAGTTTGAGGAGTGATGAATATACCAATCTTAATATATAACAATGAATCCCTATTTCCCTTGGTTACACCATCACGCGGGAACGGCTAGACCAATTCACAATTAATTTGTTTGTTTTTTATTTTTATAGTACTTTACGCCGTACTGGTATAAGTATATAGCTCTAAACATCTTCGGCAGAGGGCACTTACCGGAGGCCAACGGTTGATACAACAGAAAAATTTCATCGCCTACGTTAACTTGCGGTTAGCTCAGTTGAAAGAGCAGCACGCGCGAAACGTGAAAGTCGTGGGTTCGATTCCCGCACCGCAATGAGAGATCAAAATTTTCTGTTTCTAATATTTAATTTGTTTGTGTTTGTTATTGTCAGGAGAAGGTTTTTATGAAAGAAAAAATATGTACATATAATTAAGTAGTCGTTGTTAAAACAGGACAACGACTGTGGGGTCAGCTGGTTTATCTATAAAAATCAATTATACCCTTTCTTCATATAGTGCTTCGGTGTAATTTTTTGACAGGGCGTTAATTAATAAATTTTGATCAACTAGACCATTTCATATCGAGTGCCAGAGCAGATGGTTCGTTATCTCGGCGATACATTGCGGATGCTGCGATACCGCGGCCGATAGCGTCGATACAACTCATTATTTTGTTTTTTAATTTCGTAGCCGCAGATAACGCGAGGGAGATGGATAGACAGATAGGGCGGCGAGAGCGAAAGAGACGGAGTCTGCGTGATGCGCGCATGCTGGCTTTGATATCGCTCTGGGATGATTATCGATGAAATTCTGTTCGCTCTGCGCGCGAGTTGGAAAGTTGCGGGCTTTGGGTGATGTAATTTGGTTTATATTGAAACAGCCAAAATTAAGAAGAGTTAAGAATAGATGCGTGTGAGTAAGGTTTCCAGAGCTCCTTGGTGTTCACAAGGACGAGCTATGTTCTAAAAATCCGAAGTACCTATATTATGGTCAATTCGGGAATCAAACCCAACACTCCGAAGTTCATTTCTTTATACTTAAACCTCTAAACCATTGAGGCGTTAGTAGGAAATTTCAAAAGTATTTTCTTACTGCGATTGGTAAGGTGATTGATTGGTCTACGGAATAACTACGTGAAGATATCAGTGAAAAACGTAGTAGGTTCGTTAGAGTAGCATTATCTTTTATATTGATTGCTTTGAACATATATTTTTGAAGAGTGAAGAAACAACTACCTACCTTTTGACGACCTCAGTCGCCGAGAGGCGAGCGGGCCTGACTTTGTCGTCGCACCAACTCTGAGGTTCCGGGTTGGAACCCCGGTCGGATCAATATGGCAAACGAACTTTTCTATATTGTCTCAGGTCTGGGTGTTGTGGTACCGCCGTTGTTTCTGATTTCTGTAACACAAGTGCGTTAGCTACTTACCACAGAATCAGAGCAATGTATGTGATGTTGTCCAATATTTATTTATTTATTTATTATTTACCTAGGTATTTGTGAGGTAAGCTAGATCGGACCAGTCCCCAAAGGTGGCACCTGTTTACTTTCCTGCACCAATTGTATAGCAGTGAGGCAGAAAAGGCTGCTTTATTAATAACGAAATAACGCAAAGCCAGAGGCAGCAGCTAGTAACAAATAAAACCATTTTGCACAGAATATAGAAATCACTTACGCTACTTTGTCGATTTTTAGAGTTCCGTCTTGAAAAGGTAAAAACCGGACCCTATTACTAATACTTCACTGTCTGTTCGTCCGTCCGTCTGTCTGTCACTAGGCTGTATGTCAAGATCAGCAATAGCCAGACAGTTGAAATTATCACAAATTTGTTAAAAACAATATAAAAATATTTTTTCCCCTGACTCCAGATAAACGCGATATTACTACTCTTTTTTGCTCTATTTCACGTTTTACTATTTTTATTTTCTCTCCGTATATGTGTACTTATATGACAATGTTGTGATGTCTTAAAGTAATAAATGTTTATTTCTTTCTTTCTTCTTTCAATAGTACGGGACCTTTCGTTCGCGAGTCCGACTTGCGCTCGGCCGGTTCTTAAATCATCGCTGGTAACATAACAACATACAATGTTACTCTAACAACGTGTGTATTCGTGCTTTATCTATAAGCATCGGAGACAAAGACGGCTAAGTTATTTAAACTTGGCTGCACTGACATTACACTTATCGCGGCGTTATCTGTAAAAATGTATTAGGTACAACCGTTTGAATCCGGGTTTGAAATAACAACCGCTGTGATAGCGGATTGTGAAGAAAGTCGCGGCATTTTGTTAGTTCGAGTTGACCTGTAGGTATTGGTGGATTGAAAAGGCACACCGATAACACATATCTATATGTATTTACTAATATTTTCAAGCTGAAGTGTTTGTTTGTTTGTTCATGCCAATCTCAGGAAGTACTATTTCGAATTGGTAAATATTTTAAGCGTTGGATAGTTTATTTATCCAGGAAGGCTTTAGACTATATAACATCAAGCTACGACTAATAGGTGATAATAATTAGTGTAAGAACTGGAAAAAAAGGGAGAGAAACTGCGGCGGGGCGCTAGTTAAATAAAGCCGATACTAAAAAGAAAGGTACGTTAAAATATACTGAAAAAACTTAAGATAACATTTTCAGGGTTACAGTAATAATCCCTATTTCTTAAAATATATTATAGCCCATAGGGATCCTACAAAAATGTCAAAAATATTAGGCAAGGTAGTTAAGTGTGACATATCACATGGGGATAGTGTATTTTTCTAATAGTAGAATACATTTTGAAATCAGTTTATTAGTTTCAGAGCCTATTCAATTCAAATAAACAAACCATTAAATCTGCCCTCTTTATAATAAAGTAAGTATAGGTATTTGTACAGTCGCCATCAGATATATCGGAGCAGACAATGTGACCAAATACTTCTGAACAGTCAAAATGTCAAAAGTTCCATACACCACAAGTTACCATTACTATCTGAACATTCATTACTTCAATAATATCTGAGCAGATGCCAATAACATCTGAACACTCATAACGTCAAAATGTGTCACGCACGTCATGTGTCTCATTTAGCTACCTGTATAGATGAGTGTTCAGATATTATTGGTAAGTTGTGTGTATAGAAATTATTGACTAGCATCTGCTCAGATATTATTGAAGTAATGAATGTTCAGATATTAACGGTAACTTGTGGTGTATGGAACTTTTTGACTTTTTTATTATCAGAAGTATTTGGTCACTTTGTCTGCTCCGATATATCTGTTGGTGACTGTACCAACACTAATTTCTGTGGTATTCGGTGAAGTGGTGAGGTGTAAAAATAACTTTTTTCCCTCCCCCCCATTTACCAGTAAAAATTATTTGTTAGGTTGAAATGATATAAAACTTAATATAAAATAGGTTTTTTTAGTTTAATGCTTTCTAATTGTTTTAAAATTGCTTCTCAATACTTTAAAAGTAATTTTTAATTTGCATTAAAACGCAATGTTTCTAGTAATAGTAACAGTTAGAAAGTAATTAAAATAACATTAAAAAAACCGGCCAAGTGCGAGTTGGGCTCGCCCATGAAGGGTTCCGTACCAGCAAGTAATTATGAACGTTTATATTGAAATTGATTGAATTAAAGGTATCTAAATCGCGGTTAACGATTTATGACGACAAAAAAATTGGAGTTGTTAGGTATTCATGAACCAGATAGAAAAATATCATTCTTTGAAAATGTTTTCAGTCTATCCGTGTGTCTGTCCACGTGTGTTTTTTAAATAACCAATGACAGATTGGTTTTACGCCTACATGGTGTCATTTAGTGGATTCTTCAAACGCGGTCCCCTCATTTGCCGCTGGTACCAAATTTCATATACAAATTTTGCTGATATCGTAAATATTTTTTTACTTAATTTAACTATCTTTTATGAAGATTTACTTACAATTTTCCACAAACCCCCAGATTAACTCCCACAATAGGATAGTTTAATTAAAATACAAATTACCGTTTGCGTCAACTGTCTCAAATGGCTCGATTCGGCCACGACTCTCATCTGCCGATAAGCCGCTGATAAGGGAAGAGATAATTTTCTTAATGGACTCGTCAGTTCTAGCTGATAAGATAACTGTAATGAATCTTCGAAACGTTCCAACCTACAGAATGTTTGAGTTATGTTTAAGAAGTAATAAGAACATTCTAAATGCATTTGTTATTTGTCTTAAATTTATTGTATATGTTTCAATAGTACACATTTTGACGACCTTCGTAGCCGGGAGGCAAGCGTGCCTTTGGCGTCGCGCCATCTCTGAGGTTCCGGGTTCGATTGCAAGTCGGGTCAATATGGGAAACAAACTTTTCTATATTGTCTCGGGTCTGGGTGTTGTGGTACCGTCGTTGTTTCTAATTTCTGTAACACAAGTGCTTTAAATACTTACCACAGAATCAGAGCAATGTATGTGATGTGGTCCAATATTTAATATTTTAATGCAATTTAGTACAAAAGGCGGACTTTATGCCTCTTGGCAATGTCTGCCACACATATTTTAGCTCATGAGCTTCAAGATCACAGTTGTAGCAGATCCGTAATGGATGTAACCGGATATGCTTGTATGTTTGGGACGCAATAAAAAAGATTGTGTAATATATCCCTACTAATATTATAAATGCGAAAGTAACTCTGTCTGTCTGTTACGCTTTCCCGCTTAAACCTCTCAACCTATTTTGATGAAGTTTGGTATAGGTATACGTTGAACCTCAAGAACGGACATAGGCTACTTTTTGTTAGAAAAAGCGGGGGAGGGGGGAGGGGGAATGGGGGTAATACCGCCTTTGAAAGTTTATAAGGGAAACTGTTTATTTTTTAGGTTAGAGGTATGAAATTTGACACAAAATAACTCGAAACTGGGATTAAAATATAGACTACTATTTATTTCAAAAAAAAAAGGGGAGATAGGGGTAAACCATGAAAGGATGTAGTCCACGCGAACGAAATCGCGGGCACAGCTAGTTAAATGTATAAATAAATTTGTGCTAGAATAATCCATACTGTTCAATACCTCACTATGGTCCCCATTGGACAGGCTTAGCCTAGTGTGGGTATCAGTAATATTTGTTCACGTGTACTTAACTAGGAAATAAATGTATTTATTTTATTTACATAATAAATAATACATTGCAATCTTAGTCAATGCAATGACAAATAACGAAAGATAATATTGATAAAACCTAAATTACATTACATGGACTTACGTATGTAATACGATTTAGCAGACATAATATTATTAAACAATATCCTAATAAATTACCTAACATTGTCGTGTGAATGAAAATAATTTACGAAATGTTAATTAGTAGATGAACGTGTTAATTACCACGAGTGATATTACTGTACAATGATTCGTTTTTATATGTATTCTAGCTGTGCCCGCGACTTCGTTCGCGTGGACTATATCCTTTCATGGTCTGTTTTACCCCTATCTCCCCTAATATTCGAAACAAAAAGTTGTCCAAATTTTCAATCCAAGTTTCGAGCTATATTTGTGCCAAATTTCATATCTCTAACTTAAAAAATTATAAGTAAGTATTACTCTCATCCCTCTTTATTATAACAAAAAGTAGCCTATGTCCGATCTTGAGGTTCATCGTATACCTATACCAAATTTCATCAAAATCAGTTGAGAGGTTTAAGCGGGAAAGCGTAACAGACAGACTTACTTTCGCATTTATAATATTAGTAGGGATTTTTAAGAGGATTGGATGATTGAACTAGACAATGTTGTTCTTATCTATAAAATGCATATATTCTCGTTGCATCATGCATATCTGTGATTCGTTGTTTATGCCAAATATATTATTTGGCTAAATTAAACAATTACGTTGGTTGTAGGTTAAAATAACCCATTTAGGTATCTCTCAACCAAAACAATCCTTAATTGACTATTACAAATAAGTTTCAATAGATGTTGATAGGCTAATATGGAGTTCAGATGTGTTACAATGTTAAACAGGATGTTAATTTCACATTTAAATTAATTTAAAATGATAACAATCAAAGGATTCGTCAAACACAACAACAGTTTTCAAAACGTTATAGTCGTATTCAGGAAAATTTATAGGCACAATTGGACATTAACTGTTTAAGCAAAATGGTAATCTTAATATTAATTAAATAAAAAATCATAGGCATCATCTTCGCCTTATTACATGTTATTTCACGTTATTACTATGTATGTATAATTGTATATTTAATAGTTACCGTTATGTTATTTATTATGATTTCTGATATTTACGCACTTCTTCACTATTACCGCACCCATATAAAAACTATCTGCATGACCCATAGGTTAACTGGTAGAGAATGTCCCTACGTTAGCATTAAGTCCACCTGTTGTACTTATTTGTGCAATAGAGTTTATAAATAAATAAACTTCTAGTTACTATTGAATTTGAAAATCTTCAAGATCACTGTATAATTAATTTAACACAACAAACACCTGTTGTATTTTTTGAGCAAGAAGTTTTTAGATATGTAAGAGAATTAAAGTATACAAACCAAATCCTCATTTTAATAATGGATAGCCGAAAATCGATTGAAGAGGCGAACATTTGGAGAGGCCTATGTCCAGCAGTGGACTGCAACAGGCTGATGATGATGATGATTTTATCACGGATACTGTATTATTCAAATATTTTAAAGAAACAGACAAATTTCATCTCTCCTTGCGGTGCGGGAATCGAAACTACGACCTTCACTGTCTCTTAAAAAATATTTGAAGTTCGCTAGTGCGGCTTCAATCACTATAAAAATCATAAAAATCGATGTATTATTCAGGCCTTACAATTTGAAAATTGTATTTAAAACTTATAATAAGGATAGGTCCTGTATCTTAGTCGTCATTAAAATCGTTTCACAATAATAATTCTAAGGAGTGACGTGAAGTCATTGTATCGCGTAGTTTTTCACAGCAATCTTTTCATGAGATCGGAAATGCGAAGTCGTTAAAAATTAACAAGTTTTCAAATGAGTGGTGGCTCCGTTATTGCTGGCATAAATCGTAGTCAAACTTCACGATAGTGAATGTTAACATTAGATTGCGTGTTTCTATTGTAGCACATGGCACGGCATGCGTCGTTGATGGTCGAAAAAATAAACACAAAAGATAAAAGCTTAAGAAGATTTTTTGGATCCACGTTTTTTTTTAATTTTACCTCTTCATTATTGAATCAGTTGTGGTAATTTATTTCCTGAAAGCTCTACATAACGTTTCCTGTTTGCGTATGAAGTAAGCTTTTTTATAATTATTTTTTGATTAAATTTGTATCGTCTCTCTATAAATTGATAAATGCAAAAAGTAAGTATAATCGGTACATGCATAATCATACATTAAATCTTGTCAGTGTTCTTCTAGTTTAAAATAAACACCGACAAATGATACCTTTTTTTAAGGGGGAGAAAATGCATTTCGCACCTTAGCGCTGCCTTTTTTTTTTATATTGCACTTCAAGATTGACCTCATCCCACTTGTCCTGATGTTAAGTGGTAATGAGGTCCTAGCATAAGGGTGACAAGTACAGCATAATAAATATGTTACTGGACTTGTCGCCCTTACCTTGAAGGCTTGACGCCTGTTACTAATGTAGCACCCCCCAGGAGCTCTGGAAACCTTATTCACACGCAGAAACACAACAACACAGAAGTGATTGTTATTTGGCTGCGGTCTTCTGTAAGGTGGAGGTATTTCACCAGTCGGGCTGCTCCAGTTCGAGCGATAAATCGCTATGCCCTACCTCTCTTTTTCTCTCTTGCCTTGGGGACGGCAGCGGCGTCTGTAGGACTCCCCCACCCACAAAGGACGGGGATTATCTAAACTAAAAACTCCCCTACGCTCTTATCACCTTTGGTTGACGCCGTGGAACGTCAAATGATACCCTAACTTACCTTAGAGGAAAAGTCATTTTCATTAATTGAGGATGAAAATATATTTTTATTGAACAGGCCCTACAATGGCTGCTTAAATCTAGTGACAAACCTTCCTGAATGATATTATCCAACCGCCAGAACCTTAAAGCTACCAATAAGAAACCAGCAAGAAACTCAGTAGTTATCCTCAGAACACCAATGCCGTCTCGGCAACGGAAACACGCGCCAACTTTCTGATGTTATCTCGCCTATTAACGAACCGTGATTAAACAATGGTACTGCAATCGAAAAAATAATTCGCCTAATTTGTCCAGCGGTGGAGTGACGCCCGCTATTTGTCAGCCAGATTAGAGAGCCGGCCGATTGTTAACTCCGCGCTCAGTAATTAGGACTATTTGTTTAGGTCGGGTTATCGGGCAATCGAACTTTTGGCGCGAACAATGGAAAGGAAACTTTGTAATAATTCGATTAGGCTCCGGTGATTTGTGGGGCTAATTAATTTTGGAGGACGGTAACCAGTTGGCGATCTGTCTTGGGAAGAGTTGGATTAATAAGTTGTTTGTGATCTTTTGTATCAAGGTTTTTCTGGCGGTTTATGCTTAATATGTGGTAAGACGAGAAGAATGCTTAAAATTCAAGTCAATAAAACTAAGGTTAACCTTGAAAGCCGGATATTATTGTCAAATTTCTATCAGAATCACATAACAATATCTGTTTAGTAAAAAGGCTGTAAGCTGGATTCTCATGATAATTTTTGGCATGAAACCTGCGGCTCTTCGTGTCCGAGAGGCGAGCAGGCCATTCTTACACATCGCATCAGCTCGCTCAGAGGTCCCGGGTTAAATCACGGTCGGGTCGGTAATATGGGAAAATAACTTGTCTATATTAATTTTTTTCTACATTGTTGTAGTACCGTCGTTGCTTCTGATTTCTGTAACACAAGTGCTTTAGGTATCTTACTTACCACAGAATCAGAGCTTTGTATGTAATATTGTCCTATATTGATTTATTGATTAAAAACAGAGTGAAAGACTACAACTTTTAAGATGCCATCGATAAAACGATAATTCTATCAGTGTAAATTCTGTGGTGGTTTGTAGAAGGGAAAGCATGTTTGATATGTTCTACATTTCAAGAAATTTCACTGACCTACACAATTATATACCCACTTAGCTTCATCATCTTTATCATTTGATGATATACACGTTCATCGTTGGTTAATTAATCAAAAACGTATTTATTTATTAGTTATGAAACCGCAGAACAAATACAAATGTTTTGAGTGAATCGCTTTAACTACTACACCACGGCGGCTTAGTTAAAATATTTTTAAAGAAACAGAAACATTTCATCTTCTTTCTTCTTCCTTTAATTTATAAAAATATTTGAAATAGCACTAGTGCGGCGTGTAGCACTATAAAAATATATATTTAGATAACAAGCAATCTCCGATCTCATTGTTTTAACACATTTTAAGAGAGGTAGGGCATAGCGATTTATCGCTCGAACTGGAGCAGCCAGGTGAAATACCTCCACCTTACAGAAGACCGCAGCCAAATAACTCTACTAATCTCTAATCACTTATATGTTGTTGTGTTCCTGCGTGTGAGTAAGGTTTCCAGAGCTCCTGGGGGCTGCTACGTTAGTAGCAGGGGTCAAGCCTTCAAGGTAAGGGCGATAAGTCCAGTAATAGAATAATTATGCTGTATCACCCTTAAGCTAGGACCTCATTACCACTTAACATCAGGTGGGATGAGGTCAATCTTGAAGTGCAGTATAAAAAAAAATCTGCAACGAATGTACCACTGGGTTTTAGTATGTACTTACCGAATGCTAACAGGTTGCCAAATGCTTGCGGTTTGTTCAGTTGGAAGAGCAGTACGTGATACGTGAAGGTCGCGGGTTCGAGCCCCACAATGCAAGGGGAGATTATTTTTTCTGTTTCTTTAAAAATATTACTGAGAGCTTGTGGTTGGCGTGTGGAGCTAAGTTGGAGGAGGTTGTGGGTTATATTTTTCTGTTTCTTTAGATAAAACATTGGTTGCTTTAAAAATGCTTAAAAGTTCGAAACAATAAAAATTACGAAAATTTGGCTTAGTGTAACACATAGCATTAACCTTTTGCAAAATCCCTACCATCTACATCTTCGCATTACTGCAGTCCGGCACTTGATAGGCATTGTTTAATCAAACCTTGTTTGCGTAAACTGCATTCGTTCAGATAAGATGCTTGTATTGTCGTACTCGGAATGTAATCTAACACCGCTGACCACCTGCGCGCGCGCAGCGTTCCGGGAGAGCGCGGGTGGCCGCGGCGAGATGGGCGAAAATGGAGCTGTTTGAAAAACAACCATACTTTTCTAAACTAGGCTTTATAATTAAGTTTTTTTTATTAAACAAAATCTACAGAACTGTAAAATATTATAATACGAATGAATATTACACATTGTGGACGGCTGAAACAATGCCGGAGACGGCACCGTGGGGTCGGTTAACAAGAGTCACCTGTAATAAGGGCTCGGATATAGCCAGAAAAATGGTTCCTTAACACCACAGCTGTAAAAGATTTTAATCTCATTAGAAAACAGAATGAAATGAATATCGCCAATACAAAAAATGTAGTATTAAAAAAGGATCCGCTCCGGTATCAAGGGTGCCCAGAATGCAAGCTACGTTACCTCTTTGAATAGCCAGACTGATGCGTTGGTCGAGGTTGTTGCCAGAATTCTGGCCACCAGATACCTCAATAAGTCAAGCGGACAATTCTCGATACAATATTCGAGCTTCCGGACTTCAGGACCCTAAAGTCACACAACGCGGCAAAACGGTAGCAGCCGTCGATGGCGCAGTATTTATTGCGTTTCTGCATCTCCGCCGCTGCAGCGGCTGCCCCCGCGCCCTGAGTGGTGAAGTTGACGTTATTTGGCACCAATGTGTCGGCGCAGGTCGCATCCCAAAAACTTGCCTTTGCTCCAAGCAGTAAGTGTCATTCCATCAGGCATTTTTCCATCATTCCGACAAATAGCTAGAGGCTCCAGGACTACCGGAACTGTGATGAAAAATATCATTTAGGCAAGCATGGTGAGGAATTCGATCCGCGCTGCGGACACAAGATAGGCCGGGATGATCAAGGGGCTCTACAAAGATATTGACGCAAAAATGTGTATGGATGTATCTTTGTTATTCTTTCACGCAAGGAGTAGCTGAACGGATTTGGACACAGGTAGAAATAGAGCCAAGGTACTAGATTAATCCTATTAAAAACATGAAAGTTTATTGGACTTTCTGGATGTATATATGTCTGGATGTGTATTTGTTATGATTTCACGCTAAAACTGCTCTATGGATTTGCTTGAAATATGTAGAAAGACAGGTGACATACTTTTAAAATAATTTAACGGGTCAAAACGCGACAACATTTTTATTTAGTAGTTAATACGAACTACTTACTGCCCGACGTTTCTGTTAGGTTGAACCAATCGAGGTCACGAGTCAGCTCGAACTACTACTAAATAAAAATAGTGTCGCGTTTTGACCCGTTAAATTATTTTAATTGTTTAAAATGGAACCCAAAAGTCTTAAAGGTAAAAAATGTCATACTTAATTAACATGTAGGATTCTTTAAGTAATATCGCGGGTTAAGTTGCAAGCAACAGGTAGAGTTAAATAAATGTAGATTTTAAGTGACGACCTCCGTGGCCGAGAGGCGAGCGTGCCGGACTTTGGCGTCGCGCCATCTCAGAGGTTCCGGGTTCGATCCCCGGTCGGGTCAATATGGGAAACGAATTTTTCTGTATTGTCTCGGGTCTGGGTGTTGTGGTACCGTCGTTGTTTCTGATTTCTGTAACACAAGTGCTTTAGCTACTTACCACAGAATCAGAGCAATGTATGTGATGTTGTCCAATATTTATATTTATATTTAAGTTAAATTTTTACACTCCAACTTTTTTGTTTTTTTTTTCTAAATACCATCGCGTCATATGATATGAATGCGCGATGTTCTCTCGTTATGTCTTTAACTTGACTCATAGTGTGAGGCAAAGTGAACGGTCGGCGAATTCCGATTGATTCATAAAAAAGCTATTTCTGTGTCACGATACGTAGAAGAGCATAATTCATTGTTTTTATCATCTCTATTTATTAAATAAACGTTGGCAACGTTCAATTAATTTTTAATGATTTTGTAACAATTTCTTTTTTTTTAACAAATATATTGATCAACCTCTCATAAATTGCTCTGATTCTCTGGTAAGTAGCTTAATCACTTGTTTTACATAGATCAGAAATAACAATGGTACCTCAACACCCAGATCCGAGACGACTTTTACCTTTTTTTTCATGTGCGTGTGGATTGAGGGTCCGTTTGTTAAAACTCTTTGATAATGTACTCAGGATTTAGTAAACATTCCCAAAGAATCCACACGCACATATTTTTGCGCATAATACCCATAAAATGGTAGTGCAGAAAGAAAGAGAGAAAGAAACTATACGAAGAAGTGATGTGGCTAAATTTTAATGCAATTTTAATATTCTTAGCATTTTTTTTTACCTGATAAACCTCATGACCTTGGTGATGCGGTAGTCAAGTTTGCCCGAAGCTTAAAAATTCCCAGGTTCGATTCTCGTTCAGGTGAATAAAAAAAAGTTGTAAGAAAATTTACAAATAGTGTTGGATTTGAGTGTGCTGGGTTGATTCTAGTTAATGTCAGTCAGTTAGACTAAAAAGAAAATAGAAATTCAACATAAACTATGTATTTTGAGTGAATCTGCCGTTTACAAATGACGTCGTCTGCTTAAAAACGCTCGCTGTTATGTAATATGCCGAATGCAAAATCAGGCAAAATGACAACAGTTGGTTGTAGTTTTGGGGTGACCATGAATAAAACACTGTTTGGATAGATAAAAACTTTTCTTTTAGGTTTCGGCTCTCTTTTGATGCTTCATTAAAATATCCAAGTAACAAAAATGACTTTTATTCAACATCAATTACTTAACCTAAGGTTAATTGAAGTAATCAACGATTCCATTGGTTATGTTAGGTAAGGTTAGTGACTAAAGTGAAGTAACCACGTTTACCTGATTTATAATAATAATATATTTAGTAAAAAATAAAACAGTAGAAGGGTCATGTACTAGGGATTTTATATATATTTGAAACATTCTATATTTGTAACACTATGAAACTGACAGTTTGTTAGTTTTATAAATTTAAATAATACTGTCCTTTGCAAACCAAATGTTATGGTCACCCTAGCTTTGTTAAGCAATACTTCAATTTGCCGCGGCATTATACTTAATGACATTTTGTCTTCGGCATTTTACAAACCAGCATTTGTTTTTAAACTGACGACGCCGTATGTAAACGGCTGATTCACTCAATATGCCTGCGACATATATATTACTCAGTTGGATATGGCGCTGAATGTGTGGACTAAAAGAGGATCTAAATAAATGTGTGCAATTTCTCAATAATTTCCTATTGCTCAACCTCACCACATATCCCACACACATTTTAATTCATCGGCAATCTATTTAATGAAGAAATCTGCATAACCTAATAAATAAACAGATGGCAGACAGATCTTCTTCGCTTACGTCAATATGACATATGTGTCACCATAGCGTATAGTGTTTTTTTCCTTTTTCTTTATTTTTGATCTGCTCGCTTATCTTCTGATTCTTGTTAGTTCATCTATTTATTTAATTTTGTTTGTTCCTTGTTATCATATATATTTAATATATTATATATATCAATAAGTAGCGTCACTCGAAGAGGCCGCACCATAATACCAGCGCTGCAGCAGCCTTGCGTCGCTGCAGCATACAGCTGAGGTGTGGCCTAGTTGACCACTTTCCCATTTGATTTTTCTTTGTTTTTTTTTCTTTTTTAATTACTTCATGTTTGTTCTGTTTTACTTTTTCCTGTACTTTTTTTTTGTTTTTTTGTGTTTGTTTTTATTTTGTTTGTCGTGTTGTGCTGTCAAGTGGTCAATAAATGTGTTTTCTTTCTTTCTTTCTTTCTTTCTTTCTTTCAATAAGGGTACCTATACGAATGTAAGTTCTAGTCGAAATATTTAAGTAATAAATTATGTCACTAATATGACAAAAACGTACATTTGTCATTGGTAACAATAAACTTTGTTAGTACTCTATAAGAATAATAAAAATATTATAGTGTCTTCGGCTACCTTCAAGCGAGTCCAGTGCTAAATTAATCCTTATTTACTGCCCATAACACACAAGTCAGTCTTAATATCTATTTTACAAAAAAAAACCCAATTTCATTATTAAGTAAGAACACGTCATCAATTTCAAATCCCAACGAAATAAATGCATCAAAAACAACATCAGTAGTTTGTGTTAACATCGGTCTCGCGATACTCTGAGCCCGTCCGAGGTACGATGTTCGCGGCGTAATCACCTGTCCCATCTTACTCCGGACCATTGTTCTTTCCCTCACTCCCAAACGGCCAACATTAACCTCTACAACACTAATAAAAAGGTCGATTTTAGAAAACGTTAAGGAGCCTCGACCTACGGCCTCGCGATCCATTTCATCTGAGCATAAACTACAGTGCAGGCGTCAATTGTTAACAACCTTTCGATTCTCGTGAATCGATACAATCGATTATGTCTTTTATTTTGTTGCACTAGAGTATTGTTTTATTCGGTTCGTTTCGCCGCCGGCCGCTCAGATCAAGCTGGGAACGTTACTCAAACTCGATCTGACAGCGGTCGAATTTATCCTCTAACGTAACGTTGTTAGAATGAGTTTTGAGGTTATGATTTTGACACTTGCAGGCGTATCGCCGGATCAGATCCTAATAAAATGTGTTTTGTAATGCGGGGCCAAGTCTTGGTGGTAACATAGTCAAGTTGACTACGCAGAGAGCTTAGTCGACATTAATAGTATGAAAAAGAAGATGCGTCTTTTGATATATGATTTCTTATGATGCTCCGAAACGACTTAAATCTAAATGTAAAAAAAACTATCTGCCCGTTTAAAGCCTGAGAACATCACTAGTTAATCTTGTTAACGGTGAAGCTATTTTTATACACGTATTTCGGTACATTAGTGAAATTAAAAGGTAGAATATAAAAAATCTAATAAATTGTGAAGGCATTTTTTCTGGAATATATTTTTTCAGAACATCAAATTATACGAAACAAAAAAGAAAATACATATTAAAATACATATTTAATATGTATTTTCTGTACGTCGAAACACCAATTTGCTTTGCATTTAGTATTTTATGATACCTATGCATTAATAATAATATTACACACATATCTGAAGTTAATATTTTAGACAGGACTTATAGTAGTATCTACTAGTGATGTTCCGGATATCCGTATCCGTATCCGTATTCGCGGATATCCGAGGTAAAAAAGAAATCCGTATCCGTATCTGTGTCCGTTACTTTTCGAGCGGATATTTAACGGATCTTTTCAGGTGATTAGGTAGAATTAAAAAACTAATAAATTCCATTCAGACTATTTTTATTTAATTAAATCGAATATTTGGCACCTTTATATTGCAAACATTGAGATAGATAGATCTTTATAATGAGAGAGCAAGTTAACATCACTTTTATGATAATGCAATAACGAAAATATAAGTAATTTTTTCTTATATAATTTTAATGAGATCAATATTATATCAAGTTTTAACGTCATTTTATGACGAATGAAAAAACTAAAATTGAAATCTACTTTTCACACTAAACCGTAACAAAAACAATAAATACTACCCGCGCAATGCAAGTCAAAACATGTCCTGCGTGGCGTTGCGGCGAGCGTACCGTCAACTATCGTTTCAAGGTCGCGAGCGCTGACACTAATCGAATAAGAAAATAAAGATCCGTATCCGTATCCGTATCCGCGGATCTTGGCACTAAATATCCGTGTTCAGATCCGTATCCGCGGATATACATTTTTAGCGATCCGGCACATCACTAGTATCTACGTATATTGATACTAGATTTTGCTATTTGAGCATTAGTTTTTAAGAATTTAAGGCTCTTTTGTTTTATATTGTTTTCGCAAGAAGAATCAAACCAACAACCTTGGCGCTCTCACTACCGCATCTCACGATTAATATGACTATTATTTATTAGAGGGTATTATTTTTATTTTTTTTGTCTATTCTGGACCTTATCATGCTTTCAATAAACGTCAGTTTGTTTGTAGTAGTTTAGCGGGGACAGTGGCCTGTTGTGACGGTGGTACGCGTACAGTCGCGGCGCGGGTACGCGACTATGTGCGTTTTAGATTCACAGATAACAGAGAGACACACGGAGGTCAGGGGCGGTGTGTAAAATGTCATACATCTAAGAATGATCAGGGTTAAATTTCTAACTTGTAGAAAGTCGTTAAAGAGATGCGTATTTCACATTTGTCTACCTTTTTATCTTGAAAGTAGGCACTACAATGTCTTTTTTTTTATACTGCACTTCAAGATTGACCTCATCCCACCTGATGTTAAGTGGTAACGAAGTCCTAGCTTAAAGGTGACAAGTACAGCATAATAAATCTGTTACTGGACTTGTCGCCCTTACCTTGAAGGCTTGACCCCTGCTACTAACGTAGCACCCCCCAGGAGCTCTGGAAACCTTACTCACACGCAGGAACACAACAACACAGAAGTGATTGTTATTTGGCTGCGGTCTTCTGTAAGGTGGAGGTATTTCACCAGTCGGGCTGCTCCAGTTCGAGCGATAAATCGCTATGCCCTACCTCTCTTAAATATATATAATATATGTCTATAGTGTTTAGTTAATGCTTTTAATTATTGTTCTTTTTGTACTCCATACACCCATAAACAATCAATCTGCATGACCAAAGGACTAGTAGCTAATGCCCCTAGCGTTTAGTGCACCTTTGTACTTATTTGTGCAATAAAGTTTATGAACAAAATAATGTATAGGTATTTAATAAGGGATACCCTTTTTAGGCTCTACATACACTTCCGCTGGTAGTAGTTTCCACAGCATCACCATTAAGGCGATGACGAGGCGGGGCATTTTCGAGTGTAGGCCTACACTGGCAGGGAAGTCCCACACACTCATTCACCTCCCTCGGGCGATGTACGGTGAGTCACGCATCTCCCCCTGCCGAAAAGCAAAAGGCTCTATTCCAGGGATTCAAAAAAAAATTCAATACGCGGTGCACTTCTAGTTTTAGGATTTTAGCGTGACGCCCCTTACATTGCGGGCCTAAAACCATCACTAATGAAGCCTACTAGTTGTGATAGATCCCAATCTATGCCATTTTACAAAAATGGATCACAATTTTATATCTTTGCGTGGTGGGAGAGGGAGCTCAAAGAGGGTACGCATCGCGGCGCACAGTTTGATAACCCCTGCTCTATAAAGTTCTCAGCAGTGTGTATCGCGTGTGTTTCACATCGCTTAGTTAGCCGTTTGTGTGTGCCTGTGTGTTTTTTGTGGACCCCGTTAATGGCTTGATGGGAGATTAGATAATGCCTTACACAATGTTTTAGTTTAATTATATGTTTGCATATAGAGCTATTAATGATTATATTATTTATGGCTGATGGAATTTCGTGGCTACCGCTTCGAAAATACAGGCAATACGCGGACGTGTTATTATTGATTTTGAGATTAGATTTTAATATCGCCATTTTGTTTAAACGCCGTTATCGAGACTTCATTACATATTTTTTAAATCCTTTTTCGATTGTTCGTGGGCAGTTTGGTTATGAAGTTCTTCTGATTAAAATTGTTCTGGCATTATTCGTCGTAAAGTCTACTTCTTTACTATCGAACAAATAAAATCTTAAGTGACGTTAAAATGTTATATGTGTTATCGAGGAAAAAAGTTTTTATGAGATTCAATTTGCGGTTTATGGTTACTTAATCGATAGTGGAGGTGCTAAACTATACTTTCTGGATGCAGAGAAACAAATTGGGGGTAAAATAATTTTAATTGGTTTCGATGTTTATTCTCTCGGGGGTTAATAAATTACACTGCAAAGTCAAAGATAGAACTTACTAGGTACGAAACGCAGCACGTCGAGGGAAACACTTGCAGTTCAATATTAGTTCTTATGCCCACGATATTAGTGCGATACGAGGTTTAGGTTTAAAGATCTTTATTATCACTGAAAACAAATAGTCACTTACGTGATAACATATTTAAACTTAAAATTAAAACTAATAATAATTGCGTCCATTTTGTCGCCAATTTCATATCAACTGTTTAAAATATAATATTGAGGCAGAAACACTAAAGACGCTCAGCTACTCATAGAAAGTACTTACTAATAATTTGACTATCATACACAATGCATTTTCGAACACCATTTACCCAAATAAACTACTCGCCAACACGATATTAATCTATTCACTTTGACTTCACTATTTAATACCATTTGATAAACTTATATCGGTAATATAAGTTTATCAAATGGTATTACAAGACATATATATTCAAAAGACATTAAAACACATGAATATCAAATCCCCAGGCTTCCGCATCCCTTCCGCGCTTAGTACCTGTGACGCAGAACATAGATCCGCGGTATCTGCGCACGCGCACCCACGCACTATTGTCCCGCGTCGATAGTATCGCCGCTGTATAAGGCTGCACCGATCTAGGTCCTTAGCAGTTTTGCGTTATCTCCCAGTTTTGGATTAGGCTGGATCTGTTAATGTGCTCGGTTTGTGTAAGCAAGCTCACAATATGCGTGGGCGCAGCCGTACACGGCAGATATAGCCGCTTCTATCTGCCCGCCGTGTAAGCCTGCCGCGATTTGGTTTGTACTAATATTTGTTAATTAATGCCCAGTTCAAATATTTTACGAATAGTAATAAGTTAAAATTACTATTCGTTTTTCTCCTAAGGACTACGAGCCACAGCCCACGCACTAAATTTAATCGATTTTAACATTTGTTAAGAGCGCGACAAAATTTTGTAGCGTTTCGTTTTTTAGGTTAGAAGGTCATTGTTAGGATTCGATAAATAATTTATATTACATGCAAAATAATCTGTATAAAGAAAAACACATTTTAGTGGTTTTATTATGACCGTGAATCAAACAAAACTAAATGACTTGGTCCAAAGTGGGCTACACATAGCAGTAAGGTAGATACTGATACTGTAACTGATCTACTTACCGGTGTCTTTTCGGTAGATATAGGTTCCGAACCGGAAGTAGAATCACTTTGCATTGTATTCAATGACGATTCAGAAGTGTTATATGTAACCTACATGGATAAAGAAATATATTGGAGTTTGATAAATAAAAACCTTTCACGATTCACACGAGCCTCAATGATGTAAACTAAAGCCTGGAACGAAATCGTTATTTGACCAAAAATCAACGATCCGTCAACGAAATACCAACAAACAACAAATCAGGCACTACATCACAAAACGTACGCTGTCGAACAAAAAAGCGACATCCTACACAATCCTAATGTACACACAATTTAAAAAACGTATCTCCGTATCGACAAGCCATCGCTCCCTGCTTAATGACGCGATTTTAATCTATAAAACTGTGACACTATGACAGGTTACTGTTATTACAAACATAACAACTACAACACTATCATTAGCCTCGTTTACGCGAAAACTAACTTTAAACCGTTTGTTTAGAGGTGGATTTATCTGTACGGAACGTGTTGCGTAGTCATGTAAGCTTTAGTTTGACATCCGTCGCACGCGCAGCCAGCGTCGATTATTCGATAATTTCCGAAGATTATCATCGCATTTTGACAACACTACTTATTTCGTGTTTGGAATGTGTTTAATATGTGTCATTACGTATGGAAATATAAAAAGCCGTTTGCAATGATGCTCTGATAATACGGTAGCTAAGTTTTAAACTTATTTGACGTTTTAAAATTATCTATCATTAGTACATATAATGAATAAGAGTTAGAGCTACTGAATTTATTTATTTACTAGCTGTGCCCGCGACGACGAAAGAATACATTTTTTGAATGACATATCATGAAACTATAAATATTTGAGTTAGTAAGAAACTTAGTATTAAGTTTACTGTAAAACTAACGTAGTTGGTGACGTAAAAGTTTAATGTGACAAGTTAATTATAATAGTAAAAGACTGTTATTTCGATATTTTTATGTTAGTTATCGAAAAGTTTAAACCGATCGCTTTCACAAGACTTTCCTGTTGTCTTTTAATATTGCTAAAAGTTAGAAGTGATTAAATATATTGATTTAAGAAATGAGAAGCTATAGGTAAAATTGCCGCTATTTAAAATAAAAAAGTTTGCACCTAAAGAAACAGGAGTTGCAAACTTGAAACAGAACTTAAAATAGTTTGACGTAATGACAGCATTCTTAAATTTTTTTATAGCGCTTCACGCCGCAATAGCGAGCTTTAAATATTTTTTAAATCTGTTATGATGCCAAGGTCTCCTTAAATTCGCAGTTTTCAATTATTTCTGCAACGAATGTGCAACGGGCCGATAAGAATGAAGTTCTAAACATATTCGGCAAAGGGCACTTACCGGAGGCTAAGAGGTAACAGACAAATTCGTAGACTACGATAACTTGCGGTAAGCTCAGTTGGAAGAGTAGCACTTGTCCCCTTTAAAAAAATTTTTTTTTGACAGGCGTTTCGCACGAATGTATTTTAAATGCGTGCGAATTGACTCCTTCAAAATTTAGTAGTAGTATGCGTTTCGATTCGCACGCATTTATAAAACACTTGTTCGACACGCCTACCAAAAACATATTTTTACTGGAAGGGGACGATTCGCACGTTCGGGCGAATTTATTTCGTGCCAATCGACTACTAACCCCTCAACCGTTTAGCCTCCACGATTTGACAACGAAGAAGACACAAACGCACGAGAAAATCATTACGCTCTTTTCATTGATTGGAGTCTAGTAAGAATAGCAAAGTCAACATTAAAGCTCCGAGTTACATCCAACGACTCACTACACAACTCAGTGCAACGTAACCGCTTAACCCTTCGCCCGCCGACTGACTTATGTGATTGCTCGCTCGCTCGCCGGCTCGATCGATCAATTTGCTCGCCCTCGTGATTTAAGAGCTGGCGAAAGGTCGTGTCGATCCCGGATAGGACACCTCGCTCTGTAGCTTCATAATTAATTCTTGTTTTTGTTGGCTAGTATGTTTGTTTCTGCTGGCAGAGTTATGGGACTTATCTGTGCGCTGTTATTGTTCTAGCGTTTCTCGGATTGTACGTGCGTTCGTGAAGGGATTAATGAAGGCTATTATTAATTGCTGTAACCGAATTTTGGAGAAGCAGTACTTGGATTTCCTATTTTTTTTTTTAATATGGGTACTAAGGTTTCATAAATGTCACATATTTTCTATTTTTTATTTAAAGTCATAATCATTTATTAATTTAAGTTATAAGCAACACTTATTCATCGTCAAAATGAATACAATCCAAATCTATCACTGGTTGGCAAACTAATCGAAACAATTGGTATAAAACACAGTGACCGTTTTTTTAAACAAACCTATGTTAAAAAGTGCGTGTTATATTAATAACTTCCTACTAAATACCTTTTGGTGATTAAATTATTAATTTAATGTTACGTAGGCTTTAATGATACTCCGTGTTCGTTTTAAACAAATAAACTTCATATTTAATTAACAAACATAATTTCATTATTACTTCCATGAGCGTTAAACCGCAAAACGCCCGTCGCCTGTCTTATTGAAAGATCTCCACACGAACGACACAAAAATCTGTTAAAACATTATTGGAACGCAACAGAAAAAGTATTAAAGAGGATTACCTGTTGGCAAATACGATCCACAATCGAGCGGCCGCAATCGGTCCATCGGTAATTTGGTAATAAAATGAAAATGCGCCCGCGCTTATCGCCAATCCGTCCTATATAAACATTCCAGCGAAACAGTAAGAATGACGCAAATGCCATTACTGATAGCAGACAAAAATTGCTCTTATTGCTTTAAAAGAATGCCGGATAGGAATATAAAGGACATTGGAGTTTACGCGAGCGCTGTAAGGGTTGGTTTCGCACGCCCGATGCGTGTTTCTTGCGCGATACATGCGGTTTCGACTGGGATTCGCGTGGCTGCAAATTTAATTTTCTTTAATAAGCTCGGCGCGTACCGTCTTCAGGAGTTTGAGACGTAGTACTTTGGTTTTAAGAGGCGTTTTCACGTGGGGGGTTGGTGGTCGTGTTTGAAGTTGTGTATCGGGATGCAGCGAGTTTCATCGCGCACGATGCGGAGGCTGATAGTGGCCCCGCCCCGTTTTTTCGTGGCCGTCCAACAATGGGGTGATCTGCTAACTAAATAACGTGAGATGGATCAGTCCACCGATCCGGGCTCACGCTGACGAGCCCTCGGTTCTGATCCAAGGTTTGGGTTCTGTAGGATAGGAAAAGATTATTTTAACTACGCATAATCCATGGGTGATGGGACAGATACTAGAATGGCGCCCATGTATCGGAAACGTAGCGTGAAACGTCCCTCACAAGATTTTCATAACAAGGATATGAATAGCGGTTATCCGACACTTGTAAAAATATGCTTATGTTCAGTAGTGGTTGGTCTTCCCTGGAGAATAAAAATCAGCAGATAAAGTAAATTAAGGCTGAGCAAATTAAAAGTTTAAATTGATGATAATTCAGATATACCTTTTGTCGAACGTAAACCGTATTTGGGGCAAACTAATCAGCCCTTTATAAATGTATACGCCGTTAAAAGGTTTATATTTATTCCAAATTTAATGTTAGAGGGTCATCTGACCAAATATTCAATGCTATAAAATTTTTATTATATAAATATTATCATTGAAATATCTGATAATCTGACCTCACAAAAGATCTAAAAACCTCGCAGTTCAATAAATATGCACGATAATTAGGTAGATAAACATAAGTCTTGAAATATTTTAAGGTTTGATATAATCACAAAAAAAAAAATCATGAATTTGTCGTATTAAAATATACACAAGTCATCTTAACGGACCGGGACCTTAAACCTCAAGGTAAACGCTTGCAGTTCGAAATTATTCCTTATGCCCACGACATAGGGGTACGACACAATTCTAAAGTGTACAGTGTGGTTTTGGTCGGTAACCAGACAACGGTATTCCACATTAAAGAG
This sequence comes from Glyphodes pyloalis, assembly GCA_037074685.1. NCBI lineage: Eukaryota > Metazoa > Arthropoda > Insecta > Lepidoptera > Crambidae > Glyphodes > Glyphodes pyloalis. Next base: position 3,515,164 of record JAYKKO010000043.1, on the reverse strand, counting down.
AGGTAGGGCATAGCGATTAATCGCGCGAACTGGAGCCCGACTGGTGAAATACCTCCACCTTACAGAAGACCGCAGCCAAATAACAATAACGTTGTTGTGTTCCTGCGTGTGAGCAAGGTTTCCAGAGCTCTTGGGGGGTGCTACATTAATAGCAGGGGTCATGATTTAAGGTATGGGCGACAAGTCCAGTAACAGATTTATTATGTTGTATTTGTCGCCCTTTAGCTAGAACCCCATAACCACTTAACATCAGATGGGATGAGTTCAATCTTGAAGTGTAATATAAAAATAACAGTCTTGACTAAGTGCTAAAACCAATGCGCGGAACCCTGCACCACGCGTGTCGGACGCGCTTGTCCGGTTTTTATCTCTTTCGTCTTTGGCAAGTGCTCGCACGATGTAAGAATATTTTATTAGGATTCCGTTAATTAATGTGAGAAAAGTTTCGACAGGAATGGGCTTAATGAATTTGTGCGCCATATTTGTTTGAGTGTAATAACTAAATAAACACTTTTAATTGGCGGTCGGTTTTGACGCGACTTCGCACGCGAGTTACTAAAATGCGTGTTTAATTTGAAATAACTTTACTATAGTTGTTTAGTGCCATGAGAGAATTCAGCTGTTTAATTGATTATAAATAAAATTTAGCAGTAACTCATTATTTACCGGTGACCTGATTAAACTATTATGACGACCTCCGTAGCCGAGAGGCCATCTGAGAGCGCTATCTCAGAGGTCCCGGGTTCGATCCCCGGTTGGGGATATAGGAAACGAACTTTTCTATATTGTCTCGGGTCTGAAAGACACGAGTACTTTATCTTTTTACCACAGAATCAGAGCAATGTATGTGGTGTTGTACAATTTTTATTTATTTATTTATCTTTGGCCCACTGTTTCATTTCTTACTTCGCGCTGGATATGACATCTATATTATTAATATTACAAAGCTAGAGTTTGCTCGTTTGTTTGTTTGTTTGAACGCGCTAATCTCAGGAGCTAGGTACTAGTTCGTATTTAAAAATATTCTTGTGTTGGATAGTTCATTTACCGAAAAAGGTTTAGGATAAATAACATCATACTGTGACCAAAAAGAACAAATAATCAGTAGAAAATGGGGAAAAACAGGAATAATAATAGTGCGGAGCCGCGGCGGGCTGTTAGTTCATGATAAATAAATTACACATTACACCTTTTTATTAATTTGGGTGACAGAAATACTGACTGAGCCACAAGTTGCCCAAGCCCAAGTTTATGAGATTACTACTTATTAGATTTGTGGCCAACTTATTGTATAGGTTAATCTTTTTTTGATGCTCGATTAAATAAAAACCTTAGTTTATTTATAGATTGTAACTTAAGGAGTTCGTAGTGTCGCCACTATACATAGGTTACCACAGAGCTGGTGGAATCAGTAAGGGATCCCGATTAGCACACAACTGCGCAGCGTTGGCCACGTAGGGGTTTTCGTTTTAGACAGGTAGGGCATAGTTATTTAGCGCTTGAACTGGAGCAGCCCAACTGATGGCCAAATAACAATAACTTCGGTGATGTGTTCCTGCGTTGAGTAAGTTTTCTAGAGCTCCTTGACCTACATTAGTAGCAGTGGTCAAGCCTTCCCGGCGGTGTTGTGGAAGTCAAGGCTGAGCTGATCCATCACAACACCGCCACTAAGGCGAAGATGGTCAAACGGGGGGCTTTAGTGGGTTGTCCTGCCCTTTTCAGGGCAGGAAGTCCCACACACGCCGTCGCCCTCCCTCGGGGTGATGGTAAAGTGCATCACGGCATTTCTCCCGTAACAAAAAAAAAGGGGTCAAGCCTTCAAGGTAAGGGCAACAAGTCCAGTAACAGCTATTATTATTATGTACTTGTCGCCCTCAAGCTAGGACTTTATTACCACTTAATATTAGGTGGGAAGAGGTCGATCTTGAAGTGCAACATAAAAAAAATTGTCGGTGCGAGCCCGACACACCACTCTCTGTTCCCCGAGGAGAGTGACGGTGCGGTAGGCATTTGCCCTTTGAAGAAAAAAGGGCACCACAGACCAGTCCTACGTGGTCTTTAGTTTCGTTTTCCATAACCAAGTACCATTGACGCATTTTTTGTAGGAAAAACATTTAAATGTCATTACAATCTATTGAAACCGACACGAGGAAGTCCCCTATCGATGTAGTACGTGTTTTACGACTCTGTTTTCCGCTCAAGCACGCAGGACGTTTAATAATTAACGTTTTAATTGTATCTGTGCTATTGTTTTTCCTCACACAATCGCCCGTGATGCTTGTTTGTCGAGACGAAATGCGATTATTCGCTCCTGATTTTAGTTCTGAAAATATTTTTCCTTAAAGGAAAACGTTATCTGCCGTGTTAGTTACGTGTTTACTATTGACCATTAAACGTTTTATAGGTGGCGTTATTAAATTGTTTGACTGATTTCCACACAAGTTTGTAGGCAATTTATATCTCACCCTGCGGTGCGGGAAATGAACCCACGACCTTCACGTATCGCGCGTGCTGCTCTTACCAACTGAGTTAACCGCAAGTTATTGTAGGCGATGAAATTTTTCTGCTGTATCTGTATCAACCGTTAGCCTTTCGGTAAGTGCCCTCTGCCGAATATGTTTAGAACTACATACTTATTGCATATCTTTCCCGCACCGCAAGGGGAGATAATTTTTTTCTGTTTCTAATATTTAAAGTTCGCTAGTACGCCGCGGCGTATAGTACTATAAAAATAATAAAATTTATTTCTCGCTGAAATTCAGTGCACCGGTAGTGCTTTCAAATTAGGTTTATGTTAATTTTTATGATTTATAAGTTTTACTTGTAATCTAACCGAATTAATGAATGGTTTTGAATTTGATTATTACGTAAATCATGGTATCATCGATTTCTTTAGCCTTATTCGACGACCTCCGTAACCGAGAGGGAAGCGTGCCGGACTTTGGCGTCGCGCCATCTCTGAGGTTCCGGGTTCGATCCCCGGTCGGGTCAATATGGGAAACAAACCGTACTGTTGTGGTACTCTCGTTGTTTCTGATTTATGTAACACGAGTGCTTTAGCTACCACAGAATCAGAGCAATGTATGTGATGTTGTACAATGTTGGGGGCGGTTGCTAGTAGATATTATAGGTTCATTTAGTATCTCATCTATGTTTGTAAAAAAAACAAAGTTGTACAGTACTTTACAAAATTTTACCAAAAATCTTTTTACGATTAAAAATGTTAATAAACATTTTTGCGAGATGATCTTTATTTTTATATTGCACTTCAAGATTGACCTCATCCCACCTGATGTTAAGTGGTAATGCGGTCCTAGCTTAAGGGTGACAAGTACAGCATAATAAATCTGTTACAGGACTTGTCGCCCTTACCTTGAAGGCTTGACCCCCGCTACCAATATAGCACCCCCCAGGAGCTCTGGAAACCTTACTCACACGCAGGAACACAAAAACACAGAAAAGATTGTTATTTGGCTGCGGTCTTCTCTAAGGTGGAGGTATTTCACCAGTCGGGCTGCTCCATATCATCATTTCATATGTTATACAAGTATAACATCACAGTATGATTATTTCGCTTAGCAATGACTTTAAATTTTATCAGTATAACGTATCACTAGCTATAATTAACTATTACTTTTAAGGTAATCACCAATGATCAATTTGGAAATGAGGCTTCTTGTCCACATCAGATAGCTTTAACATTAACTATGATGTTGGTATCTTTGCTATTATTCATGCTTTAAAAAGCCAGTAAGTGCGAGATATCATCGAAATATAGCAAAAAATAACAAGTGTGATACATAATCTACTAGTATAATGTATTTAGGGTTCTGCGCATCGATTTGTGAACCGATAAAAACCATTTGTAAAATTCAATGACTATAAGGACACCGTTCTATTATTATTTTTTGTTTGTCATAAGACTTGTTGATATTTTTTTAGAATTAATTTTATGTTTATCAAAACATAAATTAAATCAACTGAGTTTTGAGCTCGAAACAAAAATTGTACACACCAGTATAACAATAGTTAAAAGCCTGGAACTATTTATAAATATTTACTTTTACAAATACATTTTACAACAAAGTATTACAAAAAAAGTACTACAAATATAAGGCAGGCGGACTTAATGATTATGGACAAACTCTACCAGTCAACCAACTGGGTTACTCTTAATGAAAATGTCGTGGCGTTTATATTATGGAAAACAAGCAAATCCGATTCCATTTATTTATACTCAGGCAGGACACTGAACATTAACAGTGTCATGGGTGATTTGACTTGATGAATGACTTGATTCGTAGAAATTATGACCTTGTTATTCATCATACAAATTAAAACAGTGATCAGCATATCTAGGTGAACACTTGAAACTCGATACAAAGTTTAACTGTGTGTAGTTTTTTCAACCGTACGGAACCCGCACATTTCGTTGCCCACTACATATCTCTCGCAGTTCTATCTAGCATTGTATCTGTACATCTCTGGGCCTGGTGGGGGTGGCCCCACCCACAGCATGAACCAGTCGGTCTGGTTACCAGTCCTCAATGACTTACAAGTGGCAGTAATGGACGCGGTAAAAACAGCCCGGCCTTATCGTAGCTGTAAGCTGTTGGCATAATTTGTTCTTTCGACGCTTGATTTGCAAGTTCGCTGTTAAACTCGAGTTTAGAGTTACTGATGGAAATTGGATCTGTGAACTTTTTGATTACAATTGCTTAATTTTTGACCGACTTTAAAAAAAAATCTCAGTTCTGTATACATATTTGTATTATGTTTGTTCGCGATTATCTCGGATTTGGCTTTTCGGCGGTTTTCAGAAGAATATTTGTCACATATAAGAGAAGGTTTTGTTTTTTCCGTTTGGAGTTGGTTTTTTTGATCAAAATTATTTACGTAAATAAGGAAGCTAACTGCCAAATTTTTAATTTGTAGGTGTTACAGTTTCTGAGGCTGCGTGATTAAACAGTCAGTCAGTGAGTCAGTCAAATCATAACAAAGGGAGGACTTATATCCACAAGCTAATCACTCGTATCAAGCAAATTCGCGGCACAGATTCAATTTTAAAAATTAACTTAAAATCTTGTTTTTTTTTAACTCACGACGTCGAATTTTAAAAAATTACTTCTAATCTTATTTTTTTAAACTCAACACGTCAAATGTTCGAATTTAAAATTTAGCTTCAAATCTTATTTTATTTTTAAACTCATGACGTCATATGTTCGAAGAGGGTCTCCAAATCTTGTAAGTGTCCGTTATTAAGGCTCGTTTACACGAGCCGCTGTTCGTCCGCCAGAGTCGGTGGCGCTCAAACAAATTAGCTTCGACCGGCTGGTATTAAGAAATAAATTGGGCGAGAAGGTGTAGGGCTGTCGATTGGTTAATTTATAATCATAATTAAATCATTTGTTCATGTTGGTTTCAAATAACACTTATGCATCGTCAAAATAAATATAAATCAAAATTTAAACTACAACCTTAATCCTACCAAGAAATCTCTGGCAAGAAATTCAGTAGATATATTACATATACAGTACAATATTTAGAACTAGAAAACTTAAAAATATGGTGTGTGAGCGAGCAGACAATCATATCCTTTTTTACAGTAAGCTTATGATAAGCGAATAGTAAGTTTGACAAAAACTTTTTCAAGTTTTTTACAGTTATTGGTTTTAAAATATTTTATACGTTGTGGAATTTTTTAAATCTATAAAAAAATGTATCTCCGTCAGTACAGAATTGAAAGATAAACACTTTACCAAAAAAATTAAGGTTTGCCACAAAAAGAAGTATGTGTGTGATGTGTCTTCACATCTTGTTTTTCTTCTTAGATAGATGAATGAACCAGAACTTCTAGAAAAAACAATTGTTGTAGGTTGTTTTTTTTAATATGACGTTGATTTCAATCACTTAGTTGGATTAGACGGCGTAGATGTGGCAAAAGATAGTACACGATTGCCTAGAAAGTGCTTGTTCCCTTTGGGCATTAAGATTCATGTAAATAAATAAATAAATAAATATTGGACAACATCACATACATTGCTCTGCTTCTGTGGTAAGTAGCTAAAGCACTTGTGTTACAGAAATCAGAACGACAGTACCACAACACCCAGACCCGAGACAATACAGAAAAGTTCGTTTCCCATATTGACCCGACCGGGGATCGAACCCGGAACCTCTGAGATGGCGCGACGCCAAAGTCCGGCACGCTCGCCTCTCGGCCACGGTGGCCGTCAACTAATATAACTATAACCTTCCGCAAAAGTTGACCTCAGCAGTGTTTCACTCCTTAGCTTTTCACAAAAATTTATTGGTTTTGAATAGAATAAAATAGAAATTGTCTTTATTAATGTAAACTTTTACAAAAGCATTTACGAATTGTCAAATTAAATAAACTACCGCCGGATTCGGTATGTTTATTCTATCGAAAAAAAAACAGCATGTAATTCGATAGTTATTCTTTTCAAAACTGACACATATGGTACAAATCATGGAAAAAAAATATATCAAAAAATGTATTTGTTTGGCTAGCAATACTCTATATGCATCGTTTCTGTCTAAGTTCATACCTTGCAATAGCCATAACTACCTATTTATCTCCATTAAAATTTACTAAGTAATAGAAGTAACTTCTTTGCCGTAAGGGTTTCAACACCCCTATTTCCCATCAACTCTTAAACACTGAAAAACAACAGCATGTTGTAACCAGTCGATCAAAATGAGACTCCGGTTTTAATTTTTCACTTCTAATCGCGTCACCAGGCGACAGCCCTAGGGAGGCCCGCGGCGACGCATATAAATTACAGATTTACACATAATCTTTCATTTTTCACAGTCGGCTAAGATTGTCGATTGACGTTCCGTTTACAGCCCGTCGTTTAACGAGATTTTGTTTATTACCAGTGTTTTTTGTTTGTCGTTTGGATAAGGATTTCTTTAGCACTTTTTGTTATTTCTTATCCATTGTATGGATCTAAGATATCTAATTTCAATGTTCATATAAAACATAGTATATTGTCTTAAAGTACCTCGTATATTGAATCATTGTTGCTAAACATGTACTGACGAGGCATAAGTACTTTTCCAAAAAGCTTACATGAATATAGATATTTTTTATTTTCTATTTTATTCTATTATTTTCTATTATTCTATCTATTTATTTATTTTACAAAATTAATTTTTAGGCTAGATTGCAATCTAGGAATAAGTGTACAAATAAAAACATAATTCTTAAGGTAGGTAAGAAAATCGAAAATAACATAAAATAAAAAATTCGAACTGTAAAAAACCTGGGAATTATTGTTATGCGATCAATATAAAAATACGTTTTGACGGTACATTAAAATGAGCGGCTAAGTTAAACCGTTATTGTGCTAAGCATTTAAATGAAGACAGATTTGAAAATGCAAATTTGGACTAACACCATCTGTTGACACTTATACATAAACATTGTGTGTCATCAACATCATTTCAGCCTGTTACTGTCCACTGCTGAACATAGGCCTCTACGACTGATTTCCAGCGCGACCGGTCCATTGCCACCTGCATCCAACGAGACCCAGCAATTTTTACTAGGTCATCGGTCCATCTGGTAGGTGGCCGTCCCACACTGCGCTTGGTGGTACGTGGTCTCCACTCAAGAACCTTTTTGCCCCATCGACCGTCCGATCTTCGTGCTATGTGGCCAGCCCATTGCCACTTGGCTTGGGAGGCTACTCGGCCACAATAAAACTCATCTGTGTCCGAGTTTCCCCTTTTCGAATTTCAGTGTAGGCTTTTCGGCCAATGTTACTGGATATTTGGCCGACTCGACCACGCAAATAAATTGAGGTAGTATATTCGGCCAAAAATCTGAGCACAATAATCTAGCTATATTTCTAAGATAAATCGATATAATGAGAGAATCTAAAGTAATAAAAGTATTTTTTTTTTGTATTATATGAATGTATTTTAATTTAACATTAACATAAACAAAGGGCTATTTTGCCAATACAATGGCCTAATGATATTCCATTGTCAATAAATTGTTCTAAAATTGAGTCTACATTGTCATATTAGTAGTTTCAATCATATATCAAAACTAGCTGTGCCCGCGACTTCGTTCACGTTGACTACATACTTTCATGTTCGGTTTTACCCTTATTTACCCTAATATTCAGAACAAAAAGTAGTCCATATTTTAATCCAAGTTTTGAGCTATATTTGTGCCAAATTTCATATCTCTAACTTAAAAAATTTTGCCCGCCACCGCGTATCGTGCGCTCATTTGTCAACGCGTACCTATTAAAATCGACGTACTTTAAATAATTCACACGAAATCTTTATAAAATGTAGTTTTTGAATGAAAAAGTAACAACCATTCATCCATCCATACATACACAGAAACTTTATAAATGAAACTATTAATATGACAATGTAGACTCAATTTTAGAACAATTTATTGACAATGGAATATCATTAGGTCATTGTATTGGCAAAATAGCCCTTTGTTTATGTTGATGTTAAATTAAAATACATTCATATAATACAAAAAAAATACTTTTATTACTTTAGATTCTCTCATTATATCGATTTATCTTAGAAATATAGCTAGATTATTGTGCTCAGATTTTTGGCCGAATATACTACCTCAATTTATTTGCGTGGTCGAGTCGGCCAAATATCCAGTAACATTGGCCGAAAAGCCTACACTGAAATTCGAAAAGGGGAAACTCGGACACAGATGAGTTTTATTGTGGCCGAGTAGCCTCCCAAGCCGCCACTTCAGCTTACTAATCCTACGGGCTATGTCAGCAACTTTAGTTCGTCTACGGATTTCCTCATTCCTGATTCGGTCACGTAGAGAAATTCCAAGCATAGACCTCTCCATAGCTCGCTGAGCGAATTTGAGCCTCCTAAAAAGTTTTTTTGTAAAGTACCACGTCTCAGAGCCGTAAGTCATCACTGGTAACACACACTGGTTGTACACCTTTGTTTTAAGGCACTGAGGGATGTTGGACGAGAAGACATTTCGTAGTTTACCGAACGCTGCCTAGCCGAGTTGGATCCGTCTACTGACCTCTCTATGAAAATTGGACTTACCTAATCGAACTGCCATTGTGTGTACGTGACATTATCTTTCAGCCGCCATTGTTCCTTGGTGATGTACCTAAACACGTGTTGCTGACCATACGTACGACTTTTAGTTTGAAAACTCTTGAAGGCCGAAATATTTTAACAGAACCAAATTGTGACTACATAAAATCTCAACAAGAAAATACCTACTTCACTTGGAACTTTCTCATGGGAAGCCTAGAATAAATTACAATTCAGAAAGTTAGAATTTGAAATATGAACAAACATAACAAATTTCCGCTTACGTACGTAAGTGGGATAGTAACTGACAAAGATATCTTAAAACAGACGGTATATATATATTTTTACTTATGTATTCATACGTACTAATAAAACTGAATAAATTTACGACCGCCTTAGCCAAACGGCGAACGGGCCGGACTTTGGCGACGCGCCATCTCTGAGGTCCCAAGTTCGATCCCGGTCGCATCGATATGGGAAACGAGCTTTTCTGTATTGTATCGGGTCTGGGTGTTGTGGTACCGTCGTTGCTTCTGATTTCTGTAACACAAGTGCTTTAGGTACTTACCACAGAATCAGGGCAATGTGTGTGATGTTGTCCAATATGTATTATTTATAATAAATACCTACATACATTTTGATCTACTATGTTCAGTATTTAAAGCTGTACTTTATTTTCAATTTTAGGTCAAAAATTGTGTTAATAGGTACTACTTTGTATAAAACTTTGTATCCCAAACAAGCAGGGCTTTATGTATACCACTCCCATTGTGGTCCAGAGTACAGACAAAAGCACATTAGACTACACACTTTGCATCGCCCTTGTCTTGTGCAAATAAGATCTAATATTAAACGGCCAGTCTTTAACCTTGATGTGCGGTTAACCGTATATTTGTTTTTTTTTTAATATATAATACACTTCAAGATTGACCTCATTCCACCTTATGTTAAGTGGTAATGAGGTTCTAGTTTAAGGGCGACAAGTACAGCATAATAAATCTGCTATTGGACTTGTCGCCCTTACCTTGAAGGCCTAACCCCTGCTACTAATGCAGCACCCCCCAGGAGCTCTGGAAACCTTACTCACGCGCAGGAACACAATAACGCAGAAGTGATTGTTATGTGGCTACGGTAAGGCGATGTTCGTCTATGTTATTAAATTTTTCCTCTTTTAGCATAAAATGAAAACACTAAATTTTGTGTAAAGTGCAAAAGTTGATTAATTCATTTTATTTATTAAATCTTTCGTCTAAGCAGCCATAATAGCATGTTGCATTCAAAAGCTAAGGAGGGTTTTTACGGGTAGTTTAAGAACAAACCTTGTTCTAATTGTGTCTGGAATTTCGGAGGTGATGCTTTGAACACATTAATAGATACGGGTTATTTGAATGCATTTATTTAATGTTCTCATGTTATTGCTGTTGATCGATATTTATTTAAGCGTCTTTCGTTTACGATTTCATAAGAAGCTAATGCGTACTCTAACTTTACGATCGCTAATAAAATAATATTACGATTCGCTGTAAAAATGTTAAGGTGCTAATTAATGCAATTAAATCCGACACCATCATTTTGCATTTTCAACTATGCGTTGGAAAGTGTATTACAACGCAAAAATATTAAATCTGGGAATCATAGTTGCCAAATTTGTTAGATCATCCCATTACATTTGATGTCCTCTGTAGCCAGTGAGCGGCCAGAATTTAGCGTCGCGCTACCTTTAAGGTCTTGACTTCGATCCCCGGTGAGGTCAATATGGAAAACGAACTTTTCTTGTCTCGGGTCTTAATTGTGGAGCAGCCGTTGTTTCTAATTTATGTCACACAAGTTCTTTAGCTATTTTCCATAGAATCAAAGCAATGTAAGTGATGTTGTTCAACATTTATTTACTTCTATTTTGATTACAATGAAAGCAACTTAAAAAAACTAAAACACTTTTTTTCTTAACCCTAAACACAGCAAAGGAAATTAACTCCAAAAAAGTATCATACAAATGATTAGTCCCGATCCCGTTTCACCGTGAGTTGTTGTTCATAATCCCCCCGAAGATGGAGGTTGAATTTCCGCCGCGGCCTCACCGGAACCACCGCCATGTTTACAAATGGCGCGGGAAACATCACTGAGAATTTTAAGCAGTCGGACGGTGATGAGAGAGATTGCTTTACGATAGATGCTACAATTTGCGTATTGTCGACTCGTTTAATACTTACTGGTTTTGTACTATAATGTACTTTTAATTGTGCTTAGGTAATTATTCTAAAGCTATATTGAAAAGTATAAAAGAGGCCTTTGACTAGCATTGGATCTTTCGTAGTTGATATTGGTTTACAACCAATTAACTAATATATTAACTATTTATTATTGCTTAGCTGATAAACAAAATTTCCGTAAATTTTCTCTTATTTAAAATTATCTAAATATAAATATAAATACTGTCCAATATTAGGATTTAATTATTTCTTTTGAAAATTTGTGTACCTATCTACGTAGTGTTCTTAAAAAACATACTGTTTCATACATGCTTAAACAATTGGGGTTTTAATTTTTAATAATTTCCGGGGAAGTACATTTTTAAATTTTCAATATTAAACATGTCATGTCCTATTAAAAAAAGCTAAATAATAGGGACCCATATTTTATTGGAAAATATTGAATGGAATAAATTAGTGTTCCTCATTTAGAATATATTGAAGAGAAAAAGTGATATTTCGGCAGCACAGGATTAAAAATAAATTATCCTCGTTTAAAATTACCTGAGTTTTAAGCCTTTCGCGTTCCATTTTAATAATTTAAAATAATTTAACGGGTCAAAACGCGACACCATTTTTATTTAGTAGTTAATACGAACTACTTACTGGTCACGAGCTGACTCAGTCAGCTCAGACCCGTTAAATTATTTTAAATGTTTAAAATTACCTGAGATTGGTGATATTATCTCAAGGTACCTGAGGAATTTTGTTCAAAATAAAAAATGTAATTAAACCTAATTGGAAAGAACGCCACCTAAAACATAATATTTCAGTCTTAATGCTCGCACAATTTTGCTAATGTTTTCATTTCTGAAACAAGAAAAAAGCCGAAAGACATTAAAAATAGATTCCGTGTTAATGACTTTTACAGTTTTGTAAATTTTCCTCACTTTTTAAGGAATTCATGAATCTTTTTGATAGTAGGTATTGCGAAATAAAAATGTGTTTTGAACCTAAATAAATTTATTTATGCCCCGGCAGCAGACGTAATTTGTGAATAATGTATTATTTCTTTGTTTTCAGGTAAGATCATTTGGCTGTTTACTGCATAAAGATTTCATAAAACTCGTAAGTAACAATTTAGTTTGATGATGAAAAATAATCTTTAAAATAAGGGTAATATGCGTGTGATCTTGTAATTTTTTGTGTATTTACTCAATCTTAAAACAATCTCATGGATCCATTTCAAAATCATTACTTTTTTTTCGTTAATTTTTTTTTTGTAGTAAAATATAAATGTGCTGATGAACTTAATTTTATCCATTCCAGAATTTGAATACTCTGTTGCTGAAATAAAATTTTATCAATTTTTATTTAGATTACGTTGTTTGATGTAAAACCGGTGTTGAAATCAGATGAAAATTTCTATGGTTTTTAAAATTACCTACAATACTTACGTATTTTATTATGACAGATTATTATGGACTCACCTCTGTGGCGTTACTTTAATATCTCACAGTGTAACTATTCGATAACAGTTGCGGTTAATTTTACTGACTGGAACCTGCGGTCTACCCTTAAATACAAAGAACACAAATGGTTTCAAGCCGTTTCATGGCGATTTGCAGTGTTTGGATTGAAATTAAACATAACAAAGAAAATTTGCGATTTTAAAAACAAAATTTTTTTTATATTGCACTTTAAGATTGACTTCATCCCACCTTAAGTTTAAGTGGTAAGGAGGTCCTTGTTTAAGGGCGACAAGTACAGTATAATAAAGCTGTTACTGGACTTGTCGCCCTTACCTTGAATGCTTATGTAGCACCCCCCAAGAGCTCTGGAAACCTTACTCCCACTCAGGAACACAACAGCACAGCAATGATTGTTATTTGGCTGCGGTCTTCTGTAAGGTATTTCAACAGTCTTCATTATCTTTCATATTGACATTACTCTAAATTAGCTACTTGACAGTTTTTGAAAAAGTATTGTAAAATGTGCGCCCGTTCATTTTATATCCCAAGCAATTCGATTTATCTGGAAATAATCTAAATAACCAGAGAAAAATAAGGTTTTGTGTAACACATTTAAAAAGCGCGCGAAAACGCCAAGCCACGTCACTCTTGCAATTATGACTTCAACGTCCTAGACAACGAACCGATACGCATAGGAACGACTTAATTTAGATAAACGGAAAATGTTTCAATAAATTCACAATACGATTAGAGACACAATAATTGCAATGGTGGTTTCCGTTTCGGTTCTATTGTTCACAGATAAAAAAATTAAATTTATTTTGCAAAAATAAAATACTAACTATGCTTTTATTAAAAAGTAAAAATGTTAAATGATTACTTAACTAATAAGCTAACATATCTAACACTTTTCATATTTTATTGTTAACACTGTCAAGTAGCCAATTACGCATTCCAAAAATAAGATACCGAGTTAAAAACACAAGCTAAAACACACAATTGTAAAGCACTAAATGGTTCATCGTTTTTCGCAGTTGAGTAGGAATTAAAAGTCCGCAAAGTGGAAGCGCGAACAGTTTAATCAGTTGCGAGAGGCGCGGGACAGCGCGGAGTTAGACAATGCGCGGCTTAGCGCGGCTCGCGCGCCATTGTGCGCCGCGTGTGTCGCGCTAATGGGGAACTTTGCGCAAATGACGCGTTTTTCAATCGAATCTGCTTTTGTATTGTGTTGATTTTGTGAACAACTGCCACTGTTTATGTAAGTAAGATACACACCAGTTCACTTTGATGTTTGGCAAATGGAATTTTGGTTTTATTTTCCTTGGCATCTAAACTTTTCCCACTGCGTGTGAAGTTTTTGTATTTAAACATGATGTTTTTACGAACTGTAGGTAATTTTTGAAATTGAAATTACTTTATCGATTTGCTTGTTGTTGAAGGTTTATCAAGATAGAATGGACTATATAAAAAAAAAGTAAGATTACATACAAACTTTAAAACAAGTTGTTTATAAATCAAAACCAGTGTCGTAATAAAATGCTAGACTTTCTAGAATATACCCAGCTAAAGTATATTAAATTCCTATTGGTTGCAGCGTGTTATTATTATATGTGCTAAGAATCAGGGGAAAATGTGAGAAAAACAGATAAAGTAGGTACGCATGTGTAACCGCGGCGGGTGTAAAAGATAATTTCCCTTGCATTTTCTTGAACATCGGTTCGGAACTCAAAAAGTCCACGGATTTTTAACAACTCATCCCCCAATTAAGGTAGAACGGGGTTTTTAAACTCCACGCGTACGTCAAAGTCAAAGTCAAAGTCAATATTTTTTTATTCACATAGATTACATTAGTAATACTTATGAATCGTCTCTAGTACAGCTAGTTTCATAAACAATTTTTTTTAAGTAGCAGAGCGACATTCTAGCCGCCCGATCAAAACAACGTCTTGCGATAACGCCGCGATCACGTTACGCTATCGCCGTGTCACATTGTTCGATATCAAGACGTGCACTTTAGTTCGATACGTAGGGCTGGGCCCTTAGTGGAGACGACCTTAGTAGCCGAGAGGTGAGCTGGCTGGAGTTCGGCGCCGCGCCATCTCAGAGGCCCGGGTTCGTTTTTCGGTCGGTCAACATGGAATATGAAAAGTTCATATTCTCGGTTATGAGTGTTGTGGTACCATCGTAGTTCCTGATATCTAATACAAGTTGTATAGCTACTTACCAACTTACTTGTTAGACTTGTCAACGTTACAGGAGACCCAGAGGCTTTTCTTCAAAACATCTTTGTTTATTTAGAATATTTTTTTTTATTTATTTTAGATTGAATATTTTGTAAGTTAGTAATAGTTTTCGTTTCGTTTAATAAATCTTGATACTTACCACAGAATCAGTAATGGTTGAGATGTTGTCTACTATTTATTAAATGACGTAAAGCTTTTGTCCGACAAATCTTCGTGTACCTACGTACATGCAGCGCCGGTTATTGATTTTAACGAGGCGTTGTAACAATTGAAAATACACTTTTGTTGTGTTATAGTTTCTGAGATTTCGTAATTAATGTGTGTGGTTTTTCGCTCTTTTAAAGGTACATAGACTTTAACGCACAAACAAGCACTTCAGTTTTAATGTTCTAATTAATAAATAGTGGAATCGTAAAAAAGACTGCATTTAAAATACAAGTGTAAACCATCGTTTTTAGACCAGTTGGTTAATGTGATGGTCTGGAGCATTTATTTTATTTAAAAGCTCATCGAATCTCGAATGGTTAAACGCGTGTGCAACTTGCTTAAGACCTGATTGTGCCTTCGGGTTTGTACTAGAGAATGAGCCTGCAATATACTTTATTATTTAGTAGCTAAAACAACTGACTTTCCTTCGGCTTCAGTAGAATTGAACCATCAGATCCTAGTCTCCTTGTATGATGATACTTTCAAGATATCTTCTTTCCAACGAAATCAATATGGTTAAACGGTGAAGGCAACGTTGACTACACATTAAAAATATATGTATACATATACGATCGAATTGAGAATGCTCCATTTTTTAAGTCATATAAAAGATATTTATATTATTATATAATTTTATAAAAATTAGTCAGCAATGTTTTGTCTCCTGTTTATACATATACTTACCGACTTTTGTAATGTCCTGTTTAGAATTTCAATAATTATTATCTTCATTTGGACATAGGCCTGCGTCTTCAATAATACGAATACAGTATAATTTGTTCTACTGAAGAAGGGCGAGAGACGCCATTGAAGGAATATTATAAAAGGTTCGATTCACGTGGAAATGAAACACCGCACGTGCGTCGAATCTTCTGAAACGTGTTGCCTAAATTAGAGTCATTTCGAAATATGCTGTTCACCCTAAGTGACCCAAGTTTTCCATAGCCCTCTCACAGCCCTAATGGAACACAGACCGATGCAACTCACCCGATAGAGCATTGTCCTCGATAAACTTGTTATTGGCGATAAGTAGAATGTGCATATCTCCGCTTATTTGTAAACACACCCCACGCGTAATTACCGAGATAGGTGAGGTCAATTTCCAAAACTGTTGCACGTGAATTTTCTTACCTTAATCACACGCTTTTAGAGGTGGAAATGTTGATAAGGAACGTGATTGATAAATGCATGCCAATAATGCAGTTACGGTCAAAGTCTGTTACCAACGATCCATACTTTCATAATATTATTTTAAATTGCAAAGTGTATTATATGCCGCAGCCAAATAACAACTACTTCTGTATTGTTGTGTTCCTGCGTATGAGTAAGGTTTCCTGAATTCCTGGGGGGTGCTACACTAGTACCAGGGGTCAAGCCTTCAAGGTAATGGCGACAAGTCCAGTAAAAGCTTTATTATGCCGTACTTGTCGCCCTTAAGCTAGGATCTTATGGTGCAGTCTCCCATAAGCTCATTGCCACTTAACGCCAGGTGGGATAGGATCAATCTTGAAGTGCAATAAAAATGTGTATTTGTCCGTATTAATCATAATCATAATCAATTCATTTATTCATGTTGGTTACAAGTAACACTTACGCATCGTCAAAATGAATACAAACCAAAGTTGAAGGTACTGCCGGTTCGGAACCTAATCCTACCGAGAAGAACCCGGCAAGAAACTCAGTAGTTATCCTAATCTTTATTTTTAACTCAGTAGTTATCCTAATATTTCACATCACTTACGAATAGACGTGATTTTCTAAGTGAAGATAGTTGAAAGGATGGAGAGTGACATATCCTTAGTCTTTGTCTCTTTCTAACCGGAAGTTTGTATAAAGCTTTCCGCAACTGTCAAGGCGAAATGCGACATACAAAAAAAAGTGCAATATTGTTATTCGGAATCTGCCCCCAATCCCTTGAAAATGGGGATGGGGGTGATTTCTTTTTTAAATGATGATACCACACCACTCAAATCCGTGATTATATAGAAAATTTAGTATTCCATACCCGACCGAATCGAACTAAAATGGCGCAACACTAAAGCCCGATCCACTCGCCTCTCGGCTTCAGCGATAGGTCAAACATAAACATTCATATACACATATGAGTAGGTACGTATATACATGATTCGTGAAAACCCAAACTTTTCCACGCACCCCGACTGGCTCAGATCTTGGTGATGCAGCCCACGTGCCGCCTTCATTTCCGAGTGCACGCTCGGCCGCCTCCTTGACACACGACCTGAGGTGCCGGGATCATTACTGCCGTCCTGTGTTTTACTATATACTGATACTAGCGGCCTGCCACAGCTAAGCACGCGTATTATTTCCATTTGTTCCACATTTACAATTCTTACTTTGAACATTCAAGTACTTAAAATCCGTTATTAGCTATAAGTTTAAAATTCAAGTTTTTTGTGAAAATTGCCGTTTTAGTGAAAATAAAAAATAAAAATAAAATAATTTTCGCGCCTATTACCTGCAGTGTGATGTTATATATCCTAAAACCATCATCAAGGAAATACTAACCTAACCTAATCTAAAGAAAAGGTTGGTCACAAATCTGATAAGTGAGCCACTTGTGTTGGGCGGCTTGTGGCTCAGTCAGTATTCCTGTTGCGCAAATTAATAAAAAGGTGCCTGTTAAATTATTTTACTTAATTTTATTTTGGGTAAATTTCTTCTTATTAAATTTGGGGCCAACCTATTATGTATGTTAGGTTAGTACTTTTTTGATGCTGGATTAAATATAACCCAAAAAATAAAAACTATACTTTCATTTGAAACATATATTTTATTTAAACATGTGTTTATGTTTATTTTATAGTACACTAGCGGTCCTGACGAACTTCGTTTCGCCTTAGAGGATTTTCCCGCTTTTCTGTAGAAAAAATTCCTGAATTTTCTTTGCCATAAACCTCACGGAGCCCGAGACCTTTCCAACGAATGCAAAACCGTGGAAATCGGGTCGTGCGTTCTGGAGTTATAGCGTCAGGAAGGAAAACCCGACTTATTTTTATGTAGTAGACTAGCGACCCGCCCCGGCTTCGCACGGAGGTAATGTAAATACTTAGAAATATTGGCTTTTCTTTTCTTAATTACACATAAAAACCTTCGTCTGGAATCACTCTATCTATCAAAAAAAACCGTATCAAAATCCGTTGCGTAGTTTTAAAGATTTAAGCGTACAAAGGGATATAGGGACAGAAAAAGCTACTTTGTTTTATACTATCATACTATTTAGTGATAATCACAATTTCATTTAGGTATAGTGTTTAGTTTATTGGTGTTTTTATTGTGATTATTTTTAGATTTCTTACGCACGTATTCACTATTTATTACCGCACCCATAAACAAACTTTCTGCATGACCCAACGGTTGATTGGTAGATAATGCTCTTAGCATTAAATCCACCTGTTGTACTGTTTTGTGCAATGAAGTTTTTAAGCAAATAAAATTAATCGCTCCAATGTTAATAATTTGCTCGTCAAATTAAAATAATTGTCTCACCCCGGGGCTCTGTAACGGATTAAAACTAGGAGAAAAGATAATAAACGCTAAATTTCCCCAGTTTTTAAACTAAAGGGCACATTTGTGACCTTCGCAGCCAATCAGAACGATATTTTTCTCGTTTATCGTTCGGTAAACAATTGCAACGCTCGTAATCATTGCACAAGAGGGGAGCTGATATAAGTAGCCGGGCGACCGTTATCAGTCCTAGACACATTGCTAGCTATTATTAATACAATTGCCAATTAAATAAACTTAGGTCAGGGAGTAAAAACAGTAACAAAATGTTGCCATTTCGTCGCCGCGCACGCAAGACCGCGTTAAGTTGGTAAATACAGCGGGTCGATGCCAAATTTCAAGCGTCTAACTTCAGCGGTTTAGATTTTTCATACATTTCGGGAATTCCTTTACGCTACCTAAGCTCCATCCCTTCCAAATTTCAAGTGCTTACGTTTAGCCGTAAGGATGGCTAGTACCTACTTCACCAATTAATATGTATATTCGTAGTATTTCTAAGGATTCCGTCAAACATACTTGTAAAAAATCACGTGTTCTTGAAATGTCAATCCCAGACATAATAAACTTGTCGAAACGATATCGAATTTCATAAATGTAACTTTGTAAGCCCTTTGTTATGTTATTTTAAATACCTTTTATTTTCTGGAAAATAAAGCATTTATATTTATTTTTAATTATATTATGGTATGGTTAAATACCTCCACCTTACAAGAGACCGCAGCCTAATAACAATCACTTCAGTGTTGTTGTGTTCCTGCGTGTGAGTAAGGTTTCCAGAGCTCCTGGGGGGGTGCTACATTAGTAGCAGGGGTCAAGCCTTCAAGGTAAGGGCGACTAGTCCAGTAATAGCTTTATTATACTGTACTTGTCGCCCATAAACTAGGACCTCATTACCACTTAACATCAGGTGGGATGAGGTCAATCTTGAAGTGTAATTTAAAAAATATATATATTACTTTTCTTCGCCAAACTTATACCGAATCCTAATTTTTCATTACGCCGCAGCTAAGGATTTGATTACAAACTAGCTCCGTACCAGATCAGGATCGTATAAATCAGCACACCCCGCTGTTTCGGGGGGTCGTTAGCGATTTAAAATGTCAATATCTCGCACCATCGCCATCGGTAAGGCGAATAAGTGTAATGGCGTATAAATCAGTCGGTATCAATGTAGCCGCTCTGTCAATAGGTGTGAAGCGCCCTAAAGATTTGTATGGATATGCTCTTACAGCGGTTTTAATTATAATTATTAATGAGATATTTATTTTTACCGTTTGTTACGTTGTTATTTCGTACGCATAAAAAATTTAACCTTCTTAGTTTAAAGTCACCTTGGTTTTAGATTTCTGTTAACCAATTTTAGTAAAACAATAAAGTATTTTTAAGCGAGATTATGACCATATCAAAGGACACAGTTGCTACGTTTGCTACTTTCTATTGTGTTAATAACGATTCCGAATATAAATGAAAACCTTTTACCAGATTAAATATATTGAAAACGACAACAGTGAAATAAATATATCAAAATGTAGTTGTAAATTATAAACATATGTGTATATTTGCAAGATATCTTGCAAACTTTTAGTACTGATTATGCTAATTGTTCGCTACTCAATTATTCTTAAAACTCTCTTTAATACTGTAAACAATAGTTTATGCATGTGTAAAAATAATACGTGTAAATTAACAATAATATATTTGGTGTCCTCTTTTAACCTTACCTTGCAAACTTTTAGTAATTATTAGGCTAATTATTCTCCATTATAATATTCTTTAAACTATCGTTAATACTATAAAAAATTGTCAATGTGTGTGTAAATACAGGTGTCACATCACGATCTTGCGAGTCTATACCCTGAAACATGACGAGAAGCTAAAGGAATATCCACACGATTATTACCGTAGCATCGAGTCCATTATCGAGAGGTGGCGATTGCCTCGATAACGGGCATAATTTGCAATAAATATAGGGGCGGAGGCGCCGGCGACTCCCGCCCGTGACAAATTCCCTTTGCTCCGTTCAGATTATGAGATTATCATAATCCTCCTTTTTCATGTGGTCAATGACTTTGTTAGTATATAGCGCTTTTGTGGTAAAAGTGAGACCTCCAATTTGTAATTATTAATTACTAGCTGTGCCCGCGACTTCGTTCGCGTGGACTACATCCTTTCATGGTCGGTTTTACCCCTTTCTCCCCTTATATTCGAAACAAAAAGTAGTCTATATTTTAATCCAAGTTTCGAGCTATATTTGTGCCAAATTTCATATCTCTAACTTCAAAAATTAACATTTTTCCATATAAACTTTCAAAGGTGGTATTACCCCCATGCCCCCTTATTTTCTAATAAAAAGTAGCCTATGTCCGTTCTTGAGATTCAACGTACACCTATACCAAATTTCATCAAAATACGTTCAGCCGTTTAGGCGTGAAAGAATAACAGACGGACAGACAGACAGACAGACAGACAGAGTTATTTTCGCATTTATAATATTAGTATGGATTAATTACAAATTGGAGGTCTCAATAGACACATAATTTATAATTGCCGGGACAGCAAGACCTTTTTAATGTTTGATTTTTTTATTAATAGACAGCAAAGGTTTTTTGTAGTTCTTATGTAACATATGGACATAAACACACCAATCGAAAACCTAAAATTCCTCTTTTGAATATCCACTCGGGTAAAATGGTCAAATAAACAAGTACTTTTACCAACGTAGGGGTAAAAACTAAATTAATTTAACAACCTTGAATAATAAAGGCGGACTTGTTTACTTATTATCATCAACTGTGCAATCTACACTTTTATATTCCTCGTAAATTAATAAAAAACGCATTACTTTTTACGTATTAAATTGTTTAGTGGTTTCTGCTCATATGTTGCGAGTACATGTCAATCGTAAGTGATGGTTTCCTTTACACGATACGATTTGAATACGACATTGTTTTAGTTGTAAAAAAATATTAAACATTCTTCAATCGTATATTTCGTTATTCAAACAAATTATTGATCCAAGAAAGGCCTAAAATGTTGTACAGTTATTTATTTATTAAAGATACCGTAATGTTATATTTAATGCTTAATTTATTGTTATTTATTATGATTTCTTTTTTTTCCACTATTACCGCACCCATATAGAAACTATCTGCATGACCCAAGGGTTGATTGGCAGAGAATTCCCCTAGCATTGAGTCCACATGTTGTACTTGTTTGTGCAATAAAGTTTAAAAACAATACAATAGATAATATTCTTATTCAAAATTCGAATGAGAGAGAAAACAAAGCATACTATTTTTTATGCCTCGTTTTGGCGATTTACGTTGGCACGCGGTTTCGTCTGAATATAACTACATAGTAGGATTTTTTTAAAGATACAAAAGGATCTTATGACGGACTGTCGGTATTAACATATATTTTATGTTGAAGGAGTAATTTTACAAAAGCACGTCGAACTGTAACATTTTGGACGATTTTTTGTATCGGGTCTGGGTGTTGTGGTTCCGTCGTTTTTCTGGTTTCTATAATACAAGTGCTTTAGCTAGATACTTACCATAGGATCAGGGCAATGTGTGTGGTGTTGCCCATTATTTAATATTTATTTATTTAATTACTACTTACCTTTTAAATAAATGTCTGCTTTCATGACGGAACCTACATATTTGTAAGGTGTGAAGTTAAATAATTACGTGTAAAGGCCTCAAAACATACTTTATCGCTAGTGTGGGCGCGTTACGATCGACAATCGACTTCGCAACATTGTCGATATCGATTTAGCATTAAAATCGATAACGCTTAAAAGTATCGAGCGATAAAGTCCATTACGGTCTCCGATTACTTGCTGAGTGTTGATGCAATTTTTATTAGCTCAGGGACCCGTAGTGTGGTGTCATAATATCATTACGATATTGATGCAGACGTTTTATTATCTGATTGACGAGGCCCAAAATAGATTTCGTTTAAAATAATTGCTCTTACGTTTTTGTCACTTAAAATACTTCATCAAAATAAAGGTACACAATCAATATTTTTCACTGGAACTCAGAAGTTTGGTAAATCATTGCATTTTATAAATCACAAGCTGTGCCCGCGACTTCGTTCGCGTGGACTACATCCTTTCAGTCCTTAATATTCGAAACAAAAAGTAGTCTATATTTTAATACAGCTATATTTGTGCCAACTTTCATATCTCTAATTTAAAAAATAATCATTTTCCCCTATGAACTTTCACAGGTGGCATTACCCCCCCCCCCCCTCCCCTTACTTTCTAACAAAAAGTAGCCTATGTCCGTTCTTGAGGTTCAACGTATACCTATGCCAAATTTCATCAAAATCGGTTGAGAGGTTTAAGCGGGAAAGCGTAACAGACAGATAGACAGACAGACATACAGACAGACAGAGTTACTTTCGCATTTATAATATTAGTAGGAATTTACAAATTATTCTGGCTAACCATTATTAGTACAATATGACACTATACACTGTACATACAATAGAAACAATAATAACTTAAAAATAGTACTGATGGTTAAGCTACTCAAACTGTGTTAAAGAATGACTGATTTTTACTAGAAGGAACTGTTAGAAAAATAAATCCTACGTTGGTATTCTGTTTAAGCCTAACGCTCGCGACATGTGGGTACATTTTTCCTTTCCCTTTTTTAGCTTTACTATTGCATTTTTCTACATTATATCATGATATGTGTGGTATAACTTAACAATAAATATTTTATGATAAACTTGAAAAAAAAAATTACATAAAATAGTGTCATACTTTCAAGTCATTGCTACGCACTCCTTTAAAAGAGCCTTCCATAAATTTTATAATATTTTTAACTGATTTGCCTCCTTTATTAAAGTAAATCAATCATTTTCAACTGTTAAATCATACTTTATATCTTTTTCATGTACAATTTTTCCCAACAAAACTTCCATTTTATCATATTCTCTCTTCTCACCGATAAACAAATCAATTTGTTAGTAGTATTTAACCACTCAGCAGAACTGAATATAAACTTAGCATTTAGCCAGATTCTAGTTAGTATTTGTCTAGTCTCCGAGATAGCGAAGCGACGCGCGCGCATCGCGCCGTGGATCCGATGCGCGTAATCTCGGACACGCTAACACATCGCTGCAACAGATAACATACTGGCTTCAGAGGGAACCAAAGTGGCACCACCATTAGACTCGACTCCATTTGTATTTAGAGTCAATAAAGATTGTCGAAGACAGTCGAGTACTGATCCGTGCTTATTTGATCAAAAGTAATAAAATAAATCCAAGACTCTGCTTTAAATTTTAGGAAAATTCAAATATTTCTGTTGTTAAGTTCAAATTCATAATTCAACAATAAACAAACCAACAAATCATTGGTTTGTTTTTTTTTTTACAAATCACGCGTCTCAAACTACCCTGTCCAGTGAAAGGCTTTACTAGCTAGCTACAAAAAGCTCCTTTACATTAGAAATACTGTTGAAGCAAGTATACTTCCTTGCGGAGCCCTATGACTCACTGTAAAAACATCGTTATGATAATATTATAGTTTAGTGCATTTGTTTGTCAGAATAGAAGATTAAATAACAACATACGTGTGAGTTATACGATTTTGTAATTTCTGTAAATGTTCTGTAATTTTTAAAAGCAGGCAACGTTCAGACACACGGTTAAATACCCTAGCGAGATCAAAAAACAATTCAAGCATTTTTACCTGAATGTGTATTACATATCCTTTTGTGTTGCTAACTGTTATTAACTTTAACTATTAAATACTATTAATAGTGTTTAGCATTTAGCAAGATCCTAGTTAATGTTAGCTGGGCGCTATCTAGGACTGCGCGCGCATCGCTCCGTGCATCAGTTGCGCTTAATCACAGACGTGCTAACACATCGTTGCAGCAGATAACACTAGCTTAAAGCACAGGGAAGATAATATTGTAAAAGTGGAAGGAGCATGGATTGTAAACTTGTGACACCAGTTGGGATCTAATTGAAAGCCACTAGAACGGAAATATAGACAACAGAAGAGGCAACATACTGTTTAACTTTTAATTGAAAAAAAAAATATTTCATTTTATTTCCGCATGTTCTATTCATAATAACAAAGATTAGAAAATCAGTTTAAAATACACATAATTGCATAATAATTTTATATGACGTGTAATGAAAACTGTTACCTCATACCCCAATGTATAATAACTATTTGTAGTGAATCTTCATAGAAACGCGCTGAAACGGCTACTTTTCTATATCTGTTTTTTTGTCAATTACAAGTTAATAATATAAAAAAAGGTTCAAAGCCGTTTGAAGAAGATTTTTAAATCGATGAGAACGAGAAAAAAATTATTTCTGTGCACAAACTTCGTGCTTTCGAAATCATTAACGTCACACTAATTTGTATCAATTTCAATATAAATGAGTCGGTACAGACTGTCAGTCTATCACCGCTCGCTTTGTCCAACTCCAAACCGCTGCGTAAACTTTTCAAGTGGCTCTGATCACCTGTATCGCGTCACCTAGCTCTCTACATGGAGTGCCGACTGTATCGCAGGGTTAATGGTGTGAGAATCGCTGATAAGGACCCCTCCCCACCGCCGCCGCCCCGCTAATAGGGGGTGTGGGTAAGGTTGCCAAAATGAGGAGGGCGGCCTTGAATGTGGCGGTCTTGACCAAGACATTGAATTGGCTTTTGGCATGTCCATTTCCACTTGTTATAAGGTTATTACTTGTATACTATTAAAAATTGGTTTTATGTAGGTGTGGCTAACTGAACCTACTTAGTGTTCTGTTTCCTTTGCTTTTTTTAATTTGAAATATGAATATATAGTATTTTTTATTCCTTTTTCGTTAACATTCATTTTGTAACCATTTTTCGCTGTTAAATTATTTACCTATACTTACTAAAAATACTATTTCTCTTATTTCCAATTTACTATCATTTTCTATTCCTGATTTTCTCCAATCTTAACATTCAGGACTACGACATGCTTTGAAATTAAAACCATTATTCGAGAAAAAAAGAATGTCATCAAAAACATAATTTTAAATAAAGTTAACATCTTCCACTTAATAAAGTTGTGAGAACCATGTATTAGATACCAAGTAGATTTAATTGATTCCGTCTCAACTTAAGGACCTTCTATACTAAAACGATTACGTAATTAGCTAAACTAACATTATGTTATGGAGACTATGTAAACATTATGTTGACGTTTTAAGTATTTTTTTTTATATTACACTTCAAGATTGACCTCATCCCACCTGATGTTAAGTGGTAATGAGGTCTTAACTTAAGGGCGACCAGTACAGTATAATAAATCTGTTACTGGACTTTTCGCCCTTACCTTGAAGGCTTGACTCCTCCTACTAATGTAGCACCCCCCAGGAGCTCTGGAAACCTTACTCACACGCAGGAACACAACAACACAGAAGTGATTGCTATTTGGATGCGGTCTTCTGTAAGGCGGAGGTATTTCACCAGTTGGGCTGCTCCAGTTCAAAAATAGATTAACTTGGCAATCCCTCTCCGCCGTAACACGGCTGGTGCAACCTAACCGAAATGTCGGACAGTAAGTAGTTCGTATTAACTATTTAAAAAATTTCTTAAAAGGGCTTTAGTTTTTTTTCAATGTGTTGTGGTAGCCCTGCAGGGCTGGGTGTATCGGCGGCGGATCCCGATCGGCGTAATTGGGCGGCAACAGATAATGCCCGAGACTTTACACTCTTAGCTGATCGCATCTTTGTACAGAACTTCTGCGTTCGTGTAACCCGTCTATGTAAACGACGAGTTTGTATAAGAAAGGCTACAATATGACGAAGCACAATACGAAGTTTGTGACATATTTGCAAGCGATTTTGCTTCTAATTGATTTGAAATTAGATTGCACAAAATAGTACAATAGGTTGACTTAATGCAATGAGCATTCTTTATCAGTCAATCCATGGGTAATGCAGATAATTTGTTTATGGGTGCGGAAACAGTGAGTAATAAGTAAGTAAGTAATAAAAAAAATGAACACTATAAAAAAAGTACCTACGGTAACAATAAAATATAAATTGTAACATGAACATAATTTTTAAAGCAAAAATTTTTTTTTATCTTTAATTCATTTAGGGCTTTTGTTCACACGAACATGCCAGCCCCATTGTATCTTCTAAAATGTTTCACAAATATATTATTTTTTTACATGAAATTGACAAGGAAATGTAAATTGAAACTGAAACTATTGTTCTACCAGTTCAACCAATCTTATTAATGTTTTATATACATTAGATGTTGGTTCAGCCAGAATCAATAAATATTACTGAAAAATGATCTTGGAAAATTGATCGATACCATCTCCGTTTCGACCTCCTCATCGTCAGCCTAAAGTAGTCCACTGCTGGCCATAGGCCTTCCATAAAAGTGTCATAGCGCCCTGTCTTCAGCATATCGTATTTTATCTAATGTTTTAGTTGAAGATCTTAATTACGAATACAAGAGGCCTTTAAGGTAAGGCGACAAGTCCAGTAACAGCTTTATTATACTGTACCGCCCTTAAGCTAGGACCTCATTATCAATTAACATCAGGCGGGAAGAGGTCAGTCTTGAAGTGCAATATAAAAAAAGGCGGAATGATTACAAGAATCATTCTCTACCAGTAAACCCGACATACAAATAGTTTGCTTATGGGTGCGGTAACGTCAGCATTTTTTTTTGGACAACATCTCATACATTGCTCTGATTCTGTGGTAAGTAGCTAAAGCACTTGTGTTACAGAAATCAGAAACAACGACGGTACCACAACACCCAGATCCGAGACAATACAGAAAAGTTCGTTTCCCATATTGACAAAACCGGGGATCGAACCCGGAACTTCAGAGATGACGAGACGCCAAAGTTTGACGTTCGGAAGCACGTTAGACTATAAACTTCGGACTTTGTACCGCCCTTATGACACCGACATAAGAACTAAAATTGAACTGGAAGTGTTTACCTTGGTTCACTGTATCTACCCTAATCTTTATCCGGCCTAACTGAAGGACATCCTACACTATGTATTTATTTATTTAAAAATATTATTGCACAAATAAGTACAACAGGTGGACTTAATGCTAGGCACCAGTCACCCCTTGGGTCATGCAGATAGTTTGTATATGGGTGCGGTAATAGTGAAGAAAGTGCATAAATAACTAATACTTACTAAGATATATTAACTAGTACTCTGATAAAAAAAAAACATAATAAACAACAATAAATTAAGCATTAAAAATAACATACACAACATGATTAAATATACGTATATACTGAGAAGTGCTAGCCATTTATGAAGACGTCTATCCTCATGGGTACAGACATAGATTTCTCATTTAGCGGCATCACTTAAGCCTGAATAGATATCCGACTCTAGTAGGATATTAATAAGGCCTGATCACCGTTCCATCACGCGGTTATCGGTATCACAATGTACCACATTTTCATAAGAGATTCATTTAGTTCGCGTTTTGCTCACCCTCACGGAGCCTGGACGAGTTTCCATTGCACTTTAACCTGATTAAAGGAATTTAGCAGCTTAGCTTTAGAAAAAGGGTGTAATAAGATTAAGAGAGAGAAAGAGAATCTATCACGTATTACAAAATATAAGTCTTGGTTGAAAAATGCACCCAAATTAAAAGTCTGAATTTGAATACTAATTTTATAATCGTAACGCACTTTTAAAATTAGTCGGTTAACATTTTAGTTAAGGTTTTAACAAGACATGAGTTTGTATAAGGTAGAAAAATAACTATTACACTATAGAAATCGTTGACAATTGATCGTTGTTCAGAAATAACATTCAGGCAGCTCAACAAAAAACAACTAAATTTATTAAAACACTTATCAACAACTAATCTAGGTCCATCAGAGGACTATTAGACCAAACATTTGGCAACGTTTTAGATACTATGAAATAAAGTGGTGGGTTTTAACTAAATGCCACTTACTACGTATCGTTGACTAATTTTTGTTGATAATAATACTTCGTTTTTTTTGCTGATTTATGTGAGACATAATGTTCGCTAAATTTATCTTCAAATCCAATCAAGATCACATCAAACTATACCTAATCATTGTCCTCTGTATCACCCTTAAGTCGTGAGCATTATAACCAAAAACGTAAGAGTTTACAGTGTATAACTTTTCGTTTCGTCTGAGAGCCAGCGCGAAGACTTGCTAACATTTTGAAGTGTCGTCGTGTCGTGCCGTGTCGTGGTACCATGGAGCCGCTCCCGGGGCGGAGGAGGGCGGCTGCGAGCTGCGATAGCGTTCACGTGCCTTTGTTCTGCGATCGGATATCGCCCGGATCATCATCTATTATTTATCCTTTTTCGACGCAGGAGCTGTGAAAATTTGGAGGTGGCAATACTTGCCTCGCTTCGGCATGAGCTATTGTATAGTTGACGACCTCCGTAGCCTAGATGCGAGGGGGCCGGACATTGGCGTCGCGCCATCTCTGAGGTTTTGGGTTCGATCCCCGATCGGGTCAATATGAGAAACGATTTTTTCTATATTGTCTCGGATCTGGGTGTTTTTGATTTCTGTAAGACAAGTGCTTTAGCTACTTACCACAGAATCCAATATTTATTTATTTATATGCAGTTTGAAAACGGTGCATATGTAATGTAAGTGCGCATGTAGGCGCATTTTAATTTGAAAATCTACTCTAATATAATGGAGCAGAAGAGTTTTTTATTTATTTGAATGCGGTAATCTAAGGAAAAACATACTGGTTCTAATTTAAAAAATATATTACTATAAAGACGATGGATATGTACGCTTAAGACCGCCGGTTTAAACAATAAGATAGTTGTTGTGTGGAAAATAAATAATTTACAGTAATTTTTGTTCACTTAACAATTCAGTTAATTTAATTAATTGCAAGTAGCAGACAAACATGTGTGCATTATTTTTAAAATACTTTCAAAGAATCTTTAAAAAGGATGTAATAATGAATGGATGGAAGGATGGAAAACTCTGAAAAGGATGCCTAGCAAGTGGCATACGCTTTCGAAGTGGACTATCGTTAAAGTGCACTTCCAAAACTTTTAAGAACACATCGTCAATAACCACAAACTTATTCGCCAAACCATATAAAGCCCCCCTTTTTGTTATAAGAATACAAATGTGGTATTCAAATGATTTAAAAACAATTCAACCGCAGAATCCCACTTGCTACTGGTTTGAAATTGTTACTAAACGTAATTTTTTTTGCTTTATAATAGCACATTATATTGGTTCGCATCGCAATGATAACGGATTTGATACCGTTATATCCTATCCGTTAGCATCGCCATACTGGCCCGTAAGATGTTTCTTCACGCTCCTTTCGAAAGAATCAAAAAATGTCACAATTCAGCGGAAGTGTGAAATTTTTGGCAAGCCAATATCCTAACGGCATCGATTTAATTTCTTAACTCCACGGTTTCATGATACCTGCCCGCGCGATATATGCGCCGCGCGATTGCGGCTGAAAAGGGCCGAGATTGATCATGCGGCGCGACGTTATCGCGTGACAGCCTCCCCCCCTCCCCCCACTAGTGTACATGTGTAGATGAAGGATTATAGGACCTGGACGGAAGGGGCTAAAGGATATGTACGATTTCACCACAACAATGGGCTGGAACTGCAATCCGAATAAAAACAGGTTGACGGTTTGGTAATTAAACACATTTGTTTTTTTTTGTTATGAAGCAGCTATGCTGCAGCAGCACCGGCTACACGCGTTCAAATTCAAATTCAAATTATCTTTATTGCACTTTATCACATTACAACATTTGGTTGTAATGTAACATATGATTGGTACATTTAAAAGGAATACACCCTGTAAGGGTATCGCTGTAGAGAGCTAACTAGATTACAAAATTTAACTTAACTTATATAATATTTAAGATAACATAATACATAACACTAAGAGATGTCATACTTTAACATAATTACCGTACAAGTAGACAAATGGTCCAGGCCAATCGTGTGATAACTGTAGTAGAGTTGCCTATCGATACCCACTGTCGATAGTTGACGTCATCTCACTAGTATCGATATTGACGAGAATATCGAAAATATTTACGACTGACAGTATGTTTAGAAATACTTCTACCGATAGTTTAATCGATAGTATGGGTAAACTGGCCCATATATTAATATACCGCAATAGTATGGATCATATCGAAATAATTAGCTCCTATAGTATTTGATCAACGGACGATATGTTTAGAAAGAATACTATTGATAGCTGACTAATATAATACTGAACTTGTACTGACGTTCATATGTGGTTTTTTAAAGATTAAGTACATGAATTTGAGTGCAAGTCATGCTTGTGAACCGGTGCCACCTTTGGGGACTGTTCTGCTCCTGATTACCTCTCAAAAGTATATACTAAATGTTTTATTCATTTATCACTTACTTAAACAAAACTATATGACTTGATCCAAAATGATTTTATTATTTTTATAGTACTATACGCCGTACTAGCGAACTTTAAATATTAGAAACAGAAATTTTTTATCTCCCCTTGCGGTGCGGGAATTGAACCCACGACCTTCACGTATATAAGTATGTAGTTCTAAACATATTCGGCAGAGGGCACTTACCGGAAGGCTAACGGTTGATACAGCAGAAAAATTTCATCGCCTACGATAACTTGCGGTTAGCTCAGTTGGTAAGAGCAGCACGCGCCATACGTGAAGGTCGTGGGTTCAATTCCCGCACCGCAAGGGGAGATAAAAATTTTCCTTTTCTAATATTGATCCAAAATGGTTTACACATAGCTATAAGTTAGAACTAGGTACTACTGTAACTAATCTGTTGAGTTTCTTACCGGTGTCTTCTCGGTAGATATAGGTTCCGGAAGTAGAATCACTTTGCATTATATTCAATGATGATTCGAAAGTGTTAGTGTATTATATGTAACCTACTTGAATAAAGAAATATTTGAATTTGAATAAAGATAATTTATATTCCATCCTATTTTATTTAATCAGAGATCATTTGATATCGTAAAGAAACGGGTTGTAGGTATGAGTAAACACGTCAAGCTTTATCCCCCCCTTCGTGGGCAATGGAGTGGACGCGCTAACGGCCCACCTCTTATCGGCGCGTATCTGCCATCGGGCAATGGGCCATGCGCTCGTCGCGCTTAAACGCCGCTTTATATCGCTCGTTGCGCTTAAAGAGCTCTTTGTGCCGCTCGTTGCGCTTGATGAGCGCCTGTTACGCTCGTGACAGCTAACTAAACTAACATTGATTGACAAAGCACTAATGCGGTAATTTTGTTTATATACTTCATACGTACTTAACTAAAAAACAATAAAAAATGTTTAAAATAAACATTTTAACATAAAATATGGAAACAGGCAAAAGATTGTTTCTTTGTTGATCGTTTTAATATGATTTTTTTCTGTTGGTCAATATAATATTTTCAGTCAAGATGCTTTTTAAATTATTGTTAGTGCTTGCTGTTTGCCTCCATAGCCTTTTAGGTTGTAGTATCAAACATTATTTGAATCTTGACCTACAGTTTACGTGCCAATAGTAATAGAGAAAATTAGCAAAACAAGTTCTTTCAATTTTATTGAGTACACATTATCCTATTCTTGTATTATAATGTAATTCTTTCTTTCCCACAAAATCATTTGCTATTACAATAAGGATGAAAACTCTTGTTTGTAATATTAGATTTCTAATAACTGTTATAAATGTATTTCATCTAGCTCTTACTTTAGAAACTAAGTTAAACAAAGTACACAGAGGAACGAGTTATAGGAGGAAACACGTCATCATGTGGGCAATGGAGTGGACGCGCTAACGGCCCACCTCTTATCGGCGCGTATCTGCCATCGGGCAATGGGCCATGCGCTCGGCGCGCTTAAACGCCACTTTATATCACTTGTCGCGCTTAAATGACGCTTTATGTCGCTCATTGCGCTTAAGGTGGGTGCACTTGATAAGCGCTGTTTAGACCAGAATCATGTGCCTTATTTCATTTGAGAAAAGCAGACAAGTGCAAATGAACTTTATTTATGTTGGTGATCGATTTAACGTTTAAATTTTGAAAAGAAAATGTCTTGTTAGTTGCCTTTTATAAACAGGCATTGTGAAGAAAAACTGCCTAATACTACTATTTTCTTATATAATTTGTATATTTTATGCTCGTTGAGTAAATTCCATTTTGAGGTTTTTCATCAAAATCTTGACTTACAGAACAAGTTGCTTAAGTAAACACATCATCACGTAGGCAATGGAGTGGACGCGCTAACGGTCCATCTCTTATCAACGCGTATCTGCGATCGGGCAATGGGCCATGCGCTCGTCGCGCTTAAAGCCGCTTTATATCGCTCGGTGCGCTTAATTATCGCTTTGCAGCGCTGTTTATCCCTACTTTTATTATGACTTCCGTAGCAGAGAGGCGGGCGGGATACACTTTGGCGTCGTGTCACCTCTGAGGTCCCCGGTTTAATTTACAGATAAGAAACTCTAAAAATACCATTATTAAAAAAATTAACTAGTAAAACCAGTCATCAATGCATTTTGTTAATTAAGATATACACTATCTTTAGCACTACGTAAAAAAATTAATACTGTCAGTATATAATAACATCATGTCGCTTAAGAAATAAAGTATTCTATTTTATATCCAAGTTTCTGGTATTGCATAGAAAAAAATATGTACACACTGATATTGAATACCATAAAATACCTTTAAGGT
The DNA here is from genome assembly GCA_037074685.1 of Glyphodes pyloalis. Taxonomy (NCBI): domain Eukaryota; kingdom Metazoa; phylum Arthropoda; class Insecta; order Lepidoptera; family Crambidae; genus Glyphodes; species Glyphodes pyloalis. Next base: position 3,481,730 of record JAYKKO010000043.1, on the reverse strand, counting down.
ATCTATAAAAACGTGCGCCTTTACTAGACACTTAATAGGTGGTTAAAATATTATCAAATAAATTACCATTAGCCCGCTCATTAACAAGTTAATTTGCCCGCACCTATCTCCAAACACGCTTTGTCCTGTGCTAAAAAAAACCCGTCCCAAATTTACAAGACATCGGCATTTGAACTTTCCTTCCAAGTCTTACAACCGATCCCGGGCATGCAGACATCCTTGCTACAAATTACTCCGCTCGCCTACACGGGAGTTTCCACCTTCTCCACCAGGGCTAGGGTCGTGTTCTGGTCGCAGCCGCCCCCCGCCTGTTGCGCCCGGATATAGCTACGCTCCATCAGCGACTCCGGGAATTACCTTATAATTCGCCAAATTACCCCGGAATCTTTGTGTAATTAAATACTTTTATACGATTACAGTTCTTTAAGGAATTGTTTGGGTTTCAGTTATAAGTTTAATACGAGTACTATTTGTGTTTCAATTAGTTTTAAGTGAATTTATGTAACGTTGGCCATATTTATGTTTGAAAATTATGTTTAACTAGCTGCGCCCGCGACGTCGTTCGCGTGGATTTTCAATTTATTTTTTTATTACATCAGCAACCTGTCATAAAAGTCCCGTCTAAATTGGTCCAGCCATTTCAGAGATAAAGACGGAACCACAACACCCAGACCCGGGACAATATTGAAAAGTTAGTTTAACATATTGATTGTACCCAAGATGGCGCAACGACGCCATCTTTGAGGGCCCGGGTTCTATTCCCGGTGAGGTCAATATGGGAAACGGAACTTTCTTTACGTTTCTGTATTATATCTGGTCTTTTTTTTTTTATTCTTTTTTTTTACAGGACTTGTCTACGTAGAGACATGTCAGTCCTATCGTACCTTGAGCAATTTTTAAACACTAAATACTAATTTCTAATACTATTAACTAAATTAACGAGTAGTTTAGCCGCATCCGATAAAGGTTCGGCCAAAATGAGCTGGTGTATGCCCACGTCTATATAATTTAATTGCAACCTCTCCTTTATCATCTGCCGCTGACGCTCGTTCCTGACACATTCCGCCAACAAGTGCTGTACATCTTCAACTTTGTCACAGGCATCACAGTTCGGTGAGTTCACTTTTTTCATAAGATAAGCAAACTTGTTTGACGGATAGTGTCCGGATCTTAGCCTATGCAGTGTGATAATACATAACCTACTTTAATTACTATTAATAAACCACGGAGTTTGAAGAGGCTGACACTGGATTGTTTTATACCAAATACCTTTTATTTTGGATTGTTCGTCAAAATACTCTTTCCATTTATTGTGACATAGTACTTTATATTTATGTACCAATTCTAAGCAAAATGGCTTAATATGATAATTTCGCCCATTGGTCACCGCTAATTTTGAAAGCCGGTCAGCCTCTTCGTTTCCACTTATGCCTATGTGAGATGGAATCCACTGAAGTCTCAAACGTATTCCATTAGTATTAAATTCGTGAATTTTTGCAAGTATTTTATAAGCTATCGAAACACCTCTGAGTCCAGAGGCGCATCGAGCTATATGTTGCAAAGCACTTCTGCTATCGGAAAAGATTACGATATTTCCAACCCCTCTACTCGCCGCAAACAGTATAGCTTCATAAATAGCTATTAACTCAATAGTCATTATTGATATTGTTGCAGTTATTTTGTAACACCCACTGTCTCTCAACATGGGACTGTAAAATGCTGCACCTCTGCCATCTTTTGATTTGGATCCATCTGTGTAGATTTTATACCACCCGTCATAGTTTTCATGTAATTCGTATATGATGTTATTTTTCAGGCATGTAAGATTATGAGTATTTTTAGCACCAGTTAAAGTTTTAAGATGAGGCTTAATAATGTTGTCAATATCGATATAAGTTAACCACACATTTAATGTAAACATTTCGAGGGGATTCGTGTAGGAAACTATGTCGTCCTTAGTTATACCAACTGATTGAGCGAGCAAAGGAAACTTTTTATTTCTCCAATATCTATTTTGGCAATAACTATAAAGTTCATACAACAGTTTCATAGTGATATTATTAGCCCATGATTGTGCTTTCAAGCAATATTTAAATGCTAGATATTGTCTTCTCAAGTACAGTGGTGGCATAGAAAGTTCACTTTCCATCACATAGATAGGAGAGCTTTTAACAAATCCACCAATAATTCGAAGAGCTTGATTCTGGAGTTTATCTAATTTCATTAAATGTGATTTCGCACTATTATCATATAGAAATATCTGGTCTTGTTATCGTGGTATTTCTAATTGCTGTAACACAAGTGCTTTAGCTACTTCCCATAGAATCAGAGCAATGTATGTGATGCGGTCCAATATTTATTTATGTCTACTTTCCAGTTTATTATTGCGAACAGTTATCAGAATATTTCAGTGGAAATATTTGTCGTTGTTTTTAAGTTGACTCTGAAATGTAGATCACCTATGTACCTTTATCGATGTAATTGCCGGATGAGGTAATTCCAAAAAGAAGAATGTTTCACAGTTACATTTGTTTTATCTAATCCCAATACATTTTTCTGCTTATCCACCAGGACAGGATACAAAGGACAATCTTATCCTGTAAGACATTGGCTTGATCAGAATTATTGCAAAAAGTAATTTACAAATTTACAGTATTTTATTAAAAAGTAGCGGCCAGTCGCGGGTTGGTCATATCTCTGTTTGTCCTACATTTACCATCGATTCTTTGCTATTGGTCGTAGCATAATATTATAAAGCCGACTCGATAGTAAATAGTCTTACTCGATAATTGGACTTTCTAATACCAAATCTTTTTCTTTCAATTCGAATAAGTGTTAGTAGTAACATGTAGTGTAGTAGTGCCTGAAATTAACGCATTCAAACAAATAAACTCTTTTACTACTTGCAAATAGAGGCGAAATCACGAGTCGGACATCCCATCCAGCTAAGAGTGAATATGAAAAAATAAATAATCCATTTAGTCTTGTCTACTAAAGGTAATAGCCAACTCTGTCTGTCTGCTAAAGATATATCAATATAATTAACAAAGTTCGTTCAGTTTAGTTCAGTCCTACACAGAACCACAAGAGCCGGCCAACGATGTCATCGCTTCCCTGTGGAAAATATTCCATCACGAACCAAAAAGTTCGGTAACTCTTATCTTTGCCGGACCATAAAGAAGTGGAACTCGTTGCCGGCTCATGTGTTTCCTCCTTCCTTTGACATGGATTCCTTCAAAAGGAGCGTTAAGAAACATCTTGCGGGCCAGTGTGGCGATGCTAACGAATAGGATATTTTGATATCAAATCCGTTGTCATCGCGATGTGGGTTCCTCTCTTGCTTACCATCAGGCTGGGAGGAGCCAATATACTGCGCTAGTATAAAAAAAAAAATGTTTCAATAGAATAGATATGGTGAGGCCCGTATGAAATCAAGATGTGATAATAACTTTAAGCAAGTTCTTTTTTTTATCTGTGCTAAAACCTTGGTTTGGTAATATTTGGTCGGAGTAGTTGTCTGGTGATTTATTTTGTTTTTTATTTTTCGTGGTTCCATAACAATTATGTCACTTAGTTACCACTTTTAATAGTGATATGATTAAACATTTAAAATAATTTAACGGGTCAAAACGCGACACCATTTTTATTTAGTAGTTAATACGAACTACTTACTGCCCGACGTTTCGGTTAGGTTGCACCAACCGTGGTCACGAGCTGACTCAACTACTCAACTGATTTAACTACTAAATAAAAATGGTGTCGCGTTTTGACCCGTTCAATTATTTTAAATATTTAAAATGGAACGCGAAAGTCTTAAAAGTGATATGATTAGTCGGCAATCGGGAGTAAAAACGCCTAACTCAATGTATTCCCACCTCCGTAGCAAATAAAACGACGCACATGTCTTACACTATCACCAATTCTTGTAAAAAGAACCGTGTTTCTTTTCACTGTATCTAATTAGATATATTCTATCGAAGTTATCACCTAAGGTATTGTCGGAAATAATTACGATGCATCAAATTAGCATGTGTGAGTGTTTCGAGGTCGTCTTACGTTTCCTAAAGATATGATGCCCTTGGTGGGGCGACCGCCAAAGTTGGGCTCTGACAATTAACTGATAACAGCTACGATAGGGGACCACTTTTGTTTTTCTGTCACTTGAACCACATAAGTATCAGTATACTTTGTTAAAATATTCATGTTTAAACCCTACACTTCGCCTCAGAATGCTTATTTGGCATCACATCCCTATTTTTAATCGATTAAAAAAAAGGAGGTTCTCGACTAGACCGTTGATATTTTTTTGTGTGTTTACATATGACATCTATATTTATAAATCAATGTAGATGAGATAATTTTAATGTAGATAATTCGAAGAGAGGTAAGGCACAGCGATTTATCGCTCGAACTGGAGCAGCCCGACTGGTGAAATGCCTCCACCTTCCACCTCCAGAAGTGATTGTTAATCTTCTGTGTTGTTGTGTTCCTGCGCGTGAGTAAGGTTTCCAGAGCTCCTGGGGGGTGCTACATTAGTGGCAGGGGTCAAGCCTTCAAGGTAAGGGCGACAAGTCCAGTAACATATTTATTATGCTGTACTTATCACCCTTAAGCCAGGACCTCATTACCACTTAACATCAGGTGGGATGAGGTCAATCTTGAAGTGCAATAAAAAAAAAGATGATTTTGTTTTTATTGGAAAATATATATTCAACCGTGCGTTTTTATCATAAAGCGAAGGCTATGATCCGATGATAAGATCCCAGATAAATCAAGGGGAAGACCATTTTTAAATATATGCATAAATGTCAGATACATATGTCTCTTTTAAATCAATCATCACACAATCCAATAATTCTTTATTCAAGTAAGTTCAAGTAACACTTTAATTGAATACAAAACAAAATGATTCTACTTCCGGTTCAGAACCTATATCTACCGAGAAGACACCGGTAAAAAGCTGAAAAGATTACTTACAGTAGCAGTATCTAACTTATTGCTATGTGTAGACCACTTTGTATCGGGTCTTATAGTTTTATTTTGATGAGACAAGAAACAATAACTATTTACTTTACTACGTAAACTGGAGCAGACCAGTCCCCAAAGGTGGCACCTGTTCACAAGCATGACGTATGTGCCAGCCATCCTTTCACTCAAATTACCGCTTCAACTATTTATAAATCTGCTAAACAGCGTGTTAATATACCCTATAATTCAGTAGGTTTATTTGCTAAAATTGCGTCAAATCATAATGAACTGCATTTAATACACTAGCTGCAATAAAATAAAACTTTGACGTAAGCAAACTGCATTTGCATAAAACAATAAAAGATTTTACGATTCCTCAAGTTTGCTTTGCAAACGAAACAAAAACTTGTGCGCATGCAATTTACCCCTAATCACAGTACGTTTTAAAATATCATCTCATAAATTATCTCGAAAGAGTAATTAAAGCCTTTCCTAAAAGTGGCGTAGTTTTTAATGTTCATTTTTGCATTTTAACACACAATAAACTGTTAGCATGCAAACAAAGACTCACCTTATGTTGTATTTAATGTTATCGCTACTTGAAATTCAGTAGATAAGCAAGTATGGTATGTTACTTATTTTAACTTGCTTACAAATAATACACCTGAGTTATATTATTTCTAGACCGAAACTTTTTTTTTTTATAATAATATTTACTGTAAATATTCTTTATATTTGAATATGATTTCGGCCCAAATCAGTGGATTTGGGCCGAAATCATATTCAAATATAAAGAATATTTACACCCCACTGGGTTCATTGGTAGATAATCCTCTTCTAAAGTTTTAATAAATGAAATCCTAGAACTTTCTCTTTATGCCATTTTGAGAATATATTAAATTAAAAACAGTACCACCTACTTAATCAACCAATAAAATTTATAGTATTTCTTTGAATGATAATTAAACAAAATGTATTTTAGTACCAATTCTAAAATTATTTTCACAGACACTGAAATTATTCCACTTTGTTTTTTCTTTATTTGGGTCATCAAACATTCACAATTTATTTACGCTACGATGACATATGTACTAAACCGAATATTATATAGCTGGTTTATTAAAGCCTCTTTAGTTCCTTAGGGAAGATAAAAATGTTTTTTAATTGTACGTACTACACGTGGTATAACAAACACCCGGACATCGTGCTTTTTTATTTAAACTTTATTGTACACTAACGAAATGCGGGCTTAGTCTCTTAAGAGGGGGTACCATGCCAAATTGTCGATTTTAGATTCGATTTTTACACTTGAAAACAAGCTTTAAATAATTTGAGTTTTTTAATATGAATATTAGACTATATTTAGCAGGGACTGGTCTGAGCAGAAACATGAAATTGTAATTTTTTCTCGATAGAAAAATATCACAAAGTTAGGTCTAATTTTTAACTAGATTCGATTTGTTTTCAAAGCTATTCATACACCTGAATTTATATTTTAATACATAATAGAAAAATATATTTTCGAGGGACTGTACTAGCGGTTTTTAAAAATTTAATTTATTTTGCAAAATATTTAAAAAAAACTAGTTTGGCGCTTACTACGTTTTTATTCCGCGTAGAAAATTGTCATTCTATTTCACCTGACACATGCATGTCAGCATGTTTTGTTTCATCAATCAGTCGTGACTGCTCTGTTGAGACGGGAGGTCTATGTCACCATGCTCCGGCCCAAAAATATTTCAAAAAAATGATAGCAAACAAAAATGATAAAAGAAAACGTTTTAGAGGAGAACAGAATAAGTTAAAACTTCAATTTATGGCATATTTCCGAAGGTTTGTATTCATTTATTGTATTTGTTTATCTTTGTGTTGTCAAAAAGCGTTGAAGTAATGGCGGTGCATGCAGTACATGCAAAATAAATCGATACTTCAACCACGTGACACCACGTGATGATGTCGGTATGAGTTTCTATTATGTATTTGTTTACATAATAGTAAATACCACCATAGTACTAGTAGGAAAATAAAATGTGACAGAATCTATTTTTATTATTTTTTTTTCGAACAAACCATTTTTACATAGGCATTTATAGTTTATATCTTTTAGCTTTTAATATCACCAAAGCTATTTAAGCCATGTGGTTAAAGCACTTAAAAAACACCTTTCAACAAGAACTTTGTAAGTTTGTGCCTTTTTTTATTTTGGACTAGCTGTGCCCGCGACTTCGTTCGCGTTGACTACATCCTTTTATGGTCGGTTTTACCCCTTTCTCCCCTTATATTCGAAACAAAAAGTAATCTATATTTTAATCCAAGTTTTGAGCTATATTTGTGCCAAATTTCATATCTCTAACATCAAAAATATATTTTTTTCCATATAAACTTTCAAAGGTTGTATTATCCCCATCCCCCCTTATTTTCTAATAAAAAGAAGCCTATGTCCGTTCTTGAGATTCAACATATACCTATACCAAATTTCATCAAAATCGGTTGAGAAGTTTAAGCAGGAAAGCGTAATAGACGGACAGACAGGCAGACAGACAGACAGAGTTACTTTCGCATTTATAATATTAGTAGGGATTTCAAGCGTAAACGAATAGAAGTAAACAGAGCTATGTCATTATTTTTCTAGATAAAAAATACATTTCTAGTCTTACAAAGTATGATAGATTTCGAGTAATTAATTAATTATAAATTCCACTTTGAATGGTTACTCGTACAAAAGAAACATGCCTTACTCAATAAATAGACCCAAGGCAAGCATTATCTGACTATTTGTTACGCTGAGTTGGGCGGCATATGCTGTAACTGACTGATTTGTAGACGGCAAGATTGGTACATTTTGCCTATTTTCACAGCGTAATGTTGTATAGTCTGATTTTATGGGGATCTGTGGCCGACATCCAGTAGTATCTTTGTGTGATAAAAAAGGGCCATCTGAGCCTTTTACAAGCTAAGACCACGTGACTCGTTAAGAAAATTATTTAAGGAATTCGAAATCCTAACAGTTTTATCTCAATACGTTTTCAACTGTTTAATGTACGTATACAAAAAAAAATTGCATATTTTCCCTAAAAAAATCAGACTCTCCTAGCATTAACACTAGAAATAAACACGAAGCTTGTGGTCCCTAAGCATTAACTTTTAAGATTGGTAATTTATTTGTTGGTTTAAGTATAACTTTTTTAAATAAATGGCCTTAAATTATTGTTGTTTTAACTGGGGACAAATTTAAGACACTTGTTAAAAATTGTCTTTTAAAATATATTTTACAAAGTTGAAGACTATATTAATAACAAAGTTGTGTGGATCACTAAAGAGTAGGTATGTTCGTCCTTACATATTTTTTTTTACATATTTCTATTTTTACATATTTCTTTAAATTGACAAATACTCACAAGTTGGTAAAATTCAATTCAATTAAAACTTCAACTGGCAGACTACAAAAATTAATGATAATGGAGCCAATTCTTCTGACGCAGCACTAGTTATGGGAACATTCCACGGCTCTGTATTAGACAATGTTCTATTTTATTAATAATATCCCTTACTTCACCGAAAGTCTATGTGAGACTATATTACTTTCTTGCAAATCTCTGATTGTTAAAGCTGACGTTAACAATTGTATTAAGATGTAAATAATTCATTCTCACAAATTATGCATTAGTGTAAAGATGATAATATTGTAATTAATATAAACAGATTTAACTCATTTATTTATATTTTTTTTTAGGAATCACTTTAAACTAAAAACTAACAATGGGACCTCATATCAGTGCGCCTCAAGCAAGACTTAGTTTGGCTGTACTTGCAGTAGGAAAAATAATTAGATTAAATTAAATACAAAATAGTTTTGTATTACAGAAGAGAGAGCTATACATATTATGGCCTTAGATCTCGTGATGACATTAGACCGTGTAATTCACTGAAATAATTATTTAACAAAGTCGGCTTTTTATTCGTTACTTCATCACTCCACTTTGAATTCATAATATGTTATTACGTTTTTAAACAAATTTCAGAAAAAAATATTTATGTATGTTGGGTTGAGTATAAAAATAAATTATGTTTTTTTAAAACTAGGTGTCTACAAACTGATAAATGAATTTTAAAATATATAGACATGACTGATATCCATACAGTCTGCTCACACACTATATTTATAACATTTCTATAGTCCTAAATTGTAAATAATGGAATAACTACTTACCAATAAGAAACTGGTGGTAACTTCATTTTGTATTGTATTTATTTTAACGATGCATAAGTATTACTTGTAACCACTATATTTGTTAAATATAAATGCAATATACCTAATATGGATACAGATGAAAAGTTAAATGATTATTATTATTATTTTTGTAATAAAAATCATGTCCGCTATCTTGATTCGTCTTGCCAAATTTTATCTCAGTCATATTTTATTATTAGTAACTATTAAAAATAACTGATAGAATAAATAATAAGAGCCACGCAATAGCATTATAAACATTCTTACCTTTTCGAGTTATTTACCACTACCAAAATTATTATGATTAATATATTTATTTTGTCTGCAAACTTTGGTTAATCCGACTCGCACTTAGCCAACCTTATCAGATTTATCTAAATTTTTTGCGTATACTGTGCCAGTGCAAAACATGACGCGGTGATGATTTCGATGCGTGGGACGAGTGCGGGGCGTGTGAGGTGCGCGGGTGAAATTCGACATTACTCTGGCACCATACCCCCTCTTAATGAATTTTCCACTCCACCACCAAGTTTTGACCATATAACTATAATCTAATAAAAAAAATACATAATTTCTAAAATTTCTTGTTGATCAATTTAGGTTAAGTCTTTGAATGATTTTCCCGAAAAAAAAAATAATACTTACAGAATTACCACATGATAAAAGCCACATACATAGCCCAGTCTACCACATAACAGCAATAAAAATACCACGGAAAATCAATTAACCCACTCTATTGCACCAAATAAATTTCTCACATGCAACTTACAAGGGCTTAGGTCTGTTACAGACCATCGTTTGATACGCGTTACAGTGCGCTCGGAACTCTTTGGCCGCGCAATAGTTGGTGACAGGGGTGATAGGGCTGCCTACTGCTCTCAACGCATGAGATTAGACAGTGATGACTAATAATGAACAAGAACTGTAAAATTTTTGAAAATAATAAATAAAACAACAATTTATCTTTAAGAAGTTCATATTGCACCAACTAGTTTCGTGCGCACTTTAATATCATGCCATGCATGGTGACTAGAGTCCTCAGCTCAGAATCGATTCCAATACGGAAATGATTTGGTCAGTCACTATCCATAACCTAAACATTTTTAACATTTTTACAGCGGCACTATCTATTAGGCGAAAATTACTTTACTTTAAAAGAAGTCGTACAGTTTTGTTTTAATAAGTAAAGTGACAAATAATAATAATAATAATAATACAATCATTAATTTGCCAGTTAAATGCTTTTACAATGAACTTAAAACTAGCGAACCCTGCACTAAGCATGGCTTGTATCGCAGAGTTCAGACTACGGTTACCAAATATTGTACCAAATAACGCAGCTCGAGCTTGATATAAAACAATGAGCTATTATGACAAAATAAACATAAATTGAATTAAAAACTAAACAAATAAAATTTGAAAGAAAGTGAAAGTGAAGTGTGTACGTGTGTGTGTGTGTGTTTGTGTGTGTGGGTGTGTGTGGGTGAGAGTGTGTGTGAATTATTGTAGCACTCGTCAAGTTTTCAGAAGGTTTTCTGTTTCATCGTAGTTTAGATCCCTTTTTTTTTTTTTTTTTTTTTTCGGGGGGAAATGCGTTGATGCACCGTACCGTCACCCCGAGGGAGGGTGACGGCGTGTGTGGGACTCCCTGCCCTGAAAAGGGCAGGACTACCCACTAAAACCCCCCGGTTGGACCTCCATCGCCTTAGTGGCGGTGCTGTGGGGGATCGGCTAAGCCTTTACTTCCACAACACCGCCGGCGGAACAGCCGCTTACGCGGCTCCGTCTACTCCCCCCACAGTGTTCGGGGGGAGAATGGGGATGGCCGATCCAACGGAACCATCCCCAACTCGCAGTGGGGACCGGTGCAATGCCGACTGAGGTGTCCTCACACCATCAGCCGGCCAGTCCCCACGCGGTAGCTGGGCGCGGTCATATTGGCGCCGCGCCCTCAGCCGCCTTCTTCGGCGGCAGGCGGGAGCGGATGGATCGTCCTCCCGCTCCCGCTCTGCGGCTTCCTTCTGCGACATGACATCTTCGCAGAAGGAGACCATACCAACCCATGCCGTCTCACTCCCGAGCATAGCCTCGACTATGCTGGGGAGTGAGAGATTTGGCCCCACCAACGCGCGCAGACTTGCGCGCTGCGCATCAAAAGCGGGGCACACCTGCAGTGTATGCCCCGGCGTGTCCTCCGCCGCGCCGCAACTGTGGCACGACGGAGACTGCTCCCGACCAATGCGGTGCAGGTACTGCCCAAAACAGCCGTGGCCGGACAGCACCTGCACCAAGCGGAACGTCAGGAATCCCGACTTGCGCTCGAGCCAGCGATTTATTGCTGGCTCGAGCGCATCTAGGGTCCACCGACCCGACGGAGTCACCAGTAAGGACTCCGCCCAACGCCGGACCACCTCTTCCTACGCCTCCCGGCGCACACGTGACAGGTCCTCCGGGTAAAAACGTTCCCCGGAGGCCTTTCTTAGGGCCTGCCATTGATAGGCCCTCGCCATCGCCCGGGCCTCCAACTCCCAGGGTGGCGTCCCAGCGAGTGCGCACGCTGCGTCAAACCCAACGGAGCGATAGGCTCTACACACTCGCTGGGCAATGGCTCGCTGGGGGCGCCGCAGAAGCCTCTGGTTCTCCCGAATGTGGAGGGAGTCGGCCCAGATGGGCGAGCCGTACAGGGCCATACTGCGCAAAATGCCGGCGTAAAGTCGTCGGCATTTGGCCCTAGGACCCCCCACATTGGGGAGAAGCCACGCTAAAGAACTCGCCGCCTTAATGAGGCGCGGAGACAATGCAACAAAGTGCGGCCCAAAAGACCAGCGATGGTCCAAAATGAGGCCCAGGTATTTCATCTGGGCCCCAACCGCCACCCTGACGCCCCCGACGACGATGTACGCGCCGGAAAACAATCTTTGCCGAGGCCCCGGAAAAAATATGGCCTCGGTCTTATTAAGAGCCACTGTAAGGCCCAAGAGGGCAATGCGTCTGGCAATTAAATTGCCACCGGCCTCTGCCAGGCGAGCTGCGGCGCCAAAATCCCTCTCCCGGGCAGTAACAAGTGTGTCGTCTGCGTAGCAAAAAACGTTCATGCCCGAGAGGAGGGAGCCGCGCAAAAGCCAGTCGTATCCGATGTTCCACAGAAGGGGCCCCAAAACAGACCCCTGTGGAACACCGGAACGCGCGCGGAAACGACGCAGGACGTTGTTGGCACCGACGCAGACAATTTCCCTGTCGAGAAAATAGTTCTCGATCAGGGCCATCAAATAGGAGGGCACTCCGTGATAGCGGAGTGCCTCCAAAATTGTAGAGTGGGGGAGAGTATTAAAAGCATTGGCTATGTCAAAAGAGACAGCCAACACACCCTCCCCCCTCTCCCTAGACTCTAAAACGAGGGATTTCAGATCGGACAGGGCGTCAATAGTGGACCGCCCTGCCCGGAAACCGTACTGCCTGTTCGACAGGTCTGGACCGACGGAACGAAGGTGGTCCTTCAGGCGCCTGGCCACAATGCGCTCAAACAGCTTCCCGACTTCGTCGAGAAGCACTATGGGCCGGTACGCCGATGGCGAGTCCGCCGGTCTGCCCTCTTTCCGAAGGAGGCAAAGCTGCCCCTCCTTCCAAGGTTTAGGGAACTGGCCGACTCGGAAGCACGAGTCGAACAGCTCCCTAAACTTCTGCTCCATCAAAACTGCGCCGAGGGCGACGAGCTTCGCCGGAACCCCATCCGGACCAGGGGCCGTCTTTTTGGCACGAAGGCAGATTGCCGCCGTGCCGAACTCCTCCTCAGTGATTTGCGGGGCCTCGTACGGAGCAGTTGCAGGCTCCTGCTCTGAAGAGGCACTCATAGCCGGCGGGACGAAACCAGGGCTGCTGTCCGGGAACAAAGCCCGGACGACGATGTCGAGCAGCCCTGGCTCGAGGGTCTCTGTAAGTGGGGGACCTATGGGGCGCAACTTGTTTCGTGCGGCCCGGTACGGATCTTGGTCGAGACCCTCGAGCATTTCGGCGCGTGCGGAATCCTTGGCGGCTCCTATGGCCACCTTGAGTGCCTTCTTCGCATCTATATAGGCTCCGTAGAGGGAGGCCTCGTTTTCGAGGTCCCGACGAGCGCGGCGCCTACTTCTGGTGTAGGCCCGCCGTGCAGCCACGCAGACAGCGCGAAGTTCGGCGAGCTCTTCCGACCACCAGAAGCAGGTGCGTCGGGGAGGTGGACGACCGGACCGAGGCATGCTAGAATCGCATACCTCGGCCAGGAAACCTCGAAGAACGACCGCGGAGGAGTTCACGTCGGGACCAGATAAGGGAGGCGAGAACCAGTCTTGCAGAAAGGCCGCCTCCCTTGCAACTGCCTTGTCCAGGCGGGACAGTGCCCACCTGGGAAAAGGCGACGACCTAGGCGAAATTGGTGAAGCCTGCTGAGAGGCACCGGAGACCACCCCGAACCGGATAAATTTGTGGTCCGAGAGTGTCTCGGACCGGTCCACCCTCCAGTTGTGGACGCGTGCGGCGAGTGCAGGGGTGGCGAACGTTAGGTCCACCACAGACCCCCCTTGCTGCCGCACACAGGTCTGGACTGCGCCCCGATTTAGGAGGCAAAGGCTGGACGAAGCGGCCCAAAGCTCCACCAGCTGCCCCCGTCGGTTGCATGAGGCAGCCACATTCCCCCAAGACGCCGCCTTGGCATTGAAGTCCCCCAGAAGAAGAACTTGATGTCCAGCAGAAACGGCCCGCTGGACAGCTCCCTGCAGGAGACCCAAAAACGCCTCGAAGTCCACAAGCGGGGGCGACTTGGGGAAAAGTAAACCCCCACAACGACTGTGTTGCCCCACAAACAATCGACAAAACCCGATCCCCTTTCCACAAGAGATAGAGGGGGAGACGTGGACGTATGTCGCCTGAAAATTGCGACTGTACCGGTCTGGTCCCCGTGCCAACTACTGGGGACCAGATAGGGCTCTGCCACCACCACTAAGTCTACCAACCACTCCGCTACAGCCTGGGACAACAGGTCCTGGGCTGCGCGGCAGTGGTTGGAATTTGTTTGGAGGAGGTTGTATTGGGCCATTTATTCGGACATTATAACCTCCTCCACTACTGCCGACGTCGAGCTGGACTCCAAAGCATTAGGCCGGGCCTGAGCCTTTACTTTGCCTTTCTTGGGGGGAGGCCTGCATTTCCTACCCCCCATCAAATGGCCAGAAGGCCGCCCACTCTCCGCACAGACGGAGCAGTGCGGGGTCTTCTCGCTGCAGGCAGCGGCTTTGTGGCCTTTTTGTCCGCAGCGGAAGCAAAGGTCCATTCGCACCACGGCGGAGGGACAGAGAGGGCGAGTGTGCCCGACTCCCAAACACTTGAAACAGCGGAGGGGCTGTTCTTCAAGGGCGCGAACTGATGCGGAGCTGAACCCGATCAGAAAGCGCCCCCCCTCCAGCACGGCTTTGGCGGCAGCAACAGGGCACTGGACACGAAGTGCCCCCATGCCCAGACGGCCAGGCCTGATTTCGCCCGCCTTAATGTGATCGGCTGGGCATTTCCCGATGGCCGCCACTTTCTCAACTACTTCGGACCTCGACACAGAGTCGTCGAGGTCCGAGATCATAAGCCCCGCGTACTTTATTGGCCTTGCCACTTTGGCAAGGTCATCCCCGATCGCGAGCCGCATTTTCTCTGCGAAGAGGTCGGCCTTCTTTGATGAGTCCTCGCCCGGAAATTCGATTAACCGTGCCCCGGCTTGAGTCGGGCGGGTGCGGATGGATGTCACCCCAATCTCCTCGAAATTGATGCCGCTACGAGCCCTGCGGAGAACCGACTCATAGGTTTCCCCCTTTTGCTCCGCCTCAGCCGTGAGTGTAACCACGACTGCTGCGGTTTTGGGGGGAACCAATTTCTGCGTCTTCTGTGCTTGCGACTTAGAAGCCGGGGCCTTCTTCTTCTGCGACATCGTCGAGGCGGCAGCAGCAGTAGTGGCTGTTCTGGGAGCTCCTTTCGCCGGAGGGGCCGTTAAAGGCGCAGGCTGCGAACAGGGAAGAGCCGTCGATTTCTTGCCCTTCCCTTTGCCCTTCCTGACCACCGTAGCCCAGCTTTCGTTGGCTGGGGTGGTCGCGGGCAGAAGAAGGTTTTCCTCCACTACTGGAGCTGGAAGAGCGGCTCGGGGAGCAACGACAGAGGCCGCCATAGGTTTTGTCACTTTGGAGGGCCCAGGCAAGGAGATAGACGCAGCGGCTCTAGATGCACGAGATCTCGTGGCCCTCTGGGGTTTTGGCGGCTCAGGTACCCGGAAAACTTCCGGCAGCCGCTCGAGGACCACAACGGACTCCTTCCTGCGGCCCGCTGCTAGTGGCGGACGAAGCCGCTTCTCTGGGAGGAGGCGGTCTTCTAGGCCCTCTATGCGGGCATTGAGCCGGGCGTTTAAGAGAACCCGCTCCTCCATCATTATTTTCCGGACCACAGCTTCAATGTTTGCTGCGTCCGCTGTCGGTGATCCCGCTGATGAAGGGGACATCTCCACCACCTCCATCACCGTCTCTACGGGGGCAGGGACCGAAGCAGGAACTGAAGATGCCTGACCAGACTTGGTCAATTCGGCAACTGCGGCCTCTAGCTCGGCCACGCGTTTCGTTTGGCCGGCTAGCTCAGTCTGCAGGCGATCTACTGTCGCCTGCAGCCGCTCCGTCTCCTCTGAGGAGGTTCTCTTGAGGGCCTCTTCGCACATGGCCCTCATATTTATGGCACTCTCTTTGAGTGCCTTTTGGAAGGTCCCCTTTAAATTGGAGGACTTTCTAATCATAGAGACGGAGCTCTCCGCCTCCGTGGCCACCAAACGCTGCAATTCTGCAGTCGACTTCCCCTCTAGCGATGCGGTAAGGGACACCCCGTATCCGGCCGCATTACGGGCCATGCGCAGCCGTCTTTCGGTTTCCGATACTTGAGCCTCAAGCTCAAGCGCAACGGCAGCCCTCTGTCCAAAACTTATAATAGCAGGTACTCGAAAGTTGTCACTTAAAACCTTCATACATATTTTAGTTACTATTTATGATAATAGATGGCAGTGTACGTAATTACATCGCGCAAGCGTTGTGTTTCCCCGGAGCCTATATAGGCTAACCGGGTGTTTGTAAATTTTTGGCTACTATTTAAATACAAGTGTTGTTCTACGACTTCGCCTGTTTTATTTGCTCTCCTCCGTAGATTAAACCTATGTTCATGGTCCTTCGAGCCGGATTGGCTAGTGGAAATTTTTGGTAGTCTTCGGTGGTGGTAGATTACCACCTGCACGTTAGTACTGGGTAGCGGATTGCTATCCAGAGCAGCCCCGCAGCGACGTCAGCGGTGACGTCAAGTGGTGGAGGATCCAGTCGCCAGGAGCGGCAGGATAAGCTACGTGCGGGAGGACAGGCCCGGCAGAGTTGCAGCCGCGGTGCGCCAGGTGGCGCTATTCATCGGCGAGTGGATAAAGTGTTAAGTGTTGTGAAATTGTAAGTACATTTTGAACTTTATTACAGTAGGTAAACAATGATTGGAAGCAAGAAGATTTACATTGGAATTTAAGCTTTATTGCAATAGGAAAATTAACTTTAACATATTTGTAGTGATTAAAAACTTAGTCTAATTTTAAGCAAAAGTGGTTGTGACGGGGAACCTATGCCCGATTTTCTCTAGAATTTGGGTAAGAAAAAAGACTTAGAAAAATTCTTCGAGTTTATGGACTTTAAAAAATTGTGATATTTATTGAGTGTTCAATTATTTCTGTTGTGCTGCGATAATAATTCCTAATTCTATGTACCTAATTGTTTTTGTTTAACTTGAATTTGGTTTAAAGTAAGCAATAATTACAATGGAGTCTCTAGCTAATGTGCAAGAGTCCACAATTTCAACAATTATAAAGGCAAGATCAAACTTTAAAAAAGCACCGAAGGATAGATTAACTGTAGCTTACATGGAAGCACGGTTAGAAAACTTAGAACAGCAGTGGAAACTATTTTTCAAAACTCATGTGGATATAATTAGTCAAGTGTCTAAACAGGAACTGCTTGCGTCTAAGTATCATATCAATAATGTTTATGATGAGGCTGAAGAAATCTATATTGAATTTAAATCTGATATTAAAAGCAAAATTGCTATGTTAAAACCTACTGAGAAGTTTTTGAGTTCTGGAGGGCCAAGTTCATCAGCCTCATCGAACAATATTAAATTGCCAGAAATAAAAATACCTTTTTTTTCGGGAAAGTACATTGAGTGGCAGACGTTTAGAGATTTATTTGTTGGCCTTGTACATAACAATGGATCGATAAATGATGCTCAAAAACTGTACTACCTAAAGAGTAATTTAACGGGTGACGCTGAACAATTGTTAAGAAATATTACGGTCACCTCTGATAATTATAACAGTAGCTGGGAAAAATTAGTGTCTATGTATAACAATAAAAGATTTTTGGCTAATAATATTTTAAAACGTTTATTAAATCAAAGAAATCTAAATGTTGAATCGGCAAATGAAATAAAAAAGTTGGTTGGTACTACCACAGATTGTTTGGAATCGATTAAAACTCTAGGTATTGATATTTCGTCTTGGGATATACTTATCATACATATTGTTAGTGCAAAATTGGACAAAGAAACCCGCAAAGCTTGGGAACTTAGTGTGTCATCGAATAAAACTGATGAATTACCTACGTACCAACAGTTCACAGAATTTTTAATAGGTCGCTTTAGAGGCTTAGAAAATTTAGATACGAGAGGTACACACTCAGAAAAAAGTCTAAAAAATTCACAATCGTTTCACGTACAAAAGGAGAGAAAAGAGGTAAGTTGTGCTTATTGTTCAGCTGATCATAAAATTACATTCTGTTCAAAGTTTTCCAAAGAATCTAATCAAACTCGCCGCGATTTTGCGCAGAATAATGGGTTATGTTTTGTTTGTCTATACAGCAATCATTCTGCCAGGGCTTGTAAAAGTAACTTCAAATGCCACATTTGTAAAAAACGCCACCACACGCTATTGCACCCAAGTGGTGTGATCCAATCTATGGGTGAGAGCTCTGCCTTAAAGGCGGAAGGAAGTACTGCTACGAGTATAAGAGCGGAAGAAGGTACTGCCTCTAAAGTGAATGGAGGTACTACCGCGGGGTCGGAGAGGTCTACTGATCAACACGTTGTCTCATGTGTGTCGACAAGGAAATGTAGGGAAACAGTTTTGTTGACCACTGCTTTGGTAAAGGCCAAGGATAAAAATGGTACTTACCGTTTTATGCGGGCTCTGTTAGATCAGGGTTCGCAAGGATCGTTCATAACAGAGTAAATGGTACAGTATTTAGGGTTAAACAAAAAACCATCTAGACACACTGTTACCGGGGTAGGTGGCTGTAATAGTATGATATCAAAATATATAGTCAACATACAGTTGCAGTCAAGGGTGAATCCAGGTTTTTGTATAAAAGTAGTGGCATATGTACTAGGGTCTATCACGTCGCTTCTTCCTGCGGTAAAAGCTGATGCAGTTGAGTGGGCAAGCTTGACCAATGAAGTTTTAGCAGATCCTGAATATATCACACCTAATAAAATTGATATTTTATTGGGTGCCGAAATCTATAGCCAGGTGGTTAAGGCAGGCCTCATACGCAGCGAGGATGGACGTCTGTTAGCGCAGGACACATACTTCGGATGGATTATCTCTGGTGTCGTGAATACAGATAACCCACATAGCGCCGAATCGTTCTCTTCCATTGCTGTTATGCACGCGAATGTACAGACAGATGAACTTCTGAAAAAATTCTGGGAGCTGGAAGACGAACCTGCTCATTCAAAAAGATTATTGAGTGCCGAGGAAGAAAAATGTGAAAAGTTGTTTGCTGCTACCACACGGCGCGATGAAACCGGCCGCTATGTGGTACGTCTTCCGTTCAAGGATGATGATCGTAGTTGCATTGATGGAGAGTCAAGAATGATAGCTGAAAAACGATTTAAAGGTCTAGAATCAAAATTAAACAAGAATTTGAAATTAAAAACAGAGTATGCTAATGTTATACAGGAATATAAAGAACTAAATCACATAGTAAAAGTTACAGAAAGTAAAACTAGAAAGGGTATGTACTTACCTCATCACGCAGTTGTCCGCGAGGACAAAGAGACCACGAAAGTACGTGTTGTGTTCGATGCATCATGTAAGAGTAGCAACGGGGTCTCACTAAATGACAACTTGATGGTAGGTCCAAGGTTGCAAGCAGATCTTCGTCATATAGTTATGCGATGGAGAAGTCATCCTATATGTTTAGGGGCAGATATTATAAAAATGTATAGGCAGGTTCTAGTAGACAGAGAGGATACACTTTTCCAACGTATACTCTGGAGAGATAACCCTGAAAAGGAAATCGAAGAATTGGAATTGATTACAGTCACCTTTGGTACAGCATCAGCACCATTTTTAGCCGTACGTGCTTTACATCAGGTAGCTTATGATGAAGCACAGGGATCACCCAATATAAAAGAAATAATCTTGAATGACTTTTATATGGATGATCTCATGACAGGCGCTGAAACTGTTGAAGAAGGATATACAATTTATAAGGAAATTTCATCCATATTAGCTAAAGGGGGGTTTCAGTTGCAAAAGTGGGTCAGTAATGCTACCGACGTTTTAAACAAAATCAAGGAAGGAATTGCAGAAGATAAGAAAGAAGATATTAAGATAAAAACTGATAATATAACAAAAATTTTAGGACTTACTTGGGATCCAAACGCCGACGACTTCCGGTACTCCGTCGATCTGCCTGCTCTGGAAGAACCTATAACAAAAAGAAAAATGGTGTCGGATATTAGTAGATTGTTCGACCCGTTGGGTTGGCTGGCACCTAGTATAATTACAGCCAAGATTATGATTCAAAGGCTTTGGTTAGCTGGAATAAGTTGGGATGAGGCGGTACCAAGCGCTTTGTTGAATGAGTGGCTTACTTACCGCAATGATTTGGTTGCTTTGACAAATATAAAAATTCCACGTTGGATGAACACGAGGTCTGATAACAAAAACGTTCAACTACACGGTTTTTCAGACGCTTCAAAAATGGCATATGCTGCGGTTATTTATATTAGAATAGAAGACTCTGAGGGAAATATTCGTGTGGCTTTGGTTACTTCGAAAACAAAGGTCTCGCCGGTAAAACAAGTATCCATACCCCGTCTGGAACTCTGCGGAGCTACACTTTTAACCAAACTGATGGTCGAGGTTGCAAATGTTTTGAATATAGGAAAGGAGAATCTGTACGCTTGGACAGATTCTGAAATAGTTCTGGCCTGGTTGAATAGTCATCCAAGCCGTTGGAAGACATTTGTCGCCAACAGGGTTTCGGAAATTTTGACGACTTTAGACAGTCATCATTGGTCTCATGTACCCTCCAAGCAAAATCCTGCAGATTGCGCCTCTCGAGGAGTTTCTCCGATGGAGCTGGCTAATACTTCTTTGATTTGGTTTGACGGTCCGGAATTCCTGAAAGAAAAAACAATCACATTAAAGAAACCTAAACATATTGTAACCAACTTAGAAGAAACCAAAACACTTACCGGTTTAGTAGACGTAGATACTTCGTTGTGGAAAAGATACTCTTCACTTAATAAATTGCTTCGTATTGTAGCTTACTGTAGACGATTTTTGAACTTGAGAAGCACCGCATTAAAACAATGTCAATCGTACATAACAGCTGAAGAAATAGAAGAAGCCATGAATACAAGCATTAAAAAATCACAAGAAGAAAATTTCTCAGAAGTAATAAAAGACCTGAAAAAGAAAGGAAATATTAGCAATAACAGAAAAATATATAAAAGTTTGAATTTATTTTTGGACACAAAAGGAATTATAAGAGTAGGAGGAAGATTGGGGGAGTCTCAATTAAGTTACAACACGAAGCACCCTATAGTTTTGTCCAAATGTTCATTTTTAACCAACCTTTTGGTAGCAGATTCACATTTCAAAACTATGCATGGTGGTCCACAAGCCATGCTATCATACTTGAGAACAAAATTTTGGATTTTTGGTGTGAAATCTGTAATCAGGGATTACTTTCGAAGATGCGTGACATGTATCAGGTACTCTAGTAAGACCCGAGCCCAGTTGATGGGCCAACTTCCGTCTCCACGTGTTACACCTACCAGGCCTTTCCATTCCTGCGGTGTAGATTATGAATGAATGAATGAATGAATGAATTTATTAATCAAGTAACAATGACTCATGTTGTTAGTAGATTATGCCGGCCCAATAAATATTCGTGTATCCAAAGGTCGGGGTAATAAATCATATAAGGGTTACATCGCCTTATTTGTCTGTATGTCTACTCGGGCTATCCATTTGGAGGTAGTCAGCGACATGACGTCTATAGGCTTTTTGGCCGCTTTTAAAAGACTTGTGTCTAGACGCGGCCACTGTGCTGAATTACACAGTGATAACGGGACCAATTTTGTTGGTGCAGCTCGGGAACTTTCTGAGTTATTCGACCAAGAGAAATCTAGTTTTGTACCTGAATTAGCGGAGTACCTGGCAAACAATGGAACCAAATGGAGATTTATTCCGCCTCATGCCCCAAACTTTGGAGGTATTTGGGAGGCGGGTATAAAGTCAACGAAACACCATCTTCGAAGGGTGATTGGTAACTCGACGCTAACGTTTGAGGAAATGGCGACTGTTTTAGCCCAAATCGAGGCTTGTTTAAATTCTAGGCCACTTTCGTATGTTGCAGATAGTAATGAAATGTTAGTTTTGTCGCCAGGTCATTTTCTGGTAGGGGAACCACTTCTTATCTTACCCGATAAAAATTATGAAGATAGTAATGTTGGGACTCTGAAGCGGTGGCAGCTGACACAGCGTATGTTGCAAGACTTCTGGCGACGTTGGTCGCAGGAATATTTGCATCAATTCTTGCAACGGCACAAGTGGACTCAAAAGTCTCCAGAGCCAGATGTTGGCGATGTGGTATTGGTAAAGGAGGATGGCATGCCTCCAGGTAGATGGTTGCTGGGTAGAGTTGAAACTAAACACCCTGGTCCAGATCAAATTACACGAGTAATAACCATTCGCACCAAAACGTCGAATATAAAAAGGCCAGTTTCTAAAATTTGTGTACTTCCAGTAACTAAATAAAAATATATAAAGTCACTTTAAGAATTTTATACGCACTAGTTTGTAATAATATTGTTTTTTATGTTAAGAGTTTCATTGTAAAATGTGGAAAACGTCACACTGTTTGTTAATCGACTTCGAAAAGGGGAAGAGGTTCTAAATCCTTCTATATGTATAACATATGTATTTTTTTTGACAAAACGAGTACAATAATATTGTTAGTAGTTAATGTTTATTCTTTTAAGGGCATTTGCAATATGTCCTTGGCGGGCGGTATGTCCAAAACTTATAATAGCAGGTACTCGAAAGTTGTCACTTAAAACCTTCATACATATTTTAGTTACTATTTATGATAATAGATGGCAGTGTACGTAATTACATCGCGCAAGCGTTGTGTTTCCCCGGAGCCTATATAGGCTAACCGGGTGTTTGTAAATTTTTGGCTACTATTTAAATACAAGTGTTGTTCTACGACTTCGCCTGTTTTATTTGCTCTCCTCCGTAGATTAAACCTATGTTCACCTCTTCGCAGCATTTAGCTCTCGCTGCGCTTCCGCACGACCGACATAGTCTGTAGTGGCAGGCCTTCCGCGTCCCTTTTTCGACTTGCTCTTAGTCGTGCGGCTCTTGGATTGGGAGGCATCAGAAGACGACCCCTTTTCCCCATCAGATAGCGGGCGTTTACGCCCTCCCCCCCGGAGATACTGGTTCCGCTCGGACCCTACCGACATTTCGGACACATTTGTTAATGTGTCGGACTCCTCGCCCGACGCCCCTCGCCCAGTGAATATACTGGGCCTGGCAAAGAAACTATTTGCCGAGGCCAACGACGCAGCCGAAGATGCCCGACTTAAACTAGCAACAGCAATGTTGCCCTTCCCCGACGCACTAGAACATACGGCGTCATATTCTGCGTCCAAGGACGCAACGGCAGATTTTGGCGCGATCGCACAAACGGCGCCAGACTCCGCACCCGAAGGTGCCACTTCAGCAGACTCCCCACGTTCGTCATTTTTTTTTAGTTTTGGAATTGGTGTACTCATTATGGTTCCCACGATTAAACGGTTATAAAGGACCACCGGGGGCAGAGCCGAATACCCCCAGCTACCCTCATACTGCATGGGGGCGGGCGGTCCCGTGCAGGGAGGCCGATACCACCGACCACGACCGGGTTTGTCCCACCCGGTCACCATCCCTCCGAAAAGAGATGGCCCCGACGCCTCGAGCACTCACGACGTCGGGATTAGGGGTTTTTTATTGTGGTATGCTCCACTTGGGCCAGCCAATTAAGGCAAGCCCCCTGGTCTGGTCGAGCCGATAGACATGATCACCAGACACTCGACCAGGAAACAGGTTGCCCGACGGTGGCCGAAGCCTGCTGCGACCGACTGCTATTACGCAGCCGGCCGAGCCCGCCGCGCCGCGGAGATACCCCGCCATACGCCGCTCCGAAGAGCCCGGACGTCAAACAGGCCAACATGGCCAGGCCATAAGCAAAGCCCCGACACAGTGAAGCTGACGAATAAAGACATCGTAGTTTAGATCCCTAAGCCAGCCTCTAAAACTCTCCTTACTTTGCGATTCTTGAGCTCTTAAGGTCGATTTGGCGACATACGGTGTTATAAAGGCGCGGTAAAAGGTATAGGGGTTGAAGTTTAGCAAAGGTGGTGCGCGCCGGTGTTGCAGGAATTTTGTAAATTCGTTGCGCGCAAAACTTTGCATAGTCCGGCAAAGAAAGAGCAACGCTATGAGTAAAAAATACTCCTCTCGCTATGAACAGTTACCTGACTTGCAGGACCTTGCTCTCTCTGTAAAGTTGGTCGGTGGAGTACCAATACGGCTTGCGCAGCATGATTTTCAATACCGATCTTTGAGCTCTCTCTAGTCCTATCATGGTTGTCTTAGCAGTACCACCCCACACCTTTATGCGGGGATTTAAATAGGAGAGTAGATAATGTACTTCAAAGTAAGCTGAACAAGCAGAATATAGTTCAAGTTGTGGCAGGCACTCACAAGCAATGAATATGCCATCGCCTTACTTAAATCAAAGTGAATGCAACGATACAAAGTGTCACCACCAGTGACATTTAGGTGAGTGTGTAAGAGCCCTAACAATGCTTTAAATTATCGCCGTGTAAATTACACAAACGAGGTTCTTTCGTGTCCCTTTATCAGAGATCAGTGATCTCGGAACTTTCAGTATCAGCAAGTTCACGGTGACCTTAATCGCTTTGTTTTATTAGTGCTCAAGTTGGCCACTAGAACTTCAGTATTACTAGGTACTTGAATAACTTACTGTGAGCTGCATCACCTAAATTTTAAACAATACTTTTTTTATATTACACTTCAAGATTGACCTCATCCCACCTGATGTTAAGTGGTGATAAGGTCCAAGCTTAAGGGCGACAAGTACAGCATAATAAATCTGTTTCTGGACTTGTCGCCCTTACCTTGAAGGCCCTACTGATAATTTAATGCCTGCTCCACACTACTCGCGAAGTTACTCGGCGAAGTTCGCCCGAGGCGAGGCAAAGTTTGACGCGGCGAGCACGAGGCGAGCCGAAGTGCCTCTCTACACTATCGTATTCGTCTAACTTCGTTCAACTTCGCGAGTAGTGTGGAGGAGGCAATTGATGATTGGAGATGATTTATGCTCGGTTCCAATATTTTACGTAATGTGTCAAAAATGACTATCCGTTTTTCTCCAACCGACTACGAGTCCTTAATACCGTTCCATAGTTTACTTTCCATATGAGCTATCATCAGGCGTCGGTCGGTTGTTTTAAGGTTACGCCTCGTATAATTTATACTATCCGTAACTAAATGAATCGTTTTTAAATATTTGAACCGGGTATTAGATGTGTATTATGTATAGTAAACAGCACATCTATGTAAACTTATGCCATATAATTATTTACATTTAATTTTTAATACTTAATTGTATGTTTAAAAAAATATCAAAAGTAATCTCAATTTCTAGTGGTTTTCACTACCAATTCGCTGAAAATATATTAGCGGTCCATGAAGTACATGATATAAATTTAACAACCTCAGTTCAATTAGCAATCATTATGACTACCACAACACCCAGACCCGAGACAATATAGTACAATTCGATTTTTTCGATATAAGATTAAAATAGAAACTATCTTAATGCATGCAAGAGCTTTATAACATCACTTATGAATCGTCAGTACAAATTTAGTATTGACTCGACCAGGAATCGATCTCGGTACCTAAGACATGACGCGACACCAGAGTCAGTCCCTCTCGCCTCTCGGCTACGGAGTCTCCTATTCATACATTATTCTAGAATCTAATCGAACTGCCAATTTTTATGCAAATACAGTCAGCAAGTTTTTTTGTAAAAAAGTAACAAAAACACGTCTACATATGCTTAAAATCACGTTTCTGTTACAAGTAGGATTAACAGTATTTTTCAGCTTTCCCATCCTCTTCAGAGGTATGCCTTATCGGTCGCTCCAGGCTCCAGATAGGATCTGTTAATTAATTTCCCTCGCAAACATGGCAAAAATGTGTGTTTTCCATAAACCCGCGTCAAGATCCGGACACTTCATCCCTAATTACGCACCTGGTAGATACTTCCAGATTTGGTAACCTGATTCCGGTTTTCGGCAAAAAAAAACCGATAAATAATTGTTAAAAACAAAGTATTGGTGAAAATGCGCCTGGCAATACCACCAATACTTTGCAAAAAAAAATAAAAATCTAATTTTGAAGATTTTGACGATGCATGAATGTTGCTTGTAACCAATATGAATAAATTAATTGATTTTGATTATGCTTAATACGAAAGCGGACTGAGTCAAAACTTCCAGATAGTTTTTAGTCCATTAAATAGTTAATTAAAAATTTAATACCAAGTTGCTGGGTGGGGGGCTTGATACGTCAGTGGTGGTTGACAATGTACACACTGTTGATGACATGCTACAATCCAATTCAGTGTATTGCCTATATTTTCAGGTTAAGTGGAAAATGCAAAGATACGGGTCCCATATTTAAACATACCGAGTAAAAACCCATTTTTAGTTCGCTTTTATATTAACTGGTATCAAATTAAGGTTTTCCCATTGTGCTTTGAGTACTAGGCGATGGATGCTGGAGGTGACCCATCACACCCTGACCCGAACCAACATAGAAAACATATTTTTCCCATATTAATTAAATAAATTAACATTGGACAATATCACATACTTGCATACATTGCTCTGAATGTATGGCAAGTAGTTTTTTTTTTATATTGCACTTCAAGATTGACCTCATCCCACCTGATGTTAAGTGGTAATGAGGTCCTAGCTTAAGGGCGACATGTACAGCATAATACATCTGTTACGGGACTTGTCGCCCTTACCTTGAAGGCTACCCCTGCTACTAATGTAGCACCCCCCAGGAGCTCCGGAAACCTTACTCACACGCAGGAACACAACAACACAGAAGTGATTGTTATTTGGCGGCGGTCTTCTGTAAGGTGGAGGTATTTCACCAGTCGGGCTGCTCCAGTTCGAGCGATAAATCGCTATGCCCTACCTCTCTTAGTAGCAAAGCAAGTTAAAGCAATTGTGGCACATAAATCAGGAACAACGACGCGACCGCAATAATTTCACCCAATATTGAAGTATTGGTTGTCATGACACCAAAAAAAATACATCACAAGTATATCACCCGTCTAACATTTACAGGTCCTAAGATGGACACACTGGCCACAGACGGACAGTGAAATCTTAAGAATATGGTCCTGTTTTACCCTTTTGGTGTGGATCTCTAAAAGATTTCACTCTACAGTACACACACAAAATAATTCGGTTTCACACTTAATTGGCTTATTTTGCAAGTCATTGTGAGTCAAATCGTTAATCTACTCCTAATAAGTTGCAAACTAGGTGAACATTTTGATAAAACCGTTTATAATTAGTAAAATTTCATCCTCAATTTCATCACAATTTACAAATAGTTTTAAGGACTTCATGAAATGTCTGCTATTTATGCAAATTTTCATTAAATCAAAACTGTTTTAAAACCAAAGAATAGAAATAAATCTTAGTTTGAAACTCACCGAACATGTTTTACAACCCGTGTGCTGATCAGTAAAATTGGTGAAGTCATAGTTTTGTTTTTTCATAGACACGCTTTAAAAAAACCGTGTTTTGACAGTTTTTTTTATTATACTTTATTACTTATGATGTTGACATAATTTGTAATTTCATTTAATTTTCTGATTTTATTATAATTTTTTTAAATCGAAATTGACTGCTTGATATCTGAAACTTTATTTTTCATATTGACATTTGCTTTTTATTTTATTTATGCATGTTTTTAATCTACTGACTGTGATATTTTAATATAATGAACTAACTTTATTTTATTTTGTAAAGTAGTTACTTCATTCAATCTGGAAGAGCTATCATTCATGGTATGTTTCAATAATAAATTAATTTGATATAATCAGGATTTCATAATTATATCCATATTCGTACGCCGATATGGCTGATTACAGTGATACAATATGCTTATTATTAACACCCAGTGGCGACACTACCTGTGAATCACGAAAAAATGATTTTGTATTTGTATTTATATTTGTATTAAAATGTGAATTGACTGAGCAGTTATCCATGACGAAGTCAAAGCCAAGAGGCTAGCGGGCCGGAGTTTTGCTGAAGTCCCAGGTTCGGTCCACGGTCGGGTCAATATGGGAAACGAACTTTCTGTATGGTCTCGGGGCTGGGTGTTGTGGTACCGTCGTTTTTTCTGATTTCTGTAACACTAGTGCTTAGGTTACTTAACACCGAATCAGAGCAATTAAGAGAGGAAGGGCATAGCGATTTATCGCTCGAACTGGAGCAGCCTGTCTGGTGAAATACCTTACAGGAGATCGCAGCCAAATAACAATCACTTCTGTGTTGTTATGTTCCTGCGTGTGAGTAAGGGTTTCAGAGCTCCTGGGGGGTGCTACATTAGTAGCAGGGGTCAAGCTTTCAAGGTAAGGGTGACAAGTCCAGTAAAAGATTTATTATCCTGTACTTGTCGCTCTTAAGCTAGGACCTCATTACCACTTTACATCAGGTGGGATGAGGTCAATCTTGAAGTGCAATATAAAAAAAAATGTAAGTGATGTTGTCCAATATTTTTTTTATTCTATTTATCATCGATCGTTTTGAACTGATTTGAATAGTTAAATACCTACTTCACTTGCTATTTGCAAATGTTCTAAAAGGCCCTGAATTGTGATTAAAAATTCACTCAAATAAGCAGCTTAATGTGTTTTGAATAAGGGCGACAAGTATGTTTAAAGTATGTATCTGAAACTTAGCCCTCGCGGGGCATCTTGTGAAGATTTCGACTTGTTTGAGTTGTGTGTGTGTTGACAGTGCGGATGTGTGCGGCGTCGGGCGATAAGGATGTATTAGCACATTCCGCCGGCGAGCGCCACTGTATTTATTCTTATCCGGTATAAGTCAGGTTACACCCCTAGGGTTGGGACGAGTATCGATAAATTACGATGTTTTTATCACAACACGAGGTTGTATTAATATTGATGCAACAATAATTTTTCTTAGTATTACAAACTATCATTTTACTATTGCAATTGTAATTTTTTTTTACATTAAATTCTAAATTATACACGAAGTCGTCAAATTTGTTTCCGCGGGTTTGGACAAAGGCAAGAGATGCTTGGCAATCTTTCTAGATCTAGCAAAGGCTTTTGATACGGTTTCTGTACCACTCCTGGTGGAAAAACTGGAAAAGCTGGGTATCCGTGGAGGGCAGCTAAATATTTTTAAAAGCTATTTGGAAAATAGGACTCAAAGTGTAAAAATAGGTCAGTACACAAGCAAAAAATTTGCCCGTTGAGTATGGTGTGCCCCAAGGCAGCATTTTGGGACCAACACTATTTTTGATTTACATCAATGACTTATGCTCGATGAATCTTACTGCGGGTAAGTCAATATGTTATGCAGATGACACTGTCCTCCTTTTTGCGGATAGCAATTGGGAGTCTACATTTTGTGCTGCACAAAGCTCTTTTGATGATGTGCAAAGCTGGTTACGTAGCAATAAATTAACTCTAAATGCAGAAAAAACCAAATATGTGACTTTTTCTATCAGAAACGTGACTCAGCCGTCTGATAAATTAAGAATAATTGCGCATAACTGTATTTCATTGACTTCGTGCCAGTGTCAGGTTTTAGAGAGAGTTAAGGTTGTTAGGTATTTGGGTGTTCTTTTAGACAATCACCTGGATTTTAACCACCACTTAGAACTCATCCAAGGCCGAGTTCGTAAATTAATAAATTAATTTATGTGTTCAAAAACATAAGGCATGTTGCTGACCCCATACTTCTGAAACAAGTTTATCGAGCCCTCTGCGAATCTTTGATAAATTATTGTATCTCATGCTGGGGAGGTGCTCCAAAATCAAAGATGATCGCACTGGAAAGAGCCCAAAGAGCAGTGTTAAAAGTTAGTACTTTTAAGCCACTAGACTACTCTACCACATTGCTGTATCGAGATTGCCAAGTTCTGACAGTTCGCCAACTATTTATACTTAACACAATTAAAAAACAGCATCAGATGCTGGTTTTTGACAAGGAAATAGTAGAGAAAAAACGTCGAAAGGAAAATGTAGTAAACTCTAGTTTGAAACCGAAGACTAGTTTCATTAAAAAATATTTTGAATTTATCGCTCCATTTTTATATAATAAAATTAATAAGGAATTAAATATGTATCCTCTCAATAAATTTGATTGTATAACTGTGCTTACAACATGGTTACAGCAGAGATCATATTGTGAAACCGAAGAACTCCTTGCAGTAACCAAATAGCAGTATCCGAAGTTTTGTCCATTAGTCTTAGTCTTACTCTTATTTTTATTATTATTATTATTATATATATATATATATTTTTTTTTTTACCCTACCTGTGCCGAAGGTGTCTGGAGTAATAAGTTTACTAAATTGGCCTCATGCTTTCTTTTTTTTCTTACATGCTTATTCTTCTTGCTAAAGAACCTTATGATGTTCCCAGCCATTTTCGGTCAGTGTTGGTCCTACATGTCTATTTCACTAAGTTAAGGAAATGTATCATATAAACCATAGTCGAGAGAGAGAGCGTTTGCTTATCCTATAACACAGGGTGTCTCCCTATCTTAGGAAGCAAAGCTACCTCAGTGTTATCTGAATAATTTTAAGATGCATTTGTTTTTGTTTAGATTTTACAATAAGTTTTTCTGAATAAATTATTATTATTATTATTATTATTTATTATTAAGAATATTATGATTGAACATATTATGAGAATAAAAAATATCACGGAGAAGACATCAACGCGCTTGAAAAGTTAAACTATGTGGTATTTATGTGAAATATTGATTCGATTAACAATTATTGCCGAAGTAACTTATACAATACAAAAAAACTCCTTAATTGTAACACTACTAAGAAAAAAATTAAAGCGCCTTAGAATAATGCAAAAAAGGAACTATGAAGATTGGTATTGGCAAATAAATACTTTTCATAATTGTTTAGACTGACCTTATCGACAAATCAAAAATAACCTTCATTTTCAAGTTTATCTCTGAACCGGTTACAGTAGTTAGGTAGCTACATTCTATCATGATTCATGTATTTAAAAGTTTAGCTACGATATTGTGACGCTGACAATAGTTGCCTGTCAAGTGTACTGGCCATCATATCAGAGGCCATCAAACTTAATGATTAAAGTTATTCCCGTTTTAACGCTATATCGACAGTTTGCGCCCCATCCCTAGCGAAGGGGGTGAAGCGACGCTGGCGCGGCGAGATAGCGCGATAGCATCGCGGGTGGCGCGTCTGATAGTACGAATAATAATAATTTTATTATCGCCATCTAGGGCTGCCGAGCGATGCCGCTACCTATATTGTTTTGATGGTAATGGGTAGTTGACACCGTTGTGTAACGAATATGGGCCAGGGTAACTAGATAAGTGCGATTTTTGTGCGGCGATAATGACATTTCGTTTCGTTAATGGCTTTGAAACTGGTAGAAATAGTCAAGCAAGTGAACCTTCTCTATTACAGCAAAAAGTGACTCTTGTCTATGAAGCTTATTTACTTTCATGTCAGACATACTTTTCCAATATTCGTCGATGACGACGGATACTAAAAGTTTGAACTAAACTACTACAATGATACTGAGTATGATTGATGATGAGTTCGTAACTCGTCCTCATAATTTCAGCTGAATGACGTATTTTGCTGAACGTAGACTGAACGTGGACCAGATACATTTTTGAAGTATATTCGTGGATAACTCCATTATTTATGAACCAATAGTTTTTTGTTGGAAAGGGGATATTTCGACAGTCGTACCGAACAAAATCAAAACTAGGATCTGATGATAGCATCCCAGAAAAATCAAGAGGACGGCGGCCATTTTTGCTAAAATTGACTTGCTTAAAGCCTTGTCAATATTTTTATTCCCAACAGTTATAGTCTTAACATTGATAATAAAAATGTACCTACTAATAATCAAGATAAGACCACAACATCCTTGCTTTTCAACGTCCTATATCGAATATCAATCAGCCAATCACATAACAGAAGCGAAGATTTTAAACACCAACCGTAGTGACCGTCAAAAATCGCCCCCGGCTTAGCGCGGCCCACCCCCACCCAGCCCCCAGGGGGTGCCTTATCTCAAAGTTGCAGATTGAATATATTTCATGTGTGAGCTCATGCGAGATTCGCACTCTTACGATACTACTCAGTTTTACACTTAGGGAGGTAAAGAATGGGCTGGAGTGAACTTGAGATAAGATTTAATGTTAAATCGGCTCTTAATGGCATAACAATTGGGATTAACTTCGTTTTGATTGAATGATGGATTTTTAAACTGGTTTTCTGGCAAGTAGGCAAAATTATTTTTATTACATTTGTGTTTGTAATTTTCATCATTCCGTTGGATTAAATACATTTAATTTTTAGAGAGGTAGGGCATAGCGATTTATCGCTCGAACTGGAGTAGCCCGACTGGTGAAATACCTCCCTTACAGAAGACCGCAGCCAAATAACAATCACTTCTGTGTTGTTGTGTTTCTGCGTGTGAGTAAGGTTTCCAGAGCTCCTGGGGGGTGCTACATTAGTAGCAGGGGTCAAGCCTTCAAGGTAAAGACGACACGTCCAGTAACAGATTTATTATGCTGTACTTGTCACCCCTCGCGCTAGGACCTCATCACCACTTAACATTAGGTGGGGTGAGGTAGGTAAATCTTGAAGTGCAATACAAAAAAAAACAATTTTACAAGTTTTAAGCACAACATTTTTTTGTTATGATTATTGCAAAGTTTCTTTTCGTTGTTTTCTCTGTGGTGATAAGTTCCAAGCAGGAGGTAGCTTCATTTGTTTTTTAAAGACGTTTCATAAATAGTACTGACGTAATTGTTCTGAATAAAAAGATTTTGTTATTTGTTAAAGAAAGTTTTAATCTAAATCCTTTTCGTGTACCTACTGTTTACCTAGAGCAACTAATTTTTCTAACATTTCTCAAACGGTCAATGGCATCTCGAATTGAACCTTATGACATTAACTTACCGGCGAAAACCTATGAAAATTTTCGATTCGGCTTGGTCAAGGGTTACATTATTTGGAAAGTATTCTGCTTTTTTTCAAATATGTTACATATAAAACTTTTGAATCGTCATTTAATACGATGCAAAGTAACTTTACTTCCAGTGCGAAACTTATATCTACCGAAAAGACGCGGTGAGAAACTCAGTAGACTTGTTACAATATCAGTATCTAATTCATTGCTATGTGTAAACAACTTAGATAATATCTAAAACATATTTAGCCAATCGGTATATATATATATATATATATATATATATATATATATATATATATATATATATATATATATATATATATATATCTACTCTCTGTGCCAGTACTTTGCGATGTACTGTACTCCGATCGTATAAATACAAAATAATCTGCCATCAAAAACAAAACCCAGATTATTCAAGCCAAGTTACCTTCATAAACTGAACTCGTTTTAAACTCGTGGCAAGCAAAAAGATCTCCTTTATCAGTCGCAGACGGCATTGTCAAAAGGCTGAATTGCTATCAGCTAATGAGCCGATACGGGAATCGAACCCGCACTGTATCGATGTCGCACACCTGTAGTAATTAAACCGCGGTTATCTACCGACTAGGGTAACCGTGTAGCATTGCCAAGTCCTGACAATAACACAAAAAAATAGGAGTGTGAATATAGATTTAAACATCTTTCAAACCCGATTTGACTTATTACTAACGGTTGACTGGTAGATAATGCTCCTAGCATTAAGTCCGCCCTTTGTACTTTTTATTTTGTGCAAAAAGGTTTTTAAATAAATTCCTTCATAGATTTTTAAAATTATAGCACACCACTGATTGTTAAACAGTTTGTGAGCATTTCAAAATCAGATTTTATAGATAACTAGCTGACCCGGCAAACTTCGTACCGCCTTATAGAATTGAATTAAGTAACCACGTTTCCGAACAAACGATGCTCTTTCAATATAGTATATGCCTGTGAATGACGTTGACATTAGTTACGCGCGTTTTTTAAAATATGCAAAATTAAATGCATGTTTTTCAATGTTTCGGAGAGATTTTCTTAATATTTTTTTCCGTAAGAACCTTGTACAGAGTATTAAAAAACTACAAAACAAAAATCAGCCAAATCGGTCAAGCCGTTTTCATGTTATGGCGTGACTACGGGAAACGGGTTTCATTTTTATATAATACTAGCGGTCCCGGCGAACTTCGTTTCGCCTTAGAGAATTTTTCCCGCTTTTCTGTTGATTTTTTTCAAATTTTACCAAGGATTCCTAATTTTGTAGCCTATGTCAAATTGGAAGAATGTAGCATTCTATTGGTGAAAGATTTTTTTAAATCGGCCCAGTACTTTTTGAGCCTATCCATTACAAACATACAAAAATACAAATCTTTCCTCTTTATAATATTAGTATAGATATATATTTTTATTTTTATACATGACCACTTCTAGCTATATCTAATATAGCGACCCGCCCCGGCTTCGCACGGGTGCAATAGGTACTAAAATATGTACGTATTATACATATAAATATTGCAATTTATTTTATTACATTGACTCCTCCCTTACCCCAGTGACGCTTGGAGCCTACATCGCATGCTGGCTAGCTGAGCGCGGTGAGCGGCAACCAAGCGACTTTTTTCTAATACTTGCATTATTAAACTCATGATATCTTTCGAATTAAATGTCCGAATTGAATAATTCAAAAAGTTATTTAATGTAGATAATGATGAGTTCTGCAAAGTCGTAGTGCATGACTTTGTTCTATCATCAATAGTTTTCGCAGCGCACGCGATGTAAGGAATTTTTCAGGTCACCTTTAATTACATTATTGAAGTTTTAGTAAGGATCCCTAATTTTTTTGAAAATATAATATAGCCTATGTCACCCGTAGCTAGTGTAGCTTCCCACCGGTGAAAGAATTTTTCAAATCTGCCAAGTAGTTTCGGAGCCTATTCAATTCATACAAACAAACAAACAAAAAATCAAACCTTTCCTCTTTATAATATTAGTATAGATAGATTTGTAAAATGTAAATATGACAGATGTACTTTATTTATGGTCGTCTTTTAAAACATCCCAATAATGAGAGTTCAGGAATTTGACATTAATCCAATAAGTCTTCAACGTTTTGATATTTCCATGATTTAAGGTATTTTGTTACCATCTTGTTTTTTATTATACATATATAGACTTTAAGACATTTCAAAAAATAACGGGTTAAAACGCGATAACATTTTTAGTAGTTTATACTATGCCCCACGTTTTGGTAAGTCTGCACCACCCGTGATCTCGAGCTGACTATTTTTATTGTATGTCTGAATTTTCCTATTTTTTTTGCGTGATGAAAATGTGCAATTGTAAATATTAAAAATCAAAAAGAATAACTTTTTTCTGATTTTGTTATCTCATTATTATGATCCGTCAGAAATGTCTCCTGACGTGCCCGCTTGTCGTATGGTCTCCCTACTTTTGAGTACGTATGTTCTGAGTATGTAAATAATCTTCGGTTTTCTTATCGGATGTTAAATAGCTGGGTACAAATAAAACCTTAATTAGTTCAATTTTACAACAAGCGTCGTTTGTTGAATGTCATTAAAATTATAAGAATTGCGTCTTTTATAGGTGTTGCTAGTTAATACTAATAATATATGTTAACTTGGATGGAACAGATAATAATAAATTTTCATAAAAAATACCTTGACGGTTTGATCGTTCATTTCATCCTCAGCCGTGACATGTTTAAAGATTTGTGTTTCGAGTCTGGGTGTTTAATAAGTATATATTATGCATATACGGTGATTGCAAACGAAATTATAATCGAAACCCAGTCCTGATTGAGTACAGTCGGAAGGTGCACAAAAACTAACTTTTTATAATTAACAAATTTTTTAAACTCTATCTTCTAATTTACGACTGTCGCTGTGAACAGTAAGCATCATTCGTTTGTATATATCTTAGTACCTTGTCATAGTAAACCTTTATGTAACTTAGTACGTCAGTCAGACATTTAACTTAATGTACCAAAGTACTGAGTTGTTTACAAATTAAAGAAGCTGATTGTACAGTAACTTACGTAAAGAGAGGTAGGGCATAGCGATTTGACGCTCGAACTGGAGTAGCCCGACTGGTGAAATACCTCCACCTTACAGAAGACCGCAGCCTAATAACAATCACTTCTGTGTTGTTGTGTTCCTACGTGTGAGTAAGGTTTCCAGAGCTCTTGGGGGGTGCTTCTTTGGAAGCAGGGGTCAAGCCTTCAAGGTAAGGGCGACAAGTCCAGTAACAGATTTATTATGCTGTACTTGTCACCCTTAAGCTAGGACCTCATTACCACTTAACATCAGGTGGGATGAGGTCAATCTTGAAGTGCAATATAAAAAAAAAAACTTGATAAAAAATCTACTGAATTTATACTGTACAGTCTGTAGGAAGACGGTATTCATGAACTGTTCTTATGCGGTTTCGCACGTGCAGCGACCAAATATTTATTTGTTCAACAAGGTTTCATATGACACTTTTGAATCGTCATGGAATACAATGTATGCCTGGGCTTACACTGTTTCAAATGAACCTTTATTTTTTTTTTACAATATTCAACTCGACTTGCAATCATTCTCCCGATTTCAATATAATTGCCATACGTACCGCCGAACCTCCACATATGGCACTATCTTCCCACATAGTTGCCGTATCACCTGACATCGTTATACCCCTTTTAAACGGCTGAATGGCTCTCATATCACTGGCCGTCGTCCTATTCTGGGGTGGGGTGGGCCGGAAGGGGGGGGGGGGGGGCCGCTGAAAAACGTGAAAAGTGACCAAGATAAGGCCAGTTTGGCCGCGCCGCGATACGCCCAGGGCTGGCGATATGCAATGTTTCGAATTTCACAAAACTGGAAGATAAGGGGAAAGTTCGCACTGGAAGACTGTGTTGAGGATTAAAACGATTGCGGGGGACCACTGAGTTGAAAAGGTTTGTTAACCTTGATGGCTTGTATTTTTCCTAGCCTACAGGCTGTTATAAAATGGACAGACTTAGCCTAGTGTGAGGACCAGCAAAATGTAACTTGTTTTACAAATATGGAAAATAAATAAATAATAGAAAACTTTATTAATGTTTGGTCTAGCATTATTTATGTGCACAAGACATAAGCTATATCGTTTATATGAAAGTTTTTATGAGTGTACCTATAGCCGTTTTTGAAAGACAGAAATTTGACCAAATTGAGGGGAAGGAAAATGGATTGCAGGCACAGCTAGTAATCTGTAAAATGAACTACATTCAAATCCGCATAAAGTATACTTTTCTACGTAGACAACATACATTTATTTGTGAAGTTACGTCAATATTCACTTGACATTGGCAGACATAGACTTGGCTAAAGAAATCTAGTTGCCATTTTGTAAAAATATACAAATCAATATTGGACAATACGACATACATTGTTCTAATTCCATGCTAAGTAGCTACAGCACTAGTGTAACAGAATTCAGTAAATAAATAAAAAAATATTAGACAACATCACATACATTGATCTGATTCCATGGTAAGAAGCTAAAGCACTTGTGTTATAGAAATCAGAAACAACGACGGTACCACAACATCCAGACCCGAGAAAAGTAACAATGACGATGCGGTGAATTGGTTAAGTGACAACACAGCGCTGAACCACCCAGATCGGACACAATATAGAAAAGTACGTTTTCAATATTGACCCAACTAGGAATCAAACCCGGGACCTCAAATATAACGCGACGCCAAAGTCCGTTCCCCCAGTCTGCTACGGACGTCGTCAACGTCATATAAAAAATACAAAGAAACTCACCAGATTTTTTATACAAGAAAACTTGCAAGGGAACAAATGCATCATCAGTACAGCATCGACCTTCCATTAAATTTAAACTTAAACGTTATCGCCCCGCGCATGCAACGGCCAGTACGCGAAAGCGTTTATGTCAAAAAATGCCTCACTTTAGATTCAAATGAGGCAAGCGCCTATTTCCGCCGATGCCGCATGCCACGGCGCGTGTGACCTAGGTACCTAGCTCTAGATGCGGCGATAACTCCTAATTTGCATAATACTGCAGATTTTTTTTTCAAGAAAACATATACAAAACTTCATAACACACTAATGTGGTCTTTGGAGCGTGGTCCGAGTCACGAGCTTAAGATATTTTTTTGCTTTTTTTACTTCATTATTATTTTTAATTCCATCAAAAATATTGGTATGATAGGTAAAAAAACAATGATTCAATTTAGTCTGTTAATTCGTTTTCAAAATTTTATAACGAGAAAGGGTTTTTACTTTACTTCTACAAAAAAAGCAAAATATGATGATACAGCGCATTAAATTGCAGAGAGGTGTGTTTTCGTCAATATTTCGTAAAAAATGTCTGAAAAAGTTACGTCGCGCTATGTTTTAATGCAATATATATTATTTTAGTAAATTTTTGTTCACATAATAAAAGAAGAAACGTTATGGGTGTAACACTTTTTTTTAATAGAACTGTTGGAACATATTACCTTATTTAGTTATTTATCCAATGGTTATGGCAAATTTGACAATATTTAGATTTATCCCTATACTTAACCCATTATACTTTTTATTTATTTCCAATTAAAAAACATAAAAACAACTAAACGTAATTTACAAAAAAAAGAGAAATAATTAAAACTAAATAAAAACTATATTATATGTACAAATTTACAAAATTCAATAAATTTAAATATAACAAGCATCAAAAACTTACAAAATATACACGTCGTCTAGCTCACCGTCTCCTATACTAGTTTTAGTCAAACTAGTTTTTCAAAATACCTAGACTCAAGAAAATTATTCAGACTCGATATTAAATTTCGTTTGTGAGAGATCGAAAGATCATTAATTCAGTCAAAATAACCTTGTGATCAAAAATAATTCCCAAAAAATCTATCCTTTTTTTTAAACAACATATTAATCATTTATAAGGAAACAGACAATTTCATCGCACCTCGATGTAGGGCTCGTGGTTTCGAGCCTTCACATATCGTATTCCTGTTTCTTTAAAATATTTACTAAAAAATATAAAAATCTGTTAATAATTTACTTAATAGAATTTTTTGCAGATTTTAAAATCCTGCTTTGTCTAACATTGTGTCGTGCTAATTGGCTTTGCACTCAGTCGCTATCAGCTCACGTCTCAAATTGCAGCGACGGGTCAATCGCAGGTCACGACCTAACATTTGTTCGTAATGATATTATAATGAAATTTAATATTACTCTTTTTCTTTGCAGGTAAGTAGGCCGCGTGACATGACTTCCGTTTATTATTTGAAATGGAGATAATATCTTTTGATGGGAATCCAAAGTTTGTGAGTATTTTTAACTTTATTTTTTAAGTATGAT
Organism: Glyphodes pyloalis; assembly: GCA_037074685.1. NCBI lineage: Eukaryota > Metazoa > Arthropoda > Insecta > Lepidoptera > Crambidae > Glyphodes > Glyphodes pyloalis. The sequence goes on along the minus strand of JAYKKO010000043.1, from coordinate 3,442,434 downwards.
CATGTCAAGTTAGCTACCTTTTGTGTGGTAAAATGGTTGTTATCTAAAGTGTGTGTGTGTTTTTGTAATGAATAAACACAAAAACTACCGTGCTGATTTTAAAAATGCTTTCATTACTAGAAAGCTGCTTTCACCCTGAGTAACAAAGGCTGTAGTTATTACTAGAAAAGATTAGGAATTAGAACTAAAACTTAAGTAACATAGGTGTAAAAAATTTACGCAACACGTACAAAGTCGTGAGCGGGCGCTAGTGGTGTAACCTGCTCATATGCAATCTTTAGATTGGTTATATAACGCTTTACCAAATTATTTTTGAGCAATGCTACTCTTTACTGAAACAACGTATCGCTGAATCATAAGTTAGTTTCAATTGTGGCGGTCTCAATAGCAAGCACCAAAGTGTGTTCATCGTTAAATGTTGTAAGTTTTAAAACGTGTCCAACAAATAAATTAAAACCGATAAATTGGATCGAGCTATTTACATTGTTCTTCTGTTTTTTTGATATCCTAAACGTCAACATGACAATACCACGTCACCTTTCGCTTTTTTTTTTCAAAAACAGCAGATGAACGAAACATCACATCCAAACCATCTGTTGAATGTTTTCACGATATCTTTATGTAAAAAATGAAAACTTTTACCACTTCATCCATCAAAAACTACCCTGTATGAGTTGACTCACTCAGCCTCGGGCCCTGGGAGGCAGGCGGTAGGGCTGTGGGGGGGGGGGGGGGCGTTACAAACACAGCAAAAGTTCACGTCCGCCTTATCTCATCTGTTTGACGGATTCCTACCGACAACGCGCCGTATTCATATTTCGTACAGAGCAGTAAGATACAGAGGTGACTGATGGTTTTATGTGGATACAGTGGCGGCGTAAGGGGGTGGCCAACGGGGGACTCGTCAGGAGCCTCGCTCTTGTAGGGGCCTCACGCAATACAACGAAGTGTGCGTTACATAAATCAGAAACAACGTGCAACACCCAGACCCGAGACAATATAGAAAAGTCCTTTTTCCATATTGACCCGACCAGGAATCGAACCCGGCACTTTAGAGTCAATTGGGTTCCACCTTAGCAAATGCGGCTACGGTATTATTTCTAAACAGCTACCTACAGCTGGTATTCTAGTGGCACCCACCTGCTTAGAAAAATAACTGAAGCCGTCGACTTTTTTTATTTCTCCATCATGTGGGTAGGGACAGAAATCCATACTTTAAATGCGAATTTAACTCTATTCGTCTGTTTGTCTGTCCGGATTTCACTAAACAGATTCTGATGAAATTGAGTTCAGGATTACGTTGAACCTTTAAAACGGAAATAGGCTACTTTTTGTTTTGAAAATAAAAGGGGATGGGGCTAATACCACCCTTGAAAGTTAATATGGGAAAATCTTTTTTTTTTAAGTTAGAGTTATGAAATTTAGCACAAATATAGCTTGAACCAAGGATTAAAATATCGACTACTTATTTGTTTCGTATATTATGGGAGATTGGGGTAAAACAGACTATGAAAGTATGTAGGCGCCACGATCGAAGTCGCGGGCATAGCTAATTAAAATATATAGAAATGTATATCTAAGGAAAATAAATATGACATATAAAAGAACCTCTGTAGTTGGTAGTCGTCTGTGCAAGCCAAGATCCTGGGCGGGGGCGCGATAAGGCGGGCTATTTAATCACAGATACGATCGGGCGGGTGCTATCGCTTATCCGCCCTCGCCCTTATCAGCGTGTATAAATTCTGACTGAGATCGCTATCGCCCTTTCAAGGGCGCTGCTGTTGCGCTACGTGTGATAAGTAAGTAATTATGCCTGTGTAAAATACTGGGGTTTCTTCATTACTGAATTTAAGTGAGAATTGTTTTTATGGGAGAGGGGCGTTGAGTCATTAGATTCACAGTTTAACATTATTGTTCATTGTTGATTATTAATGCCATTTTTTTAACTTATTGTTTATTCTTTTCCTTATTATCATTTAAGAGTTTTGTCAATAGTAAAATATTTTAATTAACATAGATTATATCGGTAACATTTATGAATAGTCTCTATTAGAAATGAAGCTATCTCCGGTCCAGAACCTTATACCGATAAGGTACCGACAAACCTCATTACCACTTAACATCAGGTGGGATGAGATCAATCTTGGAACGCCATATAAAAAAAGAGCATTCGCCTTTTAACTGCCATTGTATCTTAGTAAACTTTCCTCATTCAAAATATGGAAACCGAAATAGGTGAACTTTTCGTTCAGAAGGCCACTTTTGAAACAGAACACAATACTCTCATATACATCAAATCACGAAGCTTGTACAGTTTCACGTAAAAATAACACAAAGCGAGCGAGTCACAATGAACTGATACCGATCTCGACTTTATAGGGGGCGATAACGCGGGGTAGGGCTGTACCAGAAACAAGCAAAAGGAACAAAACCAAAGTTTTGCGTGAAAGCTAACACAAAGGACTGTGTTCATTTTATTGGCATTTTGTATGGAAAATACGGAAGATGCAACGTGTTTCAGATATAGACATACGTATCTATAAGTAGTGGCTGCAGGAGACTTTACGCGATGAAACTACGATACCAAAGGGGGGTTGATTACTAAAGATTAAAAGTAAACTTCTTCACATTTATAGTGCATACATTCAAAATTTCATGAGTCATACTTCAAAAACTATTTTAAATGCGATTCGATTTTGTAGATTCTTTCAAAATATGGTATAGGGATCTATTAATATAACATTTGGTACACGGACGCAAATGCGGTCCAATAGAAAAAAATATTCTTAGTTGACATCAAAATTTTTAAATTATTATTTTTATATCCATTTAACAAGATTTGATATCTACTTCATTGAACAACTCAATTTTATTCTTAACTACAAATTTCCAATTGTTACAAATAAAATCAATGATCTTCGTTAAATCATACACTTCATTCTTCATTGTCTAAACTTAACTTAATGTCATCAAGTTTGAACGAAAACAAAACTTAGTCGTCATAACAAAATAAAATAACCAAAGTTATTTTACTTTCAATAGACGATGGGTATCTTGTTAGGCTCACATTTAGTCACATGTGTGAATAACGTTAGACAGGACCTTTATTCCAATAAAAAAAATCAGAGTTCAGTATTTACAATGGTCTCCTTCAAGAAAAGAGGACTGTGTCTGTGTGTCAGCCCTAGATGTCACGATACCGCCCGCCCAACGGCGGCGCTCCGTCATGCTCAAGAAATATTCCGATATCTGGGCGATAGCAGAGATAAGGGACAATGTTTGCTTCCCAAATTTAATATCTTAGTTTTATTAATCATAAGACTTTTTGACTTTATTATAGCACCGAATATTCCGAATGATAAAACTATTGAATCTAAACTCTGACTTTAAACTGCACATGCACGCCTCGCGACTAAATTTTATCGCGCTCTTAACAAGTGCGTCAGCTGGTGATTGGCTGAAAATACGGTGGAGTGCGGTGTGCTATTAGCCAATCAACAGTACCGAAACTTTTCTCGTCTCATGCGAGAAATTTTAAGTATAACACATGCAATGCCTGATGGGCAAGAGAACTAATCTGCCACTACAAATAATATCACTCTGTTATGGAGTCAGTTTGTATAGAAATAACAGCGTAGGCACCTACTTTGTTTTTTATAAGGAAGAAAAATTTTATCTCCCCTTGCCTCTGTTTCTAATATTTAAAGTTCGCTAGTACGGCGTTTAGTACTATAAAAATAATAAAAACACATTATGTATGTTATTAAAATAATTTTGAATAATACATTTTGCTTTGAAACTTCAATTATTTGGTATTAGTTCTGCTAATATTAACTAGATGGCAAGTTGTGTTGCCATCTAGTTAATATTAGCAAATTTGTTGTAATTCCAACATTTTTAGACTATCAAAATAATCTTATCAGATTTAAATAGTTTTGTACTTGTGTATGCGAAAATTGAGCAAAATAATGTTTTATAAGAATCACCTTATGTGAAAAAGACAATGGTGTTTCACATGAAACTTGCACATGCAAGTAACATCTATTTTAAAACCTTTGATGTACAGTGAACAACACATTAAGGTAAACACTCGCAGTAGGTACGTTATAGTTCTTAAGCCCGTGACATTAGGGCGGTATTAAGTTCAAATTGTCTAACGTGCTTTTAACCGTACCTAATAAAACATTAGTTATGTTATTCAACAAAAACTGTCCTATATTCTGACATCAATCAAAATTTCAGCACTAAAACTGAAGAGTTCCCGCGCCACGGGACTAAGATAAAACTATTTACGGCCGCTATCGGCGATGCCAAGATCGGCTTTATAGCTGGACCGGACAAACAGACAGATACGGGGACAACATGGTAATAAGTGCAAGTCCTAAACCTTATCTGTCACTGAAGTATCCGAGACAGGAGTTCTACTCTCAAAAACGAAATATGTCGGATCCGACAACGGATAGCAATTTTTAATTCTCATAGACGCAACCAATTAACTTAGAATGCTACTAAAGCGTTTAAAAAAAACACAATATTATTTATGCAAATCCTTAACCACGCTTTAACTCCCGAACTTTTGATAAATCTTCATAAACGAATCCTTTCGTATGTTCGTTTCGTTTTCGAGAGTAGACCCCCTGGAGCGGTTTCGACGATTTTTGACTAACTTTGTTTTGGATCGGGTGGGTGTATTTATCGTTTTCAGGGTTCCGGACCTAAAGTGTAAAACGGGCCCTATTACTATGACTTCGGTGTCTGTCTGTCCGTTCGTCCGTTTGTCACCAGGCTGTATCTCAAGAACCGTGATAGCTAGAGAGTTGAAATTTTCACAGATTATGTATTTCTTCGCAAGGGTGTTAGTAATACAAACGAAGTTTTCGGCTTTTCTGTACATTAGTATTTGTATGAAATATTTGGGGGCACAGCAGTGCCCACGCCAAGTCGAGAAAAAAAAGCGGCATGGCCGTACCATACTTTTCTCGAAGCAGTTCAGGCCATTTTCGATACATATTTATCTGCCTCATTCATCACTATATCTATTAAAGAAATCTCACAAAAACTGTTGCGTAGTTTTAAAGATCTAAGCATACATAAGGACGTACAGAAAGCGACTTTGTGTTATACTATGTAGTGGTATTGAAAGAAATATTGACTTGAATTGAGCAGCGTATTTATAAATTTAATTATTTTTATATTTATATATTATTTATAATATTATATTTATTAATTAATTTATATATGTAGATATTATAAATTAACAAATATATCCCTACTAATATAATAAATGCGAAAGTACCTCTGTCTGTTACGCTTTCCCGCTTAAACCTCTCAACCAATTTTGATTGGCACAGACAATCTTTAGACCCTGATATAGGACATAGACTAACTTTTATTGGAAAAAACATCCTGTAGTCCACGCGAATGAAGTCGTGGGCACAGCTAGTAAGTTATAACCCATGAACTCAGCCTGACACACGTGTGTTTGGGTCAGCAAGCGTTATTAAGAAAAATTAATTACCCCCACACTATCGGCTTCCTGCTAGATACGCGATTACATCGGACCACTAATTAGACTTATCGTAGACCAATTATTTATAAGCTTATCGAGACTTGCGCCATTGTTCTAAAGTTTGCGGTTCGTGTAATACGGTAGGGTAGGACGACGAGTGTTCATTACGTTAATTATCTAACTAATATATTGAGTACCTGTGTGTTTACATCTGTCATGTATTTGCCATGTCATTGAAATGCAAATAATGTTCCGACGAATTGTTTCCGCAGGCGAGGCTGTAGAAGTCCCGGGTTCAAATCCCGGTCGGGTCAATATGGACAACGAACTTTTGTAGGTGTAGGTGTTGTGGTACTGTCGTTGTGTATATATTTTTTTTATAGTAGCGTAGTATATTGGCTCCACCCAGCCTGATGGTCAGCAAGAGAGGAACCCACATCGCGATGACAACGGATTTCGTATCGAAATATCCTATCCGTTAGCATCGCCATACTGGCCCGCAAGATGTTTCTTCACACTCCCTTTGAAGGAATCCATGTCAAAGGAAGAAGCAAACACATGAGCTACCAACGAGTTCCACTTCTTTATGGTTATTTATGTAACAAGCGCTTTAGCCACATAATCGGAGCAATGTTTGTAATTTTGTTCAATATTACTTCCTAGTAAAAACAAAGTCGGTTCCTTTCTATGTGTGCTGTAAAAACTGCGCAACGGATTTCCATTTGATTCGAGAGGAAGGTTATTAGCATGATACAGAAAAGCTGAAAAATTAATTGGATAAATTTCTGCAACGAATGTCTATGGTCCGATTGGTATGTACTTCATCTCTCCTTGCCGTGTGGGATTCGAACATACAACCTTCCACGTAGCGCGTGTGCTACTCTTCCAACTGAGCTAACCGCAAGTTTTCGTAAGCGATTTTTTCTTAGCTTTCCCGTGGCCGACCCGTGGTACATTGGTTGCAGAAATGTTTGAAAACCACGGAATGAAAGACACCTTGTACCTTCTGAAGTTTATTATAGTGCTTCACTCGCGAACTAAATATTATCAAAAAAACACTATTCACCGGTATCTTTCCTGCGAAATGGAAGCAGTCTTTGATTTCGCCAATTCCAAAGAATAATAAAAAAAATCAAATAACTGAGTATAGACCTATTTCAAAACTTTGTGTGTTTGGAAAACTATTTGAAAAGCTCGTCACAGCTGATTTATCACTTGCCACTAAAAATGTGATTTCCTCTAAGCAGCACGGATTCTTCAAGCATCGCAGTGTGGATTCCAACATGCTTGTTTTTTTCGGAGTTTTTGGCAGAATCACTGGACGCTAATAGTCAGGTAGATGTCGTGTACACCGACTTTTCAAAAGCATTTGATAAAATTAACCATGACAACTTAATATTGAAGCTCTCAAGGGCCGGTGTGCACGGCAATCTGCTAAGATGGATCAAATCCTATATCAGTAATAGAAGTCAATCAGTCCGCTTGAAGGGTTTCTCATCGCAGTTCCTCCCTGTACCATCAGGTGTTCCCCAAGGATCGCATTTGGGACCATTGCTTTTTTCCCTCTATATTAATGACATGTGCGAATCTCTGAAATGCAGCTATTTACTTTATGCCGATGACGCTAAATTGTATACTGTTGTCAATTCACCTGATGACTGTAAAAAATTGCAAGAAGATTTGATAGCACTTGAAAAGTATTGTTTATGTAATCAACTTTTCTTAAATACTGATAAATGTAACGTTATAACCTACACACGAAAAAAATCTCCAATAAATTTCGACTATACTATGCATAACCAATTACTTAAAAGAGTCTACAAAATAAGAGACCTGGGTGTAATTATGGACTCACAGTTGTCATACAATTCTCATCTAGACCATATTATTGGTGCTGCGTTTAAGAGATTAGGATTTATACTTAGAGTAACTAAGCCTTTCAGTAAAACGGTAACACTCAAAATTCTTTACTTTTCGTTTGTACGCTCTATATTGGACTTCTGTAGTACTGTATGGTACCCTTCTTACAAGCTCCACATAAATAGAATAGAAAGAATTCAAATGAAATTTATTAAGTCACTTAATTATCGTACCAATATTTTTTGCCATGAACCCTACAAAGTATCCTTAAGCAGATATAAATTGTTGACTCTCTCGGACAGGCGGAAAATGTTTGATATGACTTATCTCTTCAAAATACTAAACTCGATGATTGATTCACCAGAACTTCTTAGTTGCTTATATTTTTCTGGTCCAACCCGTCTACCGGTGCGCTCCTCTCGCAGCTTACCTCTGTTTGTTCCTCCGCGACGCAAAAAGAATTACACTCGAAATTCATTCTTCTGTCGATCCACCAACACTTACAATAGGGAATTTACTAACATCGATTTTTTTCGTACTTCATTGAAAATATTTAAGAAAAAATTGTATACTATATTAATTACTGAAACATGAATTACATAATCATGTAAAATTTTAGCTTAGCAGTGAATATTTAGCCTCTTATTTTAAATTTTCTCTCTGAAACTTTAATCATATATTTTAAGTTTACTTTACTGTATATACTAACACTCTATGAGCGAATCATCTACACGAACTCTATGAGCGAATCATCTACACGAGGCTTAGGGATTTCGCCCACGAGCGTAATCTCATCCCAGAGACCCAATTCGGCTTTCGAGCCAAACACTCATGTGTCCAACAAGTGCATCGCATAGTAGAGCATGTACTTGATAGTTTCAACCGACCCCACCCCCGCACAACGGGGGCGCTATTCTTAGATTTGGCAAAAGCATTTGACAAAGTCTGGCACAACGGCTTAATATTTAAGCTATTCCAACTAGAAGTGCCAGACCGTCTCGTGCTCATCATACGAGACTTTCTGTCAAACCGCGAATTTCGCTACAGAGTGGAGGGTACTCTATCCTCCCCCCATCCCATCACAGCCGGAGTCCCCCAAGGCTCTGTGCTCTCCCCCATTCTGTTCGTGCTGTACACCAGCGACTTCCCTACATTTGAGATCCCAAAACCTTTAGTGGCACATGTCGCTCTGTTCGCGGACGACACGGCCATCTATTGCTCCTCCCGCACTCCCGGTCCCATTATCCGAACGCTACAACGCTCCGCCGACATTTTCGGCGAGTGGTTCAGGAAATGGCGTATCGAAGTGAACCCAGACAAAAGTGCAGCCGTTCTTTTCAAACGGTGTGCGCCCTTCCCCCCGAAACACCCCCCGGTCACCCTATTCGGCCGACCGATCCCCTGGGAACGGAAGGTCCGTTACTTGGGTGTAACCCTCGACGCCGGACTGACCTTTCACAGTCACGTCAAAACAGTTAGGGATCGCGCCGCGTTCGCCCTCGGCAGGCTTCATGGCCTAATCAATAAGCATAGTAAAATGTCCCTTAGAAATAAGGTGAGACTTTACGTCACTTGCATTCGCCCGATCATGACATACGCCAGCGTCGTGTTCGCACACGCTGCCCCCACCACGATCCGAAGGCTTCAAACCCTTCAAAATAAGTTCATGCGTAAGGCTACAGGTGCCCCCTGGTATTTTCGCAACGAAAACCTCCACATTGACTTAGGTCTGCCGACTATCGCGCAGTACCTTAAGCAATGCTCTTCCCGTTACTTCGACTCTGCCCCCCATCATTCGAATAGTCTAGTGGTCTCGGCCGCTGACTATGTCCCTTCCGTAGTCCGCCCACGTAAACGTAGGCCTAGGAACGTACTATTAGATCCCGACGACGCCATAACGATCGCCATGGCCGACGCCAAACAGCTCGCGACACAGCACACTTCACACCGACCGCTATTCCGTCCTCGACGGCGAGGACGCACGACGCGACCCCCCCTAGCAGTAGGGCCCCTTTCACGATACCGGCACGTGCCGGGACGCTTCTCCCCCCCAAGGTACGTTAGGTTACCATCTCCCAACAACGGCCCGAGCCGAGGTCCGAGTCCCGCTATGGGGCGCCCTCAGGCAGTTGTTTAAATTTTTAGGGGTGTGAGCCCTCCGCTCCCCCGCAAGCCCGGTGAAGATGAAAAGGCCATCTGCGGCCATCATCAATTGTCAATTAGGAAAAAAAAAAAAAAAGTATACACTAACTTTTCATGTCCGAACATGTAAGAAATAAATATGTTTTAACAGCATGTTACTTTTAGGCACTATTAGGTCTTCTATTGTTATCAATATTTATATACCAAATGTTTATTATGTATGACTGTTTGTTGCCAAAATTAATTAAAAAAAAAATTAAAAAAAAAAATCAAGAAACAGTTTTTTTAAAAGCATTATGCGTGATTGTTGAAGTTCGTGCGTTCTCTCTATACCGCAAAGGGAGATTATTTTCCTCTGTTTCTTTAAATATTTTTAAAGTTCGCTAGTACACCGTGAAACACTATTATAAATTGTAAAATTATCAAAACGTCTGTGTGTCGTACTTCCTAAGTACCAATAAGTTTAATACAACGTCGCTGTGCGCAATAGTCGCCATAGATTGGCACAATGTAAAATAATGTTTTTCCTTGATACGATCCTACTTTATCAATTGCTAGCGGTTTTGTGTTTGTCGATGTTTCGATAATGCTGGAACAATAACATTAAAGCTTTGTCCGTATATTGATTAAAGTAATGTAACTACATTATTACTTAGAGTATTACAAATTGATTAGTAAATTCATTTCTGAGCTGGTTTTGTGATTTGTACCTAATAGCGTATTATTTCGTGGTGAAATAGTGTTAAAGATTCAGAACGATGACGAATGTTCTACCAAAGTGGACAGGCATAGGATGGGTGATTCCGATATATCAAGGCCGTCTTCTTACTTTGAAAGGTAAGTTAAGCTGTTGGTTGTCAGTTTAAAGCCATTTGCTGGCTGGAGAACATATGATAGTAAGGTTACACTTGCCTTAATCAGGTGTAGTTTTTTTAATTCAATTTTAAAGTGTAACTCTCGACTTATTAGTTGAATCTTTTCGAAACCAAGAAGCCATTTTGCTGCTGACTAACATATGACAAGGGTGGCAATTTGTCGTTAATTATTTTCAAATCAAAGTGTAGTTATTTTTGCAAATTTTATTACACTATTTTGGCGCAATGACTAATCTTCATATTCATATTAAATCACGGCTTTGTACACGAGACAACATACAAAAATCGTTTTCCACATTTACCCTACCGGGTATCGAACTCGGAACCTTAAGATAGCGTGACGAAAAAGTGACCAAACTTCGAACGCTCACTTCTAGGTTACGAAGATCGTCAATATTGTGACCTTTTTGAGTAAAGAAAGAAAGAAAAATATTTGTTAGGTAGATACATAATGTTTATACCTAGTTAAATTAAACAATATTGAGGAACTCATATAGAAGGCACCTTAAAGCATATGTCGTGGTGACACTGTGCGCACCACGACGCTGGTATTCTTCGGAAACCCGAGACAGAGTAGGTAAGGCGAATAGCGCTGCCTCAAAATACGTAATAGTAATAACGGTTCAATCTGTAAATGTATCAGCTTTGATGCGTCGTAGATGCTAGCCGTATGTCTTAACATCCATTGACATTAAACTATTTCCCAATACATCAGGCTTACAACCCGTACAATACATAAGCCGCAATGTAGAACTTACCCGCGCAATTACCAGCTTAAGGCAAGCCAAAAAAGATGAAACAGCCATCGAAAACGCCCATCAATTGTCGAAAGCAATGGTTTAACAGGATATATGGCCCATAAAAATGTTAATACACTAATGCAACTGCACATTTCTTGTGAGCGTAATTTGCCACGTTGGATGCGAAAAATGCACTGAAATTGTGGCCTGGTGGGAATTGAGGCGTGAGCGGAAAGCGTATTTGTAACCACATCAAACTATAACTGTGTACTTTATAATAATATAAGTTTATTTCAGGTTTGTAACCCATATTTTGTAAGTAACTTTATTTACTTACAACTAGTAGTTTGTAGCAACCGTATATTCTAGTTTACACTAGGTAGAATAAAACAAAGTCGCTTATTAATGTCTGCCTGTCCCAATTTATGGATGGTCAGATCCTTAAAACTATACAAACGGGTCTTGATGCGGTTTTTAATAGAGTAATTTGAGTGAAAAGTTTTCTATGAAATATATCTCTGACTACACAGCTTCCCGCTGTCTGTCTGTCCTCACATATACTAGAATTACCGAGTCATCATCTTCATTGAAGTAGATTCTATTAAATCCGTCTGTTACATTTTCAAAATGAAGTAAAACGTGATTTTTTTCTCCATTATCTTCTATGATATAGTGCATCAAAGTTCAATGGAAAGGTGTGTTTATGTTACTAATACGTACGTACGTACTATGCAAAGAAGTGGCATTTCGCTTAATTTTAACGCAATTTATCTTAGTACTTTTTGGCAACTTATCCGTTGGACGAATTAGAAATGTTTAGTAATCCACCCCATTTGAATGTTGTTTAGGTTTTCCCTGCATTACGTCATAAAACAACTGATTACACGACCGTACCCATTTTTAGCAATCTACTATTTCCTCTACCTTAAGGTTGTGTGGAAGAGATCGCTTTCTAGCGATAAGACCGCCTAAATTGTACTATAATCAATCTGTAAAACCTATTTATGTAATGTTTTTGTGCAATAAAGTATATCTATTTATCTATCTATTGACGACCCCCGTAGGCGAGAGGCGAACGAGCCGAACTTTGAAGTCGCACCATCTCTAGGGTCCCGGGTTCGATCCCCGGTCGGGTCAATATAGGAAACGAACTTTTCTATATTATATTCTCTCGGGTCTGGGTGTTGTGGTACCGTCGTTGTTTCTGATATCTGTACCACAAGTGCTTAAGCTACTTACCACAGAATCAGAGCAATGTATGTGATGTTGTCCAATTTATTTATTTACTTTATTCATTATTTATATATTACATATTACGCGAGCTTACTTTTTCAGTTCGTATGATAAAAGAACTAAACGCTATCCCCTGTAACTTAGAACCCAATGTACGTGTCCAGCCGAATCCAGCAGTCCCGAGAATGGCCGTTAAGGAAATAGGACATGTAAATGAAGGCGTGAACTGGCCCGACCCTATGATGAATCGCAGCATACGCAGACTGCAATGAAATGCATGTTTTTATATTTGCTCCTTCTTCTTTACACGTTATTTCGGTATAAAAATACATTCGCTATTTGCTAAAAATAAGTAAAGGGTTTTATTTAATCGAGCGTCCAAGAAAATAGTAACCTAACTTAAATAATGGCTTGGGTTCAAATTTAACAAGTGAGTCCCGTATTTTCAGGGTGACTTGTAGCTTAGTCAGTATTCCTGTCACCAAAATCATAAATAGGTGCCTGTGGGAATTATTTCGGATAAATAAAAAAACAAACAAAAACGTTTATTGCGGCAACTAAGTCTATCTTAATCACAAGTTGTTGGAGCCGCCTTTTAAGTAAGAATGTAAGCTCTTTCATAACTTAGTTATATATAGACAAATTGTTTCTAAATTAAGCATAACTTTATTGAATTCTATAAAGTGTGTGTGTGAGTGTGTGTGTGTGTGTATGCATGTGTGTTTGTGTATGTTTTGTTGTGTGCCAGTCAAGCAATCAAAGCTTCTATTACAGCGTAACTTTTAGTCTTCAGCCAATTTGTAAGCACAATTTAGCACTTCGCAAGTTTCATACCATAAATATTTAGTTCCTTGTTTAGTGCGTTATACAGGGTACCTAAATTAATATCAGACATCATGTATATACATATCATTACCGGAGCTGAGCTGCAGAGAACGACCTGCGCTCTGCGGCCCAGATAGGGATCCGTCTTAGCTTCACTCACCCTGTGCGGAGTGTGCGGTATCGGAGACTCGGTGGCAAAGCCAGCCTCAACGTCCGGTACGTTACTGACTTACCGAAGGGTTACTGAGCCTCCCATCGCTTCAAGATGCGTAACCCAGCGGGGGGATCATGGGTCTGATCCTAAAGTAAGTAGCTTAAGCACTTGTGTTACGGAAACCAGTTTTTTGCAAATGGTAGTATTTGAATTTTTGTGTATAGGGACTGAACTGGAAAATGACAAGGCAAAATTCTTAAAAAATCTGAAACTATTAGAATACATTTTTTTTTAAAACAAGCAATATTGTTTTGTTCGTCTGTTAACAAGAAATAAAACAGCGTTTGAAAATAACCAAACACAGCTATTTCATGATTCGTTTTGCGAAGTAATTGCTTCCACTGTTAGAAGCACTGATTTTAACAATAATTGTAAAACATACTCATACGTTCATAAAAACCAGCATCTAATATTAATTCATTTCTCATAAGAGCTCAAGCCGATAACTAGCTAATGCACCCGGAATGCATCGATAATCGGGATCAGATAACTTCTCGCCCGAACCTCTTTTTGATAAGGATTTAATTTACAAGTAACTAGTGATGTCTACACTCTTTCGATATGAGTCTCTGAAATACGCAATGCAATAAGAACTATTAACAAAAAAAATGTATTTATTTTTACTGATCCCCACCGTATGCTTAGGCTGTCCTGACGAAAACAAGGTGAGATATTATAGAATATAGAATATTGAGCGAGATAGAATACTTAAAAAAACATAACACTGAAAAAAACAACTATAGATTTTTTTAAAATTAGTATTCAGGAATTCCAAATTTGAAAACTTTATTTAGAAAAATCACCAAAAGTACCATATAAAACAAAACTAAATTTCAATCTATCGTGAGTAAAGCTTTAACAAGTTCTCATTCTTAACCAAATAAAAAAAGTAGGTACCTAATGAAAATATAACAGCAAAATCTCTATAGTTTATAACATTTAAAATACCAACATAGATTTAATTTAAACTAAACGTTTAAGATATTCTTTTTAAGATACGAAATTGTTGTATGAATATGAAAATATCGATAACACAAATATCGATAGATTGACATCACTATTAATAACGCTCGAGCATGATAGCCGGCGCCAAAACAGTTAACATTTAATGTACTCGCTATAGACGGCCGGAGATAAAACTGACCCTTGCAGGCTTAATCTCTAAAAACACACTCAAATTCCCACCAATGTCACCTGCTTATACGTCAAGCCATGGTCCTATGATTCAACCAGGTCTGGTTACTCTTGAACAAGAGTCAGGTGGCAATAGCTACAATATTAATTTAAGAGAGGTAGGGCATAGCGATTTATCGCTCGAACTGGAGCAGCCCGACTGGTCAAATGCCTCCACCTTACAGAAGACCGCAGCCAAATAACAATCACTTCTGTGTTGTTGTGTTCCTGCGTGTGAAAAAGGTTTCCAGAGTCCAGCAACAGATGTATTATCCTGTACTTGTCGCCCTTAAGCTAGGACCTCATTACCACTTAACATCAGGTGGGAAGAGGTCAATCTTGAATATTACACTTCAAGATTTACCTCTTCCCACCTGATGTTAAGTGGTAATGAGGTCGTAGCTTAAGGGCGACAAGTACATATATATATGTACTTCTTGTTTATGTTTTTTGTTTTGTTTATTGTTTGTGTTGTGTTTATATATATATATATATATATACATATATATATATATATATATATATATATATATATAATAAAGAGACTCGTCAAATCTGAATTAAAGTCAAAGCGGACCCCGAACACCGATTATATTATATACTCAATAAACGCTAGGAGAAAAATAACTCCAGCATCCTTTTAATTTCTCGCATGAGACAACGAAAATTATGATATTTCCTGCTAACATGCGCAATTATGTCAAATTTCTCGCGAGTGATGAAAAAAAAACAATTTTACTATTACTTTTCAATATGTAAATATGCTTAAGCAACCTAATTAGGATTCAAGACAATCTATGTGATGTGGTCTGATATTGATTCTCGTTTAATCCCGGAAGTCCCGGCGATGGACCAGCGATCTTCCTATTTTACTAGATTTATTGAACGGGTTATAAAACCTTATTCTATTATCAAAATATCAACATCATAAACGAGTATAGAGTAACCATTGAAACATCCCCCAGACTGAAAAAGTTTCTAACTGCACAAAAATGAATGAAAGAAAAATGAAAAAAATCCCCGTATCAGTTTAAAAAGCCCCATCTTTCTTTATCCCTATCCGTTCGTAAACATTATCGAAGCTTTGTCACAGTAAATAGAGCAAACAGTAAGTTCACAAGACAAATAATACGTACATTCACAAAGACCCCGTTTAACAGCTATATTTTTAAGAATCAAATTTTAGTAGATACATTCCCATTGCAAAAATATTAATTTATAAACTCGTGATAAACTGGATTATGAACTTGAAATCTTCACAACTAGCCCAAAATATCTGCTTAAAGATGGGTGTGTAAATGTCAACCTATGGGTAGTAGCCAAATATTTGCTTGTAAGGAATTAAAAAATTTTATATGGCAACGAGTATGAAAACATAAATTAGTAGTTAGTAGTCTAAGTCTTATTCAAAATAAAAATATACCAATAATTTTTATAATTTATTTACACGCAAGTACGCATATACATCAGACGGCATGTCTAATGTGTAAAATTTTGTAATGCAAGCGAACACACCATACACACATTAACGAACTTAAAATAATATTTTTAAGAAAAAAAAATCTCATATTTCTGTTAACTCAGTTAAGAGAACATTACCACCGTATTCAAAGGCCATGGAAGATACTGTGAGATGGAATTAAATATTGCTGTGGCTTTAATATTTCAGCTTACTAGAACATGCCCATACACATCTACATTTATGATAGTTCAGAAATAAAACAGTATAAAAAATCAGAACTTATCTCAATTGAAATAAAGACTCCGAACATGCTCCACCGCCCCTCGCTGCACTGTGCCCTCGCCCCGCCTGCACCAGCGTAGTTTGGCAACCGTTCTGCGATACAGCGCATAAGTTAGGCCCCGGCTGATATTTTTATACTTTATGGAGCTGAGCTGATAAGCCTGGGCTCGGATAACCCTGCATGTGCCAACGTGTCTGCGAGTATGGAAAATAGCCCTGGTCCTGCGTGGGTAGCGAATTTGGGAAAAAGTTTACCTTCTGACTTCTACAGAGAACTGGGAACTGAAACTTAGCCAATTGACAGCTATTCATGATTTTTATGTGGACTTAAATAAATCATGGATAGCTGGCAATTGTTTTTTTTTAATTGTCAATTTCCGCGCTTAGAAGCAATGGTGTGATTCCGCCAATGTCAAGTGTTTAGAGAGACTGCGCGGTGGAATGAGTAATTATGAATGCGAAAGTAACATTGTCTGTCTGTCAGTCTGTCGGTCTGTCGGTCTGTTTGTCTGATCCACTAAATTGATTTTGATGAAATTCGGTAAACGTTTACCGAACGTCTAGAACGGACATCGGCTACATTTTGTTAATAAGGAAGAATGGGGGTAATACCGCCTTTAAAAGTTTATGTGGGAAGATAGATGTTTATTTTTTAAGTTAGAGATTGATGAAATTTGGCACAAATGTAGCTCAAAACTTGGATTAAAATAAAGACTACTTTTTGTTTCGAATAGGTATTTGGGTACGCGAAAGAAGTCGCGGGCACAGCTAGTATAATTATGAATATGACTTTACTGTTTGACGTTCTTAATGCATTCTAATAATGTATGATTAGGACAATAAGCTAGTGTTATAAAAATTTGAAGGGATAAATAGTTTAAGAGGCCTTCCGAAATGTATATACATAATTGACCTTATGTATATGTTTACTTCAAGGCACGCGGCTCGTAAATACCTTATATTCTCGTAAACATTCCAAAACGTATTTGGTATTCCCGATAAACATCTAGAACATATCCGATACCATTATATTGACAAAAACAAAACGGCTCAAAAAAAGTTCCTATTCAAAGTGAATATTGTTTCTCATTCACCACAAGTGTAAACACCGCGCACGAGTACAAACATCCGGACAAGACACGACACTTACAAGCAGTTTGACGTCCACCGACCGCTCAATACGAGGTGTTAACAAACATTTGCATAGATTACCGGCAATGGACGTTTCACGCAGAGATACGGCTGAGGCGTGCGGCCGCCAGGAATGCTAAGGTGTCTGCGCTCGAGTCGGTAGTTGAGACTTTTTTTTCTTTAATCTTGCATCTCCGTCGCACTCATTTGTAAGCCATTGTGAAACGCTCACTGTTGTTCGATTTCTTTTTTTATTAAAGATAATATTGTTCTTTGACCGGGGAGATTGTGATCTGTTATTCTGTTACAGCTGTCAGTTATTAAGCGTTTGGTGTTCGGTATAAAAAATCTAATCGAGTGTGAATAAATGTTGTACCGAGTTTCGAGGAGCTGGTTATGGTTGTATTTGCAGTAATTAAGTCCACCTTTTTTATTTAGACTTTAGGTACTTTATTAAGATAATGTAAGGTATCGTGGTTTGCTATGAAGTGCCGATGTTATATATAGACTGTAATAACATTGCGTTTTGTAATAAATACTTATTTAATTTCATAGTCGTTTCTGATTTTCTTAACTAAAGTGCTAAGGTTACTTACTTCGGTTTCAATCGTTATTTATTGATGTTGTGTATTTATATATATTTTTATTATTAACACTAATATGCAGATAACAATTTAAATAGAGTAATGTACTATGTAGAGTGATATTAGACTTTGTTTTCATGTCAGCTCTACAATTAATTTAGATAACTTTTTAGTTTGTGTTGTCGTCTGCCTTTTTTATTGTATTTTACCATGACTGTTGTCAAAATGAGTGGAATTAAAATATTTGAGATTGAATAAAATGACATTCTTTCATCGACATGAGAGCAAGACAAAAAATTATAATTATCTGAATAGAAAAACAAAATCAATGAGAGAGAAGAGAGGTAGGGCAAAGCGATTTATCGCTTGAACTGGAGCAGTCCGACTGGTGAAATATCCCCACCTTGCAGAAGACCGCAACCAAATAACAATCACTTCTGTGTTGTTGTGTTCCTGCGTGTGAGTGAGATTTCCAGAGCTCTTGGGGGGAGCTACATTAGTAGCAGGGGTCAAGCCTTAAGGGTCAAGGTTTAAGGTGACAAGTCCAGTAACAGCTTTATTATGCTGTACTTGTCGCCCTTAAGCTAGGACCTCATTACCACTTAACATCAGGTGGGATGAAGTCAATCTTGATAATTATAAATGAATATAAAAAAAATGAAGTAAGTAGGTATCTAATTGTCAATTCAATCAATTTATAATTAATAATTCGACTAATCTAGTAACTTAATGCATAATCGATGAAATTCAATCGATTTGATGAAATTATTATCGTATTACAGATTTTTAAAGCACAAAACCACCTTCCAAATTTACATTACTCATAACATAATCAACCGATAAACGCTTTAGAAGTGTAATCATTCTTCGTTGCTCATATTAACGACCTTTAACACCCGATCGGATATTTTATCCGCCCAATTCTGACAGGCTGGTAGCCCTACCATGAATCATATCGTAACCTGAGCCCGCAGTCGGGGTAACAAATGTGTTAAACAGTTTAACCGTATAAACAGTAGGGCATTGTTCGGGCGATCTGTATCTGCGCAAGCGCAGCGTATCGTGGTAGCGGCCGCGGTTGACAAATGGACGCGGAGTTCGCCCACCCAATGTGATGCCTGTACTATGAAACCGTGAGTTCGCAAAAATAGTTTAGGTCCAGATTTTAATAGGGATGTTATATGATACGGTGAAGGTAAACACTTGCAATTCGATATTAGTTCTTCTGCCAACGACATAGTAGCGGCCAAAGACCAAAGAGTGACGTGCTTTTGATTATACATTCTGCTTAAACCTAGTTAATATCTTATGCAAGCCTAAAACGGTTTTGAAATATGTTTGCATATCTTTTCACTATTTATTTATTTTATTTTATTTTAAAAACTTTATTGCACAAAAAGTAGTACAAAAGGTGGACTGAGGTCATGCTAGGAGCATATATACACGGATAGTTAGTTTATGGGTGTGGTAACAGTATAAATGTGTGTTAACTAAACTATTGACAATTGAAAAAAACCGGCCAAGTGCGAGTCGGACTCGCGCACCGAGGGTTCCGTGCAAGGTTTACAAAGTTCGTTCATTACGACAATCGAGTCATAACTATGGTATTTTTATTGCAAAATGAAATTCATAACATTACAATGGGGAAAGATGGAGGAGCATAAATATTTTGTAATGTAACTAAAAATTTAAGGTTTTCGGAATTTTTCCTTTATGTGTGCTATAAAACGTTGCTTCATGCCAAATTTCAAGATTCTAGGTCGACTGGAAGTACCCTTTAGGTTTTGATTCCCTTGCGAGTACTTGCGAGTTTCAAAATATGCAGCTTAAATTGCTGTTTCTTTTGATTGCGTTGACATAGAAGTTTGATTTTGTTACAGCTTAAAGGTATTATAGACCTGAGTATTTGGTATGAATTTCAATTTAATACCTCTACGCGTTTATGAGGAAATGGGTAGTAAGTTTAAAATTATTAAAAAAATATATATTATGTGATGTAACTAAAAATTTATGGTTTTCGTAATTTTTCCTTTATCTATGCTATAAGACGTTGCTTCGTACCAAATTTCAAGATTCTAAGTTCACGGGAAGCAGCCTGTAGGTTTTGATTCCCTTGCAAGTGTCGAAAATTTGCGGCATAAACGGCTGTATCTTTTGATTGCGTTGGCTTAGAAGTTTGATTTTTTCACAGCTTCAAGGGACAGTAGACTTGAGTAATTGATATAAATTTCAGCTTCATACCTCCACGCGTTCCTGAGAAAAAGGGTCTTGACAGACGGATGGACGGACAGACGGACAACAAAGTGATCCTATAAGGGTTCCGTTTTTTCTTTGAGGTACGGAACCCTAAAAAGAGCCATGTCATCAGCGTATGACATACATAACACATATATTTGTTGAATATTGGTCAGGACAGGATTCTTTCATAGTTAGAAAATTCTGCTTAAACAAAGTATATACACCTTTTCCAAGCCTAAAAGAGTTTGTAAATGTTTCTTGTCAATTAATCGTAGAATAAAAGAGCCGTGTCATCATCGCAGCAAATAAAACATTTCAGTCTGGAGACACAGCAGTGCCCCCGCCAAGTCGAACAAAGCAACCTTTACTTGAAGCAATCCGGGCCATTTTAGTTCCTCTATAACATTGTTGTGGATAAAACTATAATAAATTTTACTGGTAGTTTCAATTTTTACCAAGCGATGTGACTTGTTATACCTAAGCTTCACCTAAAGTAGGAGTCAATATTTCGTAGTATTATTATAAAGCTTAAATTTTAAATATTTTTTTAATAATTTGCATATAATAAAAAATAACAGAAAATCCTCTTTTACGTCGTTGATACACTTATTATGACATGTGGATTGTAAAAAATAATTAATTGATTCAAAGTAATAAGAAAAATTTAAAAACATATATATTTAAATTAAACAAACTGTAGGTCCTAATGCACATTGTGCTTAATAAAAATTTTGCCAACTTGCGAGTATTTGTCAACGAAAAAAAATAGGTACCTCTTACTGAGTTTGTATAAATATAAATAATATTTTAAGAATAACCCTGTATACTAATAATAATCACAGATTTAAATGAGGACTGGCACAAATATGCCAATCTCTAAATTACAGCAACACCATTAAAAATCCAATCGTGTTATGTAAAGGCCGCCTCCATCCGCGGTCCACGCTACATTACGCTACAGGCTGTATCGCCGCGCACGGATCTTGTTTTAAGTAATAGTATCGCGGCGCGATAGTGTTAGCCCATTTTTCTTCTACACAACAAAGGATGTAATCGGGTGTGTGTTACTTGTTTTGTGTGGTCCAAGTCATGAACTTTGTTCAATGGCTGCGATGTTATCTGTGCTTGTAGTTACAATGGGATAAGTAATGAGGGGTCTCCTTATGACGTCACGGATAAATATGCAGGGTAAGGAATGCACTGGTATGCTTATTTCACACTTGCATTAAGTATCCGACTGATTTTCTTGTCCCTATCTTTTATCTGTCCTCTGTGCTTTATTAAAAGTATGTATGTATGCTGGACTAAATACTGCCACAGATAACATTTCAGAAAAAAAAGTAATGCATCCCGCCACACTAATAAATAATTATTTGTTGCCCAATAATATGCATAATTCCTACGATACAGTTTTCCAACAAATATTTAAGATTTTATTTGTTGCAAATAGGTTTTATAGGAAAAACATTTTAAAATCATCGTTATAAAACCACCAAGAAACTCTGTAGGTCTGTTTTAGTAATAGTATCTAACATATTTATACATTAATAATTAAATGAGTAGTTGCTTTTGGACTTTATAATACAGCTTTAATTTGATGAGTGAGGTAACAATTTAGTTCAAAACAAACTGGAAGACACTAGGCCCTGACAGGTGTAACTTGTTAAAAAGCTTGTGTCAGTAATCACTTCACTTCACCATTACCGAGGTGTATGCCCATGTAACACGACCCACCAAAAGTGACTCGCTTCAGCTTGTCCTTTGAGTCGCGTCACCGCAGTGGGCGAGGTGTCACCTCGCATATCGTGCGGCTAATGATTCACTCCGTGATCCGCTCATCTTGCTCGGGTTTAAACACGCATCGGTACCTATCATCTATCGAATGTAACAAAGAGGCGAGAACCCACGCGGTAGATAGGAGGACGTGGGGTTCCCCCCAAACAAAGTCTATAATTCAAGGTTCTTTCTAAAAATCAGTTTTGAACTTTAATGACTTCATCCCACGTGAAAGTTTTATATAAAGAGAGGGAACGGGTTTGACTGTAATAGATAATTTTTATGAGATTTTTTTAATCATATTTATTAAATGTGCTTAAAGGCAGAAAAAAAAATTAAAATTAAAAAAAAATACCGCTGTCTCGAGATACACGAAATAGTTTTTATAACCGTTAAATGACTCTTAAACATTTAATTAAAATGATTCATTAAAACTTCGATAGCTTTTTTTAGTTTGGTTTTTGCGTCATCCTTCCATTTTGTATGATAAAATGTTCCTTTTCTCTATAAGTTCGTTTTGCGGTTAGCCGTAACGATGCATCGTTCATCGACTAAATAAGAACAATATCGCTGATTTCCTAGTAGGGACCAAAGTATTAGTTCATTGATTACATGATTTATACATGACGCGCTGAAAACAACAGCGTTAGCGCTTATTAATTTGCGTAAGTCACTGTTGGCTAAAATCCCACAAAATAAGAATAAGAATAAGAAGTTATTTATTAGCACACACAATCAATATATACAGCAGGTACACGGATATTAAAGCGACACGAACAAAAGATAAAGTAAAATAACAAAAAAAATATATATATATATAATAATGAACAGAAAACATTAAGATTGCGCGGCTAATTAGGTCCCAGCCTCAGCATGAGCTGCCACGACATTGGATCCAATGCCGCAGCTGCGCTGGTATTCTGGCTAAAATGTATTTTTATAATGTGTAATAGCAACTAGACTTCTTTATCGAAGTTTATTTATGCGAATGTCGCGTGAGAATTGACATAACTTCACGATAGAATACAGGCATTTATAGCTTCTTAGCTTTCTATAGCTTCCCAAAGTTGCCGTGGCTGTCAATATTCGTTTTATGCTCATTTCAAGGCAATTATGGGTCCACAGTAAGTTGTGAACGTGGACAAGTTGCTTGATCTTTGTTTTAAAGCGATTCATTTCGCAAAATTGTGTATTTTGAGAAACGCAAACGCAAACATTACTGAAAATAACAATACAAATTTTACATAGAAAACTTGTTCATTTGCGCTCGGATTGGAGGGGATAGGATAATAAACTATTTGAAGTGATATGAATACTGAACCTTTTCCTTTGCCTTCTATGAGAAACCTGTATATGTTCCACTAAGTTTGCAAAAAACGCAGCTACAATCTTCTACCTCGTGACCGCGACTCGCGATATCCATCGAAATAATAAGTGCAACGTTAATTACTGAATGCTGATTCTGATCTGTGATTGTGTACTTTATTACTGGCATAATGTATATGCTTTGTTCCTTATTTTGCAGGAAATGCTGATAATTAAAAGTACATTATCTGTGCTGTTTAGTAGAACATTGATTATGAGTAAATTCATTGCGGTTCGACCTCTTTTTTTGGAGGGAAGGATAATATGTTTGTGTACTATACCGCTGCAGTGGGGACAATAGCGGCGTGTGTGGGACTTCCCCGCTCAGTAGGAGCGAGGATTACCCTAACTAAATACTTCCCCTCACCTTCTAATCGCCTAGTGACGCTACCATGGGAAAACGGGAGATCCTTATCTGCCGCAGCGTCAACTATCGTAGTTATAAGGTTTACTAAAGACAAAGAAAAAGCTTAGGTCACATTATCAAACATCTATATAAAGTAACACTTATGCATCGTCAAAATGGACATGAAATTACCGCCGTTTTGGAACTCAAACCTACCGAAAAATATACGGCCAAAGTAAATAACCTATTAAAAAAGAAACACAGAAAATAAATGTGAAGGAGACGAGTGTCAAAAATGTTTGGTATCAGGTGTAATGCCCAGAAACTAAACTTTTGAATATTTCAATAATACATATAAATTTATATACTAAAATACCTTTTTAATGTATTATATTTCTTATCACATGTACCATTAGAGTCTAAAAATAGCTAAACTAATTACTTTTTCTACTCTGCATGAGTGATAACGTATTATCGTTACATTTTAAGGTCAATCCGCATCGCTATGCCTCTAATAGTCGGAATTAGTTGGCTAAACTCATTTAATTATTAGGTTAGGCGGATTATGACGAAGATAAGCTTTGTAAATAGAAGCGACTCGTATGTGATATTATAAGTACGAGCTCCCAAGTGCAGATATAGAGTATTTCTTTCTTTTTTTTCTGGAGAAAATACGTTTCAGCGCTGTACTGTCTTTTTTCAACATCATCTTAACCGAATTTTTAGCTCTCATCCCCTTTATTTAAAGGGGGTAATATGTTTTAATATGGTTAATGAGGTCCTAGATTAAGGGCGACATGTACAGCATAATAATTCTATTATTGGACTTGTCACCCTTACCTTGAAGGCTAGCCCTGCTTCTAATGTAGCACCCCCCAAGAGCTCTAGAAACCTTACTCCCACTCAGGAACACAACAACACAGATGTGATTGTTATTTGGCTGCGGTCTTCTGTAAGGTGGAGGTATTTCATCAGTCGGGCTGCTCCAGTTCGAGAGATAATCGCTGTGCCCTACCTCTTTTAGGGTGGAGACTACCTTCTAATAAACTGCGGTTGTTAAACGCTTAAACACACAGAAACCCAGTGCTGCAGCGGCCTACGGGTGGGTGCAGCCTATGTTAAGGCTCATACCATGTTGGCTACAAACACTTTAAATATCTTATGTTTTTCGTATGTTTGTGTGTTACATGTCCATAAGTTAGTACATATTCTTGTATTTGTATCGGATTCGTGGCCAATGTGTGTCTTCCTTTCTTTACTTCCTTCATTTCTATCATAAAATGCAATATTCAAATACTATTCCCGCACCCATGAACTAACTATCTACATGACCCAAGGGTTTAACTGATAGAGAACGCTCGTAGTATTAAGTCCACGTTTTGTACCTTTTTTTTTAAATAAAGTATTTGGCATAGTCCCATGGCATGTAAATAGTCGGTTCTATATTATTTGTTTAAAAAGTAACATAGACCGGTTAACTTATAGACTATACACTAACAAGTGAGCTCAGTAAGCATTGATCCACGTACTTTAGATGTAATCAAGCCGCCAAATGTCCTCGAACTAGACTAACCAACTAATATTAAGGCTCAGTTGCACCACCTTAACTTTAACGTTAACTGACGAGATGACGGTTGTCAAATTGCACAAAATGGGTTGTGACAGTTTTGACAGCTGTCAAAGCGTCCGTTATTATAACTAAGGTGGTGATTAGCTCTCATCACCGAGCACTTAACATATTAATAACGTGTTTCTCTAAACACTTGAAATTGGCGGAATCATCGCGTTATCTAGACACGATATACAGTCCTGGCATGCGCCACGCGACTAAATTTTATCGCTCTTAACAAACGTCAAAATCGATTGAAATCATTGCGTCAGTGACTGGCTGAAAATACGAGTGCGGTGTGCTATTAGCCAATCAACAGTATCGTAATACCTCCACCTTACAGCAGACTGCAGCCAAATAACAATCGCTACATTAGTAGCAGGGGTCAATACTTCAAGATAAGGGCGACAAGTTCAGTAACAGATTTATTATGCTGTACTTGTCGCTCTTAAGCTAGGACCTCATTACCACTTAACATCAGGTGGGATGAGGTCAATCTTGAAGAGTAATATAAAAAAAAAATCGAAAGTTTTTTCATCTCATGCGATAAAATTAATGTATTGAGCATACTAGGCTTAATAAAGTTCATACAATAAAAAAAGTTAAGGTGGTGAACTGAGTCTCAGGTATCAGCGTCAAACCATTTCCACTATAACGTCAACCGCTAGTCGGGAGCTGTTTTAGTGTGTGACGTCATCGTCTGAGGGCCAGATTGACCCTAAGATAGTCACTTTTCAGGGAATCAACCGGGAGTGAATAAAACCCGATCGGGCCGACCAATTTCGCAAAAACTACACAACACGATCCGTTGTAGCGATCGCTGATAGGCTGGGTACAGTTAGCAGAACAAATGCACAATAATGCACTTTCATTCATATAATTTTTACAACTTAATTTGGTACTGGCATATTTAACAATCCCATATAGGACGATAGTATTGCATCTTGTATGGCATTTTGTTATTATGTATACTAACTACTATTCAAAACCTTTTATTTAATATCTAAATTACGGGAGTTTAATTAAAAATGTGTAAATCGAAATTTTTGGCGGCCACCATCTTGGACCCTATAGTTAAAAGCACTCCTAAGAAATTCATTTTTCAAACATACTAAACAGAATCAAAATCAGTTGAGTTGCGACTTATAGAATTTTAGACTATCACGTTTCATTTTAATCATTTCAAGTACGTTAACTGCAGTAAATAGTTCGTAGTAACTATTAAAAATGGTGTCGCCTTTTGACCCGTTAACTTGTTTTTAAGTCGCTGACCCGATAGACGTTGACCTTTATTAACGACGACTTTTTAATTACATATATATTTTTTATATTTGCTTTCAAAAGAACCTTCTGCTGACATAACAAACAAAAGAGTGAAATTGGTCCAGCCGTTCACGCGTGATGGCGCGCGCAAGGGAAATAGGGATTAATTTTTATATATTAAGATGAAATATAACATATTTTTATTTTGACAAGTATTTTTCTTTTTATATTGCACTCCAAGATTGACCTCATCCCACCTGATGTTAAGTGGTAATGAGGTCCTAGCTTAAGAGTGACAAGTACAGCATAATAAATCATTACTGGACTTGTCGCCCTTACCTTGAAGGCTTGACCCCTGCTACTAATGTAGCACCCGCCAGGAGCTCTGGAAACCTTACTCACACGCAGGAACACAACAACACAGAAGTGATTGTTATTTGGCTGCGGTCTTCTGTAAGGTGGAGGTATTTCACCAGTCGGGCTGCTCCAGTTCGAGCGATAAATCGCTACCTCTCTTAAGTATTTTTTTTAAGGAATCAGTTGACAGGGACAAAAAAAATATTAAAACTAGCTGCTGACTGTACCCACACGCGGCCTGCGAGCTTGCGTATCGTGCCATCTAATATTATTCTGGGAACGGCCTTAATAAGTCAGTACAGAATGTTATCTATTCCATTTTATCGCCGCGCTGATAAAGATCTCTATCCAATTAGCCCCACAATGCAATATGGGCCGTCTCAGGCACAGTTATGACGGAATTCTGACTCGTGTTGTTACTTTGTTACGTTTTGAGCTGATGTCAGCGCGATCCGTCAGATAATTCTCGCTGTATTGTTGTTAATGGGTAACATGTTGCGGGCTGCTGGCTTCTTCGCGTGTCGGGTGTAATGTAACAGCTGTTTGGTGCGATTGGACATCGTCAACTGAAGTGTCTATTTATTGTTTTGGAGGTCAATCTCGTCAGGTACAATGGTCGTGATATGAATCACTACGTAACAGATTGAAAACTTTATCAGCAACCTTCCTTTTCCGGATTTCTGGCAATCAGATTGCAGTTTGTTATTTCACGTGCGTTTTTATCGAAAATCTTTATGTTATAAAAAAAAAAATTTGCTCATCAATCGGTTTAAAAACAAGATTTTTCCTAGTGCTGTAAGAGTTACTCATTACACCCAGATCCAAGCCAATCAGAAAATTCAACACAACAGCCAATCGTTTGTCAAATTGGCTTGACCAAGAATCAAACCAAGGACCTTAACCTTAGCTACTACGCCAGGAAGGTCGTCTTTCGTATATTTAGCCTAAACAATAGCAAATCGGTTATTTGTATTCGTTAACAACGCATTACAGTTCGATATTAGACTTTATGTGTTCGACATAAGGGTTCATTGTCCAAAGTGTACATCTGACTGCACAAGCAATGTTCTGACCATATTGTTCCACTTGTTTACCGCGTCGCCCTTTGTTGCCCTTCAAAGGTAGCCAGCAGAAGAACTATACAGACTCAATGCTAGAAATCAACTATTGTCAGTCATTTATCCTTTCCAATACCACACCCACCAACTGAATCTAGTATTTGATAAGCAGTATAAAATTACAACAGACAATAACAGTTGTTGTAAGCGTAATCTATCGGCCGACTCCTGCGCAGGTCGCGATGCGAGAGGTAATTTGATCGATCCATAATCTCGCGCACCATCGAACATCGAATACTGTAGCTACACCAGCTATCTGTGGCAATTTATCGATACGCTATCATTCTCATCCCTATTCAATTTAATAAAGTCGATTATCAAATTTCTGAGATCCATAGCATTTTTCATCCAAGCCAATATATAGTTTTAAATATAGTTTTAGTGTCATAGATACTCATTAATTGAGGTGTTTACCTATAATTGACTAGATACTCAGATTTTCTTAGAATATACTTGCTTATATCGAGAATGTAATAGTGCTTAGGTTGGTGGTAAACCAATAAATAAATATCACACAAGCTTCTAGTTTTATACTTATTCTCCCAGTAGTAGCGAGAAATAGCGACATTATGTAAGTAACATAATTGTGGGTAAAAAGATGTTAGGGCCAAGTTACTCAGTCTACAATAGTTTTTGAAACAATGTGTGTTTCAATAATAATCCAAACATTGAAACAATGTAACACGAGAGGATGGACACATTGATGCATGTAGGGTAAAGTGTTTGAAATTGTCGAATAGAACGTGCACAATGCACATTCACTTAATTGATTAATGTTTTTCTTTATTTTTTTCAACTCCAGTTTACATTTTTTATAATACTATTGACAGACTGTATGCCTTAGTGTAAAATTTAGAGTAAGTAAATGGTTCGAAATAGGTGATAGCAATATTTGGTTTATATGTATAAACACGATTTGTAAATTTAAATGAATAAAAAGATTTTGACTTGACCTGACTTGAGTGTGAAAGTAGGTAAGTTCAGTCAGCTTAACATTGAGGGTTTTTACATTTGGGTAGGGTGATATAAACACTCTGAAAATAAAAAAAACCCGATAGTGGAAAGAACTGCAAAATGTTTGAATGCTACATGATTTCGTACTTTACTTCCGCCATATTGAATTTCAATTTAGTTTAGTCTCGTTCTTGCCAAGAGAATCGAGATGTCATCTTTTACATTATTAATAGCTAAGTGACATAATTCGTAACCTCCTTGAATCATTAACGACATAGTGTTTGAGGTATCCCAATCGATTCTAGATGTCGTAACTATCGGCTCCTACCTGCACCTGTGGTGAGGGGGCGTGGGGGGGGGGAGCAGATAAGGGATCGATCGCGCGCTATCTGCCGATCGACGATGAGCCGAAACGATCGCGGCTCATTCCAACTGATTGTTGCCTTGACCTCATCGTAGGAGCTTAGATACTCTAATAGAATTTATATGAGTTGGCCTTAAGTTCTTTGGCAGTTTTGAGCAGCAGTGTGGAGCAGCCCGACTGGTGAAATACCTTCACCTTACCAAGACCGCATCCAAATAACAATCACTTCGGTGTTGTTGTGTTCCTGCGTGTGAGTAAGGTTTCCAGAGCTCCTGGGGGGTGCTACATTAGTAGCAGGGGTCAAGCCTTCAAGGTAAGGGCGACAAGTCCAGTAAAATAGCCTTATTGTGCTTTACTTGTCGCCCTTAAGCTAGGACCTCATTACCATTTAACATCAGGTGGGATGAGGTAAATCTTGAAGGCCAATAAAAAAAAAGGTTTAACACGTTTCTGGAGTCACTTGTGCAGTGGCGGTGGTCTTCCACTCAACTGGAACATCGCGTAGTTTAAAGGCCTATAAAATGTTAACATCAAATTACTTAAAACATCTTAACCCTACAGGCTGTATAAAATAATTACCATTGATTGTCGTTGTAACGCCGATTTTACTGTCTGCTTAAGTGCGTTTCACACAAGCGTCGCATAGCGGCAAGATGAAGTATTTGAATTATAAACAGTGGATACAAGAATCTATGGAGTCGGTGCCTTTCATTATAAATTTAACGTTTGAAAAACCCCCGACACAAAAAAGTGTGAAAAAGCCCTTTTATTTAATGAGATAGTTATGACAAAAAAAATAGAAAATCCGTCATATTTGGTGGCGGCCATCTTGGATTTGAAATTTGTCATTTTGAATAAAAAAATGTGTTTTATTTTAGTAAATCATTTACAATCAACTGCCGGTGCCCACCAGAAACTAATTAGATAATACTTGTGTAGGAAAAGCCTCTCTCTTCCTGTTTAGTCTTAGCATATTGGATTTACAATATATTTATTAAGTAGAGGTTAACATAATAAATAATATTAATAACACTTAGTCTTAATATTTAATAAATGCATTGATGATGGTATTTTTCCAAACTTAATGAAATTTAGCAAAATTATACCATTATTCAAATCGGGCGATAAAAGTAATCCATCAAATTTTAGACCAATATCAATTTTACCTGCATTCAGTAAAATTTTTGAAAAAATTATGTTCCAGCAGCTGTTGTCCCATTTTTCAATTAACAACTTAATGCATAAAAATCAATATGGATTTTCAAAAGGCAAATCCACAACTGATGCAGGAGTAGCACTCATTAAGCATGTGTTTGATGCGTGGGAGAGCAGACGAGATGCGGTTGGGGTTTTCTGCGATTTATCAAAGGCGTTTGATTGCGTTGATCATCAAACGCTGATAATGAAGCTACAGCATTATGGTGTTTCGAAAAATTCATTAAGTTTGATTCTGTCATATCTATCGGACAGAACACAGAAAGTCAATGTAAATGGAGTCAATTCATCCGGTACCCCCTTAAGCATGGGAGTTCCCCAAGGCTCCATATTAGGACCTTTGCTTTTTTTGATATACGTAAATGATCTCCCTTTTTTTACGAAAAACTTGTGTGATACAGTTTTATTTGCGGATGATACATCGTTAATTTTTAAAATTAATCGACAGCAACAAAATTTTGATGATGTTAATAATGCCCTCTCTAAAGTTACACAATGGTTTGGAACAAACAATCTATCACTTAATGCCAAGAAAACCAAATGTGTAAAGTTCTCAATGCCCAATGTGAGACAAGTTAATGCTGTGATTAAAATGAGTGATGAGCCTATAGAGGTTATCAACTCGACAGTATTCCTTGGCGTCACTTTGGACTCTAAGCTTCAATGGTATCCTCACATAGTTACTCTGGCGGCAAGACTTAGCTCAGCCGCGTATGCAGTGAGGAAAATAAGGGATTTGACTGATGTGGAAACAGCTAGATTGGTTTATTTTAGCTATTTTCACAGCGTAATGTCTTATGGTCTGCTCCTATGGGGGTCTGCAGCCGATATTGAGACTATTTTTGTCCTACAGAAGAGGGCTATAAGATCTATCTACAGGCTTGGACCACGTGACTCGCTGCGAATGCGATTTAAGGAGATAAACATCTTAACAGTCGCATCACAATATATTCTCGACTGTGTAATGCATGTTCACAAAAATTTGAACATCCTTCCTAAAAAATCTGATGTACATAGCTTTAATACCAGGAATAAACATAAGCTTGCTGTTCCAAATCGTAGACTCCACAAAACTGGTAATTCATTTATTGGATTAAGCATAAAATTGTTTAATAAATTGCCGCAAATTCTTGTTGACTTACCTATACACAAGTTTAAGTTACAGATAAAAAAATTACTTATAAAGAAGGGCTATTATAAAGTAGATGATTTCCTTAACGATAAAGATATATGGCCTAACACTATTTAACTTGCCTGCACATGTTATTAAATATGTATTTATTTTTCTTTTCTTAAAATTTAATTTCGTTGACATCATGATAATGCAATCTTTTATTCTACATAATGACATTGATATTGTTAAAAATATCTATTATGGACATAAAATGTATATTTGTGAATTATGTATAATTATGAACTAGGTATAATAGATTTATTTCTTTTTTTTTTAAATCTAAATCAAAATGTAGGTTACTACTTCGTGCACCAGGTCCTATAGTTGTTTGATGAATTTAATTTAGATAATAAATACTTAAAAATTATGGGGAGATGGAATAGTCATGCTCACTAAAATGTCACTGGGGTGGTGGCGCTATGTGGCGGGTCGTTACATTCCCTACAATATGGTTGAGTGAAGCGATGGCTGGCACATACGTCATGCTTGTGAACAGGTGCCACCTTTGGGGACTGGTCTGCTCCAGCTTACCTCTCGAAAGTAAAAACTTACTTGAGTACTTATTTGTTTCATCACTCATCAAAACCAAAACTATATGACTTGGTCCAAAGTGAGCTACACATAGCAATAAGTTAGATACTGATACTGTAAATGATCTGCTGAGTTTCTTACCGGTGTCTTCTCGGTAGATATAGGTTCCGAACCGGAAGTAGAATCACTTTGCATTGTATTCAATGACGATTCAAAAGTGTTATATGTAACCTACTTGAATAAAGAAATATTTGAGTTTGAGTTTGAGTTTGAATAAAAGAAAAAAAAGAGAATAATAATAAATGCATGGATGCCCAGAATATAGAATATATTTTGCTAGTCAAGCCCTTTTATATGGTACCTGTACTGTGGGATTTGTGTTAAAACATACAATCCGATTTATAAACAAAAAAATCAAAATCTGTTCATTTTTTCATGCCATAGATAGTGTTAAAGACTCTTTTAGTTGATAAAACCTTACTTATTTAAACTCCTTTTTGTTACATGTCATTCATACAAACGAAACAATGTAATGTCTTTAATGTCAAAAAAAACTCTCATCAGCTCAGTTCAAGTTACATTATTTGTGGTTTAATTTATTTTTCCCTATAATTGTAACTCCGTTAGTACAACAGTTCAGAGTTTAACATTGGTCCTTCGAGCCGGATCGCTGTCGAAGACTACCATCCAAGCTTGAAGTGGACGAAGTTCTGCGTGCTTGCGGTGGATCGCTGCAGCTAAAGTTCGCAGTAACGACTACGACGGTGGCTGTGTCGAGTCGTATGCAACAGTACTGTTGGTGTCCGCCGGTGGTGGTACCAATACAAGAGCGAGACGAGGAAGGCGTGACGTCATTCTTAGCGTTTACGTTGGGCTACGTCATCGGTCAAATTTGCAAAGAGTGAGTGAGTGGCAGTGCAAATTGTAAGTACAATTTTCAACACCTAATTCTCAAGCGAAAATCAGAAAGGAAGATTCCAAGCAAGAAAGTGCTCGAGCAATTTGGACTTCATTTGTTCGTAGAGATTAACTTAGTATAGCTGTGTGATTTAGGATTTTAGTCCAGTTCAATGTAGTTCAACATTTATTTTAAAGACAGAATAAATTTACAGATTTGAGTGTTAAAGATGGAAGGTATTATTAATGTGCAGAAAGATTTGTCAAAGTCTATAGAGAAGGGATTTATTAATTTTAAAAAAAGTCCAAAGGAAAGGATTTCCGTTGAATATTTAGAAACTAGATTGGAAAATTTAGAAAGGGATTGGCAACTGTTTTACAAAACTAATGCAAAATTGTATGAAAGTTATCAGTCTATTGAAATAGAAAAAAGTGTATATGTTCAAGATGATCTGTATGATAAAACCGAAGATAATTACATCATTTATAAATCTACCTTAAAGACCGAATTAAAGAAATTGTTATTAGTTCAAAAGCAGAGGGTAAATGATTCGGTCGAGGATGAGTCTTCTAGTTCCTTCGTTAAGTTGCCGAAAATTTCTATACCGATATTTTCTGGTAAATATACTGAATGGCCTACATTCAGAGACTTATTCGTTTCACTTGTCGATAAAAATAAATCTTTAGACAATGTTCAAAAATTACACTATTTGAAAGGTCACCTAACAGGAGAAGCGGAACAGTTGATAAGGCACACGCCTATAACTGGAGCTAACTATATTCAGTGCTGGGATTTACTTGAAAAAAGATACAATAATAAACGTTATCTATCTAATTGTATTTTAAAAAGATTGTTCGCTCAAAGAAAGTTACATTTTGAATCCGCGTTTGGCTTGAAGGAACTATTGGACAACACTCTTGATTGTTTAAATGCATTGCGAAATTTAGATGTAGAAGTAAGTACATGGGACATAATAATTATACATATTGTCACTTTTAAACTAGACCCGGAAACTCGCAAACAATGGGAGTTAAATGTTTCTGTTACTGACTGCAATGAGCTGCCTACTCTTAAGCAGTTTAATGAATTTATTGAGAACAGGTTTAGAGCGTTAGAGTGCTTAGAATCTAAAAGACCGCAGACAAATCAAGTGAATCGTAACATCGAATCCAAATCTTTATTAGTCACTAATAATAAACCTACCAATTTGCGTTGTGAATTTTGCAGTGAAGGTCACAAACTTTGTTTCTGTAAAGAATTCTCCAAACAAAAGTACGATGAAAGGCGGGAATTCGTTATTAAAAACAGGATGTGCTTTAATTGTTTGGGTGGAAATCATTCTGTTTACGAGTGCAAAAAACCTACAGTATGTAAGCTGTGCAAAAGACGTCATCATACGTTGTTGCACCCACCTTCAACTGTTGACAATAAAGTTCAATTTAGTAATCAAAACAAATCAGAGCAACCTAGTACTAGTTCATCTAAACAGTTTGAAACACCAATTGTTACGTGTTTATCAACAGGGAAACTGGCAAAACCTAAGCAGGTTTTATTAGCCACCGCGTTAGTAAATGCCGAATCTAAAAATGGTGAAATCCAGGTGTTGAGAGCATTGCTCGATCAGGGCTCTCAAGCTTGCTTCGTTACAGAAGCCACAGTGCAACTCCTTAAGTTAAAGAAAAGGTCGATCAATGGTGTTATTTCTGGAATAGGCGAAAATAAATCCATAACAGCGAAGAGCGTGGTTGAGTTCACTGTTCAGTCCCGAGTAGATCCAACCATTAAAATACCGATTAAGGCATTTGTATTGAGCAGCATCACGTCACACCTTCCTGAAAAGTCTATGCAGTCTGTTGATTGGATAGAATTAAACTATTTACAATTGGCTGATCCTCAATACAATATATCGAACAAAATTAATATATTACTTGGTGCAGAAGTTTATAGTTTAATTTTAAGAGAAGGCGTTAAAAGAAGTCCTTTTGGTTCACTGGTTGCGCAAAATACCACACTAGGGTGGATTTTATCAGGGGTAGTAACAGGCACAGATTCTAAGAACAGTGATATTATTGTCATGCATACACAGGTCAACGAAGATGACGCTTTAAGAAAATTCTGGGAAATTGAAGAACAAACAACAGGAAGAAAAATATTTACTGAAGAAGAAGAGCGTTGTGAAGAGTTTTTTCAGGCTACTACTAAAAGGACACCTGCAGGTCGTTATATCGTGAGATTACCTTTTCGTGATGATTACCCGCAATGCAAGAATTTTGGCTCGAAGTGCATAGCTGAAACAAGGTTCAAGTCTTTAGAGCGCAGATTTGCAAAAAATCCAGATCTCAAGAACAGGTATACAGATGTGATTAAAGAATATCTGGAACTTGGTCATATGAGACCAGTTCAGAATACTAAGGCGGAAGAGGCAGTATATTTGCCACATCATGCGGTTATAAGAGAGGACAAGGTAACAACCAAGGTTCGCGTAGTGTTCAATGCGTCTGAAAAAAATAAAAAAGGTATTTCTTTGAATGACACTTTGATGGTTGGTCCAACTTTGCAGGCTGATTTGCGTCATACTGTTTTAAGATGGAGAGTACATCCTATCGCTTTGGTAGCAGACATTATTAAAATGTACCGCCAGGTATTGATAGCTGATGACGACGCAAGCTATCAACGTATATTATGGCGTGATGAACCTGAAAACAAACTAGAAGAATATGAATTACAAACCGTTACTTTTGGTACAGCATCAGCACCTTATTTGGCTGTTAAAGCTTTGCAGCAAACTGCCCACGATGAAGGCAAGTGTTTTCCTAAAGCAGCCGACATAATTAAGAACAATTTCTACATGGATGATTTGATGACGGGGTGTTCAAGTGTAGAAGAAGGAAAAGAATTATACGAGCAAATAAGCGAAATATTAGAAAAAGGAGGTTTTAAATTACAAAAATGGAATAGCAATAGTTCAAAGCTTATAAAGGGCATAGAGGACACTGAACAGAACAAAAACAGAACTACAAGGAAAGAAGAAAAGGATAAAAACAAGGAAAATGTTGACGAAAATTTGAAGGAAAAGGAGATCAAACTAGATAAAACAATAAAAATATTAGGACTTACCTGGAACCGCGAAGAAGACATTTTTCAATACTCGGTGAGTCTTCCGTCAGCAGCAACACCTGAAACAAAAAGATCAATTATTTCGGACATAGCCAAGTTATTCGATCCTTTGGGTTGGATTGCACCTACTATAATATTAGCAAAGATATTCATTCAGCGACTTTGGCTTGCTGGTGTTACATGGGATGAAAAGCTATCATTGGAGTTAATAAATGATTGGGTTACTTACCGTCATTCGTTACAGGAACTTACCAAGATTCGTATACCTCGCTGGGTTGGTATTTCTCCAGATGACATCGATGTTGAACTGCATGGATTTTCTGATGCATCGAAATGTGCCTATGCTGCAGTAGTGTACCTAAGAACAGTAGATGCAACGGGTCAAATCAAAGTCCATCTTTTGAATGCGAAAACTCGTGTTGCACCCATAAAACAGGTTTGTACCCCTCGATTAGAGTTGTGTGGAGCTGTACTTTTGTCGAAGTTATTGATTGAGACGGCGGACGTTCTTAATATTCCCAAAGAAAAAATTAGAGCATGGACTGACTCTACTATTGTGCTGGCATGGTTGAACAGTCATCCCTCACGCTGGAAGACATTTGTAGCAAATAGGACGTCTAAAATTCTAACCCATTTCAATGCTTCACAGTGGTTTTATGTATCTACCAAAAATAACCCTGCAGATTTGGCTTCTCGTGGAGTGCTACCGAATATCTTGAAGGACAATAAACTCTGGTTTTCAGGCCCTGAAATGATTAAAGAAAAAAATATTACTTACACTAAACCTACAGAATTCAAAGAAAATTTAGAAAAGTCCATTAAAACGCATTTAACTACAGCGACGGAGAAGGATGAGTCTATTGTGGAGAAATTTTCATCATTGCAAAGATTACTGCGAGTGATAGCATACTGTAGAAGAGTTTTAAACAAAGGCAAGAATGAATCGGAATACTTACGCAAGCTGGAGATTGATGAAGCTCTAAAATGCTGCATCAGGAGAACTCAACTTGAATCCTTTCCGACCGAATATGCTCAATTAGAGAACAAAAACACTTTGCAGATGAAATCAAGTCTACTGAAAGCAATATGTCCGTTTATAGACAATGATGGGCTTATTAGAGTAGGCGGTCGATTACAGAAGGCTGATATGGGAGAAAATGCCAAACATCCGATAGTGATGCCAAAGAAGCACCACCTTACTCAACTTCTGGTAGCAGATGCCCATAACAAAACACTACATGGAGGTTCCCAACTCATGATGAATTATTTAAGGTCTTCGTATTGGATTATTGGATTGCGAAATATCACGAAAAAATATGTTCGTGAATGTGTAGTGTGTGCTAAACAAAGAGCTAGCATCAGCACACAGATCATGGGATCATTGCCGACAGTTAGGTGTTCACCAGCTAGAGCGTTTATGCATAGCGGTGTAGATTACGCTGGACCGATAAACATTAGAACTTCTAAAGGCAGAGGTCATCGCTCGTACAAGGGATATATATCGCTATTCGTGTGTATGAGTACTCGCGCGATACATTTGGAATTAGTGAGCGCTATGACTACTCAAGCGTTTTTAGCGGCCTTTCGACGATTTACTGCTAGGAGAGGACATTGTGCGCAAGTTTTTAGTGACAATGGGACCACTTTTGTAGGGGCAAATAAAGAATTACAACAGTTAAGATCAATTCAGGCCTCCATTGCCCACAACCTTGAAGTACACGGTACCCAGTGGCACTTCATTCCTCCACACGCGCCCAATTTTGGGGGTCTGTGGGAAGCAGGCGTGAAGTCAGTCAAGTTCCACCTTACACGCGTGATTGGAGATTCTACATTAACTTTCGAAGAATTGAGTACCCTTCTGGCTCAAGTGGAAGCTTGTCTGAACTCACGTCCTATTAGCGTGATTAGATAATAACGAAGATCCAAATGAGGCACTTCCGTTGACTCCAGGTCATTTTTTAATAGGGGAACCTTTGTTGAGCATACCAGAACCCAGTTATGAAAGTTCATCAGTAAACTGTTTAAGCAGGTGGCAGTTCATTCAGAGATCACTCCAAACATTTTGGAAGCGCTGGTCCCAGGAGTATCTGTCGAATCTGGTCAACAGATACAAATGGAGATCGCAAGTATTAGAACCAAAAATAGGACAAATAGTTTTAGTTAAAGAGGACGATTTACCTCCAAGTCGATGGTTGTTAGGACGAATAATAGAGAAACATCCAGGGAGTGACAATATTACCCGTGTAGTCACTCTACGTACTAAATCAGCAACTATTAAAAGACCAACTTCTAAGCTCTGTATATTACCGATAGCGGTCTAATTTTACTGCGATTACTTATATCTAATAATTTAATCTAAGTTTGAATAGATTTTCTTGTTAAGTTCACTGTAAGTTGTTTATTTTAAAACTGTTAGCTTAGGAGACACTTATTATTTTGTTAAACTTTATACATAATGAAGATTGTTTAGTTTTTGTATTTTTGTATTTAGGACATTTTCAATAATGTCCAAGGGGGGCGGCATGTTAAAGACTCTTTTAGTTGATAAAACCTTACTTATTTAAACTCCTTTTTGTTACATGTCATTCATACAAACGAAACAATGTAATGTCTTTAATGTCAAAAAAAACTCTCATCAGCTCAGTTCAAGTTACATTATTTGTGGTTTAATTTATTTTTCCCTATAATTGTAACTCCGTTAGTACAACAGT
The DNA here is from genome assembly GCA_037074685.1 of Glyphodes pyloalis. NCBI lineage: Eukaryota > Metazoa > Arthropoda > Insecta > Lepidoptera > Crambidae > Glyphodes > Glyphodes pyloalis. Next base: position 3,403,368 of record JAYKKO010000043.1, on the reverse strand, counting down.
TCAGAGTTTAACAGATAGATACACACAAGTGCAGACACATCAAACTTATAACACAGTGTCGTCATTTTTGCGTCGGGGGTTAAAAACTGTAACTACATAAAACTACCCGCTGATCGTTTTTTTTCGCGATCACTAAATAAAACTCAAAATAATCGCTAAATGACTAGTGGTGTTAAATCAAAATCATAAAATGTATGATGATATTCTTGTTTTGAGATTCGAGTTGTGTGAGCGCGAATTACTCATCTTACGAGTAAGTAGCAATAAAAAGCTATTAGTTTATGCAAAATACGTCTGCTAAGAGATAATAATCATAAGAGTGAACCAAGTGGATAAAAACAGGTTCAATTATATTTCGTTTTGATATTTTAAACTACTATCTCGTTAATGTAAGTGAAAAAATAAATTATGATCTCAGTAATTGACAAAATTTACCAGCTATGATTGGATTTCATGTGCGCCTAATAAGTCGAAATCTGGATTTTTTTACGATGAATGGCAGTTTATATTATGTTTAGTTGTGTGACTACTTATTACACAAATGACTAGTGGCCGCATGCGACTTCGAACACGTGGAGATAATTTTTTACATCTTTGGTTACGTTACTTAGGCAAGGATTCCTAATCTTTTCTTTCAATAAATATTGCTTTTATTAATCAGAGTGAATGTAGATTTCCAATGGTGAAAACAATTTTGAAATCGGCAGAGTAGTTTTTCGGTTAACTCATTACGAACATACACGCACACAAATAATTGAAAAATAAAAATGTTTTCTCTTTATATTATTTTTCTTTTTTTTCTCTTTATAATATTATTGTAGCTAAGATATATCTATCTCAAAAATAACCAATACAGACACTGTGGTACTATTTTAAATTTGTACCATATTTTTTAACAGTAAACTATTTGACTCATATTTAAGTCACTTGTGGACATAAACAGCCGTCAGTGTGAACAGGCCTTCAGACCCAAAACTCGGTTCACTCTCTTATCAGTCAGCTTGTTAACGGCCGGCTCGGTGGTCTGAACACGCCTTTAATTAGTAACCAGGAATTTTATATTTGTTTTCTAATTTACTTTTAATCTAGTCGACTACTAAGGGTAGGAATTCGTATCAGGAATTCGGATTCAATTGGGATATAAAATTTATGTTTCTTTGTCTGTAAGACCGTCTCTACACGCTTTATCTTACGATACATTGTAAGTGTCTCTATGTAATAATATATTTAATATCTTTGAAAAATACTTTGTTTGTACAGTCAACATCACGTCAAGTTAAACACTTATAATAAAAATAATCTATTTTATAACAATGCATCGCAAAATATGTTGGTAAGCGCATAACTCAACAACGATTTTTTTTTATATTGCACTTCAAGATTGACCTCATCCCACCTGATGTTAAGTGGTAATGAGGTCCTAGCTTAAGGGTGACAAGTACAGCATAATAAATCTTTACTGGACTTGTCGCCCTTACCTTGAAGGCTTGACCCCTGTTACTAATGTAGCACCCCCCAGGAGCTCTGGAAACCTTACTCACACGCAGGAACACAACAACACAGAAGTGATTGTTATTTGGCTGCGGTCTCCTGTAATGTGGAGGTATTTCACTAGTCGGGCTGCTCCAGTTCGAGCGATAAATCGCTATGCCCTACCTCTCGCTTGGACCAATCTTGACCATTTTTTTTTTTAAATGATCGTTGAAGTGTCCAAGGATGGTTTTTACGGCGAGAAAAATTCGAATAATTGCCGGGAAAGCTCGATTGACTGCGCTTTTCTTTTTCCAGTACAAACAGTCAAGCCACATTCCAAATCTTTTTGATGAAGTCTGTCAGGTCCGCTATAATAAATAAATGGCTCAAACTAAGGATTCCCCTAGTACTATGAGCACCGGGCGACGGATAGTAAGTTGGGGCGTCATATCAGTACACCCAGACACAAATCAACTAACAAAAGTTCGTTTTCCAAATGGACCTACCTAAAGCTTGTTTACGTCATTCTTTCGTAAACACTGTACAAAGAAGTGACATTGCGCTAAACCTTAATAAAATAAAAAAAAACGTTTTGTATTTTTGGTAATCTAACTGTAACTGAACTACGAGTAATATACATTTTAGTCTATAGCCTATCCCTATTAATCTCATGGTATTTATGTTTCCTTTTAATATTATCTCAATTTCTCGATATCTACTATTTCCTCTACCTAAAGGTTGTCGGGAAGAGATTGCTTTCTATGAATAAGACCGCCTAAATTGTACTTGATTATGTCTGTAAAACCAATTACTGTAAATTTTTCTGTGCAATAAAGTGTATTTTTCCATCTATCTTTCCCCTATTCACGCGTATGAATTCACCCGCAAAAACTATGTATACACATTTTATTTGTATATATTCCTAATAAGTTTCAACTGAGTACCAATGTCTGGAAGCAACTACAGGCCCAGACAACGGCTGACACAGACCCATTTTCCGAACAGTTGACGGCTGTATCGCCACATTAAGAATCCATTAGTTCGAAAGAAATCGTATTGATTAATATGGTTTATCGCGCGAACGGCTCGTATTATCGGCCTTACGTTAGCAGTGATTTATACGGCCTTATCTCGAGATGGCGCCACTAACCTATCTGAACAGAGCGTTCCTTTTTACGAATTTGAAGCATGTATAGTGCCGAGATATGACGGCGGCTCCCGTTTGAGGGATGCAATGTGAGATATTGAGTGGTCTGCTTGCTCAACATCCTGATTTGAACTCTGCTTCTAATGCGTTGGGTACAGATTGCTTTAGATGCGTTGAGTGATGGTAACAGCACTTACTAATTGTAACCAAAGTGAGTTTTGAAATTAAAATCGTGTTGAGAAAAATTGTGACCACTGTACGAGGTTCATTTAACTGATTTACTGTCAAGCTTTTAATCTAGGACTTTAAATGTATGTGGGGTAAGATTTAAAAGCCATAACCTAGATTGATACTAGTAAAGATATAATTAATCATCTTGTTCTGCAGTCATCTTGATTAGGAATGGTGTACCTTAAACCTGGTGCCCAGAGACACTAATTGGTATTTTAAAATAATAAATATATGAAGTATGTAAGTTTGGTTTCCTTTTAATTATTACACTGGTTGTTGGTCTGCAACTTTGTTAGCATTATTTTAGTATTAACAGCATCCAATACGTTAATCTAGCATATCATTATATCTTTCTACCAAATTGCATAGAAATCTATTAAGTAGTTTTTGAAGGAATTAGTAATTATCATACATCCAGAAATTTATAAATCCATATATTGTTACAAACTTTTGCGTTATGATAGGATTAGTGGTTTACACTCTTGCATGCATTCATGTACGCCAAAGACTCACACATACGTAGTTAAAGGATCATTTAATGCCGAAATAACGGGACTGAACTAAGCATTTTCTTCTTACTTATTAACTAAGCATTTTATGTCGATTATTGAAGAAATTCAAAGTGTTTATCTAATTTTTGGCAAAGTAGACTCATTTTACTCTAAAACAAACAAAATGGCGCTACATAGGCCTAACTACCAACAATGAATCAAAAAACGTCCGACCGACGACTGATGACAGCCAATATGGAAAGTAAATTTGAAATTAGAATTAACAACTCGTAGAAAAACGGATAAATAAATAAATAAATGCGCCAGACAATCGCACCAATCACCTGGTCTCAAACTAAGGTTTTCTCTTGTACTATGAGCACCAGACGACGGATACGAACTGGGGGCGTCACCCCAGCACACCCAGACCTAAGTCAATTTGGAAAAGTTCGTTTTCCAAATTGACCTGACCGGGAATCGAAACCGGGGCCTTACGCGCTTTGGCGGCCTACCTTAGCCACTGCGCCACCGAGGTCGCACGACATCGATCGAGGATACTCCTTTTTGACACATTACGAATCGTAAAATATTGAAACCCGACATTAATTGTAACACACTTCGAATGCAAATTTGCATAACGAAAACACGTTTTAATTCCCGATCTTTCGATTAATTTTTCTCAGGATCAATCTGATTTTTAAAAGGGAAACGATCGTTCATTCATTAGTTTTTTGGTAGTAAGACAACAGACAAAAAAAATTTACTGCGCCATTAACTGTCTGCTATACGATTCCAGCTCTAAGTTACTACGATACTGTATAGTATGTATGTTACACAGTGAGAACACAAGCTCACTCTCACATGCCCACGAGATTCGGTCTCCCGATAGCAGCAAGGCTGATCCTCAGATACGCGAGCTGCTCCAAGGTCCAGATCTACGATTGCAGTATCACACCATCGCGCATGCGTGGCTCATTTACATGAAACTATTATTTTTACCGGCACTATCTACCATCATCGATTAAGAATTTTTTATTACTGCAGATGAGGTCTGCGTGATGTGTTGTCTAGATTTTGTTTAAAATAGGTGCTAGTTCTAAGAGCCAACCATTTCACGTGAGAGTGTTTCCTTGTATTTAAATTATGTATACTAGCTGTGCCCGCGACTTCGTTCGCGTGGACTACATCCTTTCATGGTGGGTTTTACCCCTTTCTCCCCTAATATTCGAAACAAAAAGAAGTCTATATTTTAATCCAAGTTTTGAGCTATATTTGTGCCAAATTTCATATCTCTAACTTCAAAAATAAACATTTTTCCATATAAACTTCCGAAGGTGGTATTACCCCCCTCCCCCCTTATTTTCTAATAAAAAGTAGCCTATGTCCGTTCTTGAGATTCAACGTATACCTGTACCAAATTTCATCTAAATCTAAATCGGTTAAGAGGTTTAAGCAGGAAAGCGTAACAGACACACAGACAGACAGACAGACAGACAGAGTTACTTTCGCATTTATAATATTAGTAGGGATGAATTGTTCTCGGGATCAATATGTTTTTTTTTTTCTTAAACGCTTCTTAATATAAAGATTTGTACGATGCGGTCCCATATTCAGCTGTACACTTATAAGCTTACAATTATAGTTTAAAACGGAAGATCTAGTAATCAATTCCAAGAATATAATTTTAACTTTTATTAAATATAAAATTAAATTAATAAATAGTAAAAAATGCAATAGTTTTCTAAAACATAGGTACTAAACCAATCTTTTTTTTTCAGGTAAGTACCGATTTGTTTCGAGTTCTTCTACTAGACAGGCAAATTAAAAAAGGTAAAAAAGGATTCATAAATCATTAGAAATGAAGGAAAAGGTACTCACACGCAGGAACACAACAACACCGAAGTGATTGTCTGCGGTATTGTGTAAGGAGGAGGTATTTCACTAGTGAGGCAGCTCCAGTTCGAGCGAGAAATCGCTATGCCCTCCCTATCTTAATATTGAGTTCAATTGATAATGGTGCCTTTGATAGAACAAGAATAATAGATGGTTGCTTTCGGGTTAGGTGAAATTGGTAAAAAAATCATTGTAAATACTTACGCGGGAAAAAAATCCCGAAATATAAGAGAAATACTGAAATTATCGACATTTTACGGTTTGTCAGTGGCATTATGCGTGAGTGAAGCAAGTAACATTATTTTCGTCTTTAATATAATCTTTTTTAGTTACAGTTTGAAAAAAACTTTTCTAAAAATAAGTTCTTTTAAACAATTACAATTAACTAAAAATATAATGATGAACCTAAAAAAATTTAAAAACGATTTTAGGAATTATTAACAATCATTTAATAATTCCTAGGTTACGTTTTAAATAAGGTCTAGAATTTTTTGATAAAGTTGTAATTTACTTTTTTATAACACTAGACTACTTAAAAATTTTCGCGCCAAAATCAACCTAGCAGCTGGACGTTCCAACACGGAACGGCACTATCAAAAAATCGCCGACCCACGTTTATGGCGGGCAATTTTTTTATTTGACATTTTATACAAGTTTATTCAAACACAACGATAGGATCGGAGACGTTATCTTTCAATGCAACGTTACCGCGAGTCCGCTGTGATACGATCTCAGGGCAGCCATTGCTAGTTAAACTGACTTGATAAGGGATCGCGGGCGTGTGTGCGTGCGGGCAGAGCGGTGGGGCGCCGGCCCGGCAACGCCAGTCACTCAAGTTACGCGGCAAAAGAATGACGGCCCGAGCGTGTTCGGCACTCAGTGGCGCTGAGTGAAATGTCAAAAAGCGCGGCATAACCTGTGCGTGGTACATTGTGATGTTATTGTGGCTGAGTTACCTCAAACAGCTGGAGCTGGCGTGCACCGCCGCCCAACCGCCGCCAGGTGGCGCTGGACTCATCAAAACAATGTGTAAGTGCAGTTCGCTTGTTTACGTCTCTTGTTATCTTTTTATGCGTGTGTTATCCTTGTTTTAGTAGCGTATGTTTGGATGTTGTAGAAAACAGTTTTATTTGGAGTTGTCGGTTCGCGGTAGACTGTTTACCTACTGGCGAAAATAATATCTCGTTTTTGAAGCATCTGTTTTTTTACTAAGAAAACAAAATTTGCAGGAATTACTTATGAAGTAAGTTTAAAAAGCTCGAACTATCATAGTACCCTCATTTTTGAGCTAATGTTTGTAAGAAAAAATAAACTTCAAACCAGGAATTATGAAGTAAGTTTAAAAAGCTCGAACTATCATATTGTTGTCCAATATTGTTGTGATGTTGTCCAATCATAGTACCCTCATTTTTGAGTAAATGTTTTTAAGAAAAAATAAACTTCAAACCACTTAGTTCACTTATTAAGTCGGTTAAAGAAAAAAAACACAAAAACATTCGATACATATTCGTGACGTCTGAGTTCTGAATCTGATGCCATATAAATTAATACAAAAGGGAAAACAAGCACTGAAAATAATATTTAAGTAAACTTTTAAACATAATCAGAATTTCCTTTTTACGCAGGTTAGAGTAATATGAATGAGTCGTTAGGTAACATAAGAACAAAATACCTACTTTTAAATTTTTACCACTGTATCACTAATACGATACTTTACTTCTTTACATATTAAAATCAACTGTTTGAACAGTTTTTACAATATTTTTAAAATGCCAGAGCCTACCTATTAAAAGCATGAGTTTTTTGTGAAATCATGATTGTAAAGTTTAATTGTTTCAAACTATTCGAAAAAGCTTTTAATCAATTGAATTGAGAGACTTAAATATTGAGGTCTTTTGAAAACCCCTAGCATCTGTGTTTATTATTTTCTTAAATAGGAATAAGTAAAACATAGTAAATTGTAGAAGCAATCCTTTTACTGAATCAGTTCTCATTAGTGCGTTTAGATTTTTGTATTGTCCTGATAAAAACGTCGTTAAGATTGCTCTTCCCTATCTTGTTTGCAATTTTGATAACAGCTTGTTGGTGTAAATAATGGATTTTTATTAAATTCCTTCTCTTTGCCCACTGTAAATGATAAAACAGTGGGACAAATCCATCTTGACCTCAAAACTAACTCACGTCTACATTAAAGTATACATTTTATGGATATAATGATATGGATTCCTTCAAAACGAGCGTGAAGAAACATCTTCCGTGCCAGTATAGCGGTGCTAATGGATAGGATATTACGGCATCAAAACCGTTGTCACCGCGATATTGGTTCGTCTCTTGCTTACCATCAGGCTACGAGGAGCCAATTTACTGTGCTTTATAAAAAAAAATGTATGCATGGTGCTGCAAAACTATTGTAGACAAGGCACTGAGGCACTACATATGTATATTTATGTTATTGTGACTCATAGCTCGTTTATTGGGTCAGTTGTATGTTTTTTTTTTTATAGTAGCGCAGTATATTGGCTCCTCCCAGCCTGATGGTAAGTAAGAGAGGAACTCACATCGCATTTATGTATTTTGTATCAGCTTTTTGATGCCTCATACGATGGCTTACGATGTAATATTAGGGTACATTTATCAAACTCTTTTCAAACTTCAAAATTGATAGAATTCAACTTATGAATTGCTACTTGGCTGAATATAGGAATGTGCTATGTTAGCCGACCAACAGTGTTGACTTTTTTGGCATCTTTTATGAAGAAATTTAACGTATTGCGCATGATAAGGCTTTAAGAGGCATTATTAATTACATTATGTAGAGATATTTTAGATTCTATGTACCATTAGTTCCATAAACTTTTTTGTGACATTTTTGATCGATTCTCCCACTATTAATGGATTAGTACAACATTTTATGTAAGCAAATATTCTCAAAAAAAATTAAATTATTGGATAATCTAACCTCTTCCAAAGCAAGTCAGACAACACTTGGACTCATCACCCTTATGATACGTACCTACGCAAAATAACTGCAAGATGTTACCGTGATGTTTTGTTGACTGTACCTACAGTATGACTGCACTTCTCCCCTCTTCACTGTGTTTCTGGGCCGTTCGTAAATAAATCAATGATAATTTACCATTATGGTTTGGCAAACATTTGGAGTTGCAATGCACACAACTTATCTGTTGTGTGGGTGTGTTTTTATCACTGAGTGCTGCCTACTCACTTTAGTCATATATTTTAAACAGTTTATGAAAGGTCAAGAATATTTCACAAATCGAAATCACAGTTATGCATCTTTTTCTAGATTTTTAGCCAATAATCTTGATCTCAGAATCATACATACTAATATCGGAGGCGATTAGTATCTTTCATCTTAAACTGGGAAATGTTTTTCGTCATATTGAATTAAGTATAAAATAATAATAATTTGTACCCTACTAAATATAGCTTTGCATACCTTTTCAAAACCAAATTCTTATATTCTAATTCAAAATTTATCTTATTTGCATACCACAGCGCACCACATATATATCATGCCAGATTAAATTCCAGAGATCACGACAGACCGATTGTAATCAGATACTCAATGAGGCAAGATAGCATATACGCGGCAGATACGTCAAAATGAACGATTCGAAATTCCGTCCGCGTGTGGCACGTCGCTGTTTTGACAGGCGCTGTCACTGTCAAATGTGTCAAAGTCGTGCATGCCCTCGGCATGTAAGCGCATGCGTGTAGCCTTAACTTTTAAACCAAATATCATGGGGGCACGTATGTGGACGACATAAGAACTAATTTTGAACAGCAATGGGTGATTAAAGGTCGTACTTGATTTGTTGGATTAGACGTGTGCTTAGTCATTTGTGTGCTCCAAAGCTTGTGAATGTTTAATTGAGATAGCCAAGTTTGATATTAAGAGAACAAAATAAAACTAAAACATACCTTTTGCATAACACTATCCACGCAAACTCTGCTAATCATTTCGTATGATTTTTTTTAAATATTTTTTACATAGAAGATTGGTCCGTAGCTAATAATTATTGTAATAAAAATCGAACACATAAAAAGTTTATGACTCATGATGAAATTGAATACAAATGGTGTTAAATCTGTTTGTTCTTACAGATAGCTACGTATATAAAAATGAACATCTCATTTCATCATAATCAATCAAAAACTCTAAACATCTGAAGTGATACAGAAGATTATTTTTTAATATATAAATACTATCAGCGCTGAAGCTTTATTTTCGCTCAACGATCCTACGAAAATGATAAACACGAACTTCCTAAAAGCGAATAGATAGACGTAGGATGTTTTGATGTTTGTCACTCTTTTTGTCCGTTTTACTGAACAGAACTGGATGAAATTTTGTTTCAACAGAGATGACATACTAAATAAACATATAGGTTACTCTTTATCCGAAAATAACGTGAACGAATCCGAAACAGCTAGTTTAAATAGCAATAGTTGGCTGGTCCTAAAAGTTCGTCTACAGTTTCTCTGAGCAAAAACTAAATTTGAGAATCAGTTTAGTAGCTGGTGCGCGCGACACTGCGCAGTGGAGCGAGCTATGCGCGATAGGAGGGGCGCGGGCGTTATCTGAGCAGAGATTTCACGTCCATTATCAAGCCATCGCGGCCACAGTGTAGCGTCGACCAGAGAAACTGAACTCTTATTCTTAACTTTACCATCATAACAAAAAAAACAAACTATGAGGTAAAATAAACCAGCCTTTTAATAAAGGTCTGAGAGACTACATTTGTCAATCAAGAGCAAATTAATCCAAAACAATTTTATATCAGTACATGCCTGTTAAACAATGGAATAACAATATAATCAAGCAAAAAAAAAAAACTACTTTATTTACTTTCGTATAATTTTTCTTACAAATATATATATATTTTTTAATAAAACATAAATCACTATTAGTTTGTATCGCTGGAACTCGAAAACAGATTGACTGATTCGGCAAATTAATGTTGATTTGGGAATAATTGTGGATTCTAGAGAATTTTGCCGTACTTTTGTAAGCTCTCCAGTTTAAAAAATACAGTTAGTAACTCAATGAGTAATAAATAAATATATAATACGAATATACCTATAGTATGTCCATAGCGATGTAAGGAACAGTGTTTTGATAAAACAAAAAGGTTTTTTGCAGCCTCTGACAGGACTTTGGTACTGGATCTAGTTCTACTAAGGGTGGATAGATGTTTCAGGATTGTTTTGCAGAATATATTAAAAGAAGGTTCATTCATTATCGAAATTAACGCGGCTACGAAGTTTCGATGTTAAAGTGACATACTGTTTATGCTCCTATACTGTGTTTTTTAAATGCGTGTGTGTGGTACAAGAGTGTGTATTGTAGAATACACATTGTACGAATTGGGGGAGGCAGAGTGTAGTGTGAGGGTTAAACTGTCGGCATATCGGCTTTATTTTTTGCTGTCGTATCTTGACGTGGATCTTGATACTTGTAGGGATAGTAGATAATTCATTTGTATTGTTGGTAAAAAAATAAATATTTTCTTCTAAGTTTTAATTTTAAGAATACCATATGTACTGTACGTACTACAACACAAGGTAAACACTTGCAGTTGGAAATTAAATCTTATGCGAAGGGCATAAGGGCGGTGCAATGGCCAAAGTATGTGGACTGACATGACTTTGACTGTATTGAAGCAATAAACGATTAAGTATGTATTGAGTATTGTAAAGCTATTTGAACAAAAAAAATGCGCGGACATTAAATTAGGTTTTCTATTATGTTACTATATTGTTACTTTGGCAAGTTAATAGATTGCATTGTGTATTTATCAGTTATTTAGTTATTTATTAGTTAGTACGTTTCTAAAAATATGTCAATTTTACTTATTATAGAACACTAGCTGTGCCCGCGACTTCGTTCGCGTGGACTACATCCTTTCATGGTCGGTTTTACCCCTTTCTCCCTAATATTCGAAACAAAAAGTACTATATATTTTAATCCAAGTTTGAGCTATATTTATGCCAAATTCCATATCTCTAACTTCAAAAATAATCATTTTTCTATATAAACTTTCAAAGGTAGTATTACCCCCCTCCCCCCCTTATTTTCTAATAAAAAGTAGCCTATGTCCGTTCTTGTGATTCAAAGTATACCTATACCAAATTTCATCAAAATCAGTTGAGAGGTTTAAGCAGGAAAGCGTAACAGACAGACAGACAGAGTTACTTTCGCATTTATAATATTAGTAGGGATTAAATCATGTTTATTTTTGATATCTTTCATTAAACCATGAAATAATAATATTGAATACCTAAGCATTTATTTTAACTAATGTTGTGTGAAGCAACCTTACACGACAACTTTTAAAGCTTTAGGAACAAGACACGAGACGGACCACTAGGTACAATCACGACCATTAAAATCTCAACACTTATTGTGTTACCATAGTGTAGTGTTCACGGTAGTCACGGACACGTTATAACCATACAGTACCCAGAGGGCTACTGTACCCAGTAGCCCTCTGGTTGTTGCTTAAATATAAGGGGTGAGAGCCATATGCGCTCCCTCGAAAGCTCGGCGAAGATTATAAGGCTTCGTAACCATCATCGATAGTCAGGTACAGTCAAAAGCGCCACCTGGTAAATACTTGCTTTTCGATTTAAGTTCATATGCCAATGACATAAAAGTAACTAGTCTTATAAATTTAACTTTTTAGTTGCAACGACAACTTACATAGCTCGTATTGCTATTGACTTTACATTTCTGTCCCACAGCAAAAATATTCCCCTCGTTATCAAAACTGGAGCGGACTGTTTCCTCACGATAACTGATAAAAGTTCTAATTAACAAATACCTACACGATAAGAATTAGTTTTGATCTCGACGTATTGCTTTCGTACCGGGTTTCCCATTGTTTTTACAACAATTAATGTGAAATAATGCATTATTTATTAATGATAAGGGTCACTCGTTTAATTAAGTAGGCATGTAGGAAACGATAAGCTATTTTTCGACGACAGGGTACGGATCCTAACTCTAATAATTAACGTTTTTATTAATGAATATTTTTTTTTTATAGATGTAGTAGCTACCTGCCCCGGCTTCGCACGGATGCAAATAAATACAAATGAAGTTTTCAGCTTTTCTGTACATTAATATGTATGTATAATATATCTCTCTATCTATAAAAAAAATCACATAAAATTCCGTTGATTTGCTTTAAAGATCTAAGCATACACAGGGACATATGTACAGAAATATTTTTTTTATATTTCATTTGATGGAGTTCCTCATCCCATCTGATGTTAAGTGGTAATGAGCTTAAAGGGGACAAGTACACCATAATAAAGCTGTTACCCGGCTACTAATGTAGCACCCCCCCAGGAACTCTATAAACCTTACTCACACGCAGGAACACAACAACACAGAAGTGATTGTTATTTGGCTGCGGTCTTCTGTAAGGTGGAGGTATTTCGCCAGTCAGGCTGCATAAGTTCAATCGATAAATGGCTATATCCGAGCGAAGTCTTAAGAGAGGTCTCTTAAGTTTTCTTTTTATACTATGTAGTGATACACAAGCACGCAAGTTATTCCTTAAAAACTTTTAAAATATTAATCCCACAATCTGGCATCATCTCACGGAGCTTATCTAGAACAATTTCTATTGTCTTATTAAAGCATTTTTTCCCCAAAATATTGTTATCGGAGGGAAGATCGGGAGTCGAACGCGGAGTTATCGCCGTCCTATCGGCGGGCTATCGCGGTACCGAGCTATCGGGGATCTCGAGTTTTTGTGCGGACTGCCGACGCCGGTGTGGGAGATGACCTCGATGTTATTACTGCTTTTGGGGTTCCGTGGGCGAATAGATTAGGGAACCGAGGTCGATTTATGATTTAGGCCGTCGAGTTGATTTTGAAATAGGGATGATGTCTCGCTGGTAATAAAAACATGATTATATTTTGTACGTCATTTAGATTTTGAAAATTAAACGTTTTGATGGAATAAATAAATATAAATTGACTAAGACAGACCGCATCAAACTTCAGTGGGTGGGTGTATTTACCTAAGTATCTCGTAAACCCAGCACGCAGACCGGTAATCGATCCTATGACCCTGAGATCATTATCCGGGATGTAAACCACTAGTCCATTGCGCTGTTTAATTATTTATTTGAAGAGTGAATATAAAAAATACTCGCTTACATTTATTAATAAGGACGACCTCTGTAGCATAGAGGCGTGCGAGCCGGACTTCGCCCGCACGCATCTCTGAGGACCCAGGTTCGATTACCGATTTGGCCGATTTGGCGGAGCAAATGTGATGGCGTCCTATAAGTATTATTATACTTGAAGTGGGGTAGGAATGAGGGTAAGCCTCGCAGCCCCTGTTGACGCCGCAGACGCATCAAAAGGCGCGATGCAAAGTTAGAGAAACACCACAATAGACCGAAGTGTTGGCTACGTGATAACAAGAACGTTCTCGTATCATCCAAAAATCTGGACGCCTCACAATCCCACTCATCATAGCCTGTTCAGTGGGCAGGACTGCTCACGAGCAATCTAATTGATTCGAGGCGGGGCGGGGCCGCGAAAGGTCGCGGGTTCGACGCCTCGGCAACTCGTTGACGTGTGAATTTGCGTTCCACAATCAGCTGGTTTGATCTACGATTTTGGTGATAGCTCGAATTACTTTCTAAATAATCGTAACTCGAATTATTCAATTGGTTTGGAACTTGGATAACCTGGGTAATAAAATAGACATCACATACATTGCTCCGATCCTGTGGTAAGCGGGTAATGCACTTGCGCTATAGAAATCAGAAACAATACTGACGTCGATGAAGAGATCGTTCACCTCTTCGTTGGTCAGACCAAATAAGGGAAGTGACTGGACCCACTATGCCGAATGCCCTAAGACAAGCCGAAGATAGGGAAGAGTGGAAAGACCTTGTCACCGCCTCAGTAAAGGCATTTCAATAAAGGCACCTTCAGCAATGAAGACCACGATGAAGATGATGACTGACACCGATACCACAACACCCAGACCCGAGACATTACCGGGAATCGAACCCAGGATCAGATATAGCGGCGACGCTAAAGTCCGGCTCGCTACATAAGGGCGGTGTAACGTGCTGTCGTCTGTACAAGATAATCATTATCTACATATTACTGTCAGATAGAAGAAAACATAGTATAAATAAATTTAATTTAATTTTAATTACCTTTTGCGCCCGTCCTGGATTTTTCCAGCAATGTCTTTTCACACAAATAACTAGAAAGAAAGAAAGAAAAAACATTTATTGGCACACACATTAAAGCACAATTACAAACACATGAGAAACATTAAATAGGGACAGTGCAGCCAATAAGGTCCCAGCCTCAGCATGAGCTGCTGCGACAATGGGATCAATGCGGCAGCAGCGCTGGTATTCTGGTGGGACCTTAAATTGAGTGGCGTGAGAAACAGAAAACAAAAATAAAAATAAAACAAGGTATATAAGTCTAAGAGTTACACAACACATAAAAAAGAAATCACAACATTAACAAACCAATTTACAGTTATCACACAATGGAAAGTTACAAAAAGAAAAAGAAGACAGCAGGGGAAGAAAACATAGAAATAAAAATAAAAATAAAAGATAAAAATAAAAGATGTCAACGTCAGTCTGTGATCTGCGTCACAGACTGCGTCTATGGTCTGCGTGGTCTGTGGTCCGTGTGTCAAATATAAAATATTGTTTAACTCAGTACCTAGGGTGATTGCCGATTGGAATTGTGAACTAGGGGCATGTCGCGGCTTCGAACGCGTATTTCTACATTGATTGCATATATGACGACCGCCGTAGGCGAGGGGCGAGCGGGCCGGAATTTGGCGTCGCGCTATCTCTGAGGTTCCGGGTTCGATCCCCGGTCGGGTCAATATGGGAAACGAACTTTTCTGTATTGTCTCGGGTCTGGGTGTTGTGGTACGGTCGTTGTTTCTGATTTCTGTAACACAAGTGCTTTAGCTACTTACCACAGAGTCGAAACAATGTATGTGATGTTGTACAATATTTATTTATATTTATAACATTTTAGAGCAAAAACACAAATTCCATACAAGTAAGGTAGGTACAGTCGGCCGCGCATCACACCGTCACGCGCACCTCCATTTATTTCAGCGATCGCAATCGGAGATGACGCGGCGCGCGATAGCGCCCGGGCTAGAACGAAACTGTCCACGTTTGCGATTTAAAGATTTTTAACGAAAAAAATGATTAAAAAGTTGAAAAATTCGTTTATGAAGTACGGCTACCGTTATTGAGAAAGTAGGCGATGTTCCTTGAAACAATCGTTTTCATTTCAGAGGCGGATTTTATTTCGGGAGCGGAAGGATTGGGTATTTAAGTTATGCCACATGTTGGAATATTATGGAACCAGTAATGAAATGATATGCGAGTTTTGGCTTACATTTATAAAATCAGAAATTAAGAAAATAAAAGAGAAAAAAAATAGGAAATCCTCAGTTCAACTCCGTTGCTAGACAAAAAGTAGGTACAGACGAGAACACAACAAGTACTATACAATGGCGTTGTTAGATTTGTCGTCAACATGTATGACAGTCATTAAGACCATTTTTCACTAGCCAGTTTCATTTCAGTAAAATTATATTTAAAAATACAAAGGGTTTGAAACCTTACTTTTAAATCGAGTTACTGTGATTGTGGCTGATAAACTCAATTTGGAAAACGAACTTTTATAAATTGACTTGGGTCTGGGTGTGCTGGGATGACGCTCCCAGTTAGTCTCCGTCGTCTGGTACTCATTTTACAATGGAAAACCTTAGTTTGAGACCAGGTGATTGGTGTGATTGTCTGGCACATTTATTTATTTAATTAATTTATTATATAAATATTTAAATTGTAGTTTTTTACTGCCATTCCAACGCGTGTAATACCAACTTGTTTAGGCAATTTCGTAAGCATTATTTCAGGATAACAAGTACCTATCTTAATTGTTTCAAAAACACTCCTCCACCCATAAAAATTTTTTTGTTTATAACATTAATAGATAACAAAGTTTTGCCATTTTTTTCAATATGATTATTATATTTTTGTGTGTTTTTTTTATATTACACTTCAAGATTGACCTCATCCCACCAGGTTAAGTGGTAATGAGGTCCTAGCTTAAGGGCGACCAGTACAGATTATGTTTTTTTGCAAATAACAATTTAATTTTACTCTCTATTATTTTATACAGCGTCAACAATCATATATTCAGTATATACTGAGCTGGCAACTGTACACGATAATTACACGAGAAAATATTAATATCTCAGATCTCATAGATCAATGTCTGCAATATAAATCGACGCGCGTGCGCTTGCACAAACAGATAACAGGCTTTCGTAGTTAACTAGGCTGGTCATGCGGTACCTGGAGACTGGGACATGTCCTGGATTTACTTCCACTTTACTTGATTTAATTTGATTTGGGTAAAGTGGGGACATTGAATACAGGATACTATGGGAAAATGGGCGATGATGATCGCAATGACGATCCGAGCTCCCTTCTGGTATTTTGAATCTCGACTATATGTTTCCCGCCATGTTTTTTATATCAGTTAATGAAAACTTAAAAGTGATTTAATTAAGTTTCAAATGTGGACACACGTAAAAATCTTAGCGTGTCCAGATGACGAAATAATGTTATATTAATATTAAATTTCACCAACTAGATGCACGTGTGCCCAGTCTTTCGTGTCGAGTTGGTAACAAACCCGATTTAAATAGCCGTGCCAACAATTGAACATAAAAAGGCTATGACTTATTTTATACTTGTAAAATTTGTAATCTGTATTTATTATTCTAAAAGATATGATATTAATTAAGAAATCGATGCTAATCGTGAAATATAGTTAAACGTTTCAAATAAGCCCGCATCATGGCTACCCCATTAAAAAGGCAATGTGAAAACATAAACGGGACTCCATTACTTGTGTATTTTATAGCACTAAGTTAAAAATGATTATAATGCTAAGTGTTTATTAACTGTATTGATCTATCCGCCTAAGTAATTTATTTACAAAAAAAAACCAGGCACATTGCAGTTAATTATGTAAAAGATTTAAAATTACTTATGTTTCTTAATGTACTTCGTAATGATCTTGTGACTGTATTGTGTTAACGTTTACTGTTAAAACTGCTACCATTTTTCTTGAATGAAGATGTGTTGGACTGAATATAGAATGAAGAATTCTCACGATGAACAACATTTTAATCTCAAATATATCAAAAAGAAGATGTAACGAAAGAATGCAACTGAATTCGTTTATGGCTAACGCGTTTTATGTTTCTCTTAATAGTTTTTATCAAGATAAAAGCAAATACACCAAAATTAGAGGAGACACTGATTCCTATAAAATCTTGTTTAGAAATCAGAGACTGTTGCTGTTGAAAGCGCTTTGGACTTTACCACCCTTATGTCGTGGGCTTAAGAACTAAAACGAACTGCAACTGTTTATCTTATTGGTCTCAATTATCGATACTATCGATATTCGATTCGATACAACAACAACAACAACTCTACGACTGCTTAAATAAATAAATAAATAAATGCGCCGGACAATCACACCAATCACCTGGTCTCAAACTAAGGTTTTCCTTTGTACTATGAGTACCAGACGACGGATACTAACTGGGGGCGTCATCCCAGCACACCCAGACCCAAGTCAATTTAGAAAAGTTCGTTTTTCCAAATTGACCCGACCGGGAATCGAACCCGGGACCTTTCACGCTTTGGTCGCCTTCCTTAGCCACTGCGCCACCAAGGTCGTCTTAGACTTTTATAATCCGTTATTGTCGTAAAATTCATTCTTTATATAGTATATATATATTTTTTTAATTATGGTCTCTATTCTTGGTATACGTTGTAAGTCTATGAGTATGACTTACCTCCCTGTATAAGCTCAAGTACGTCAGAGTATACAATTTTGACTTTGTTCCACTCCTATGTTGTGATAGGCAATAGCTAATTTCGAACTGCGAGTGTACACCATGATAACCATCATGTACAAGCACGTGCACTAGTATGTATATGTCGCAGTCATCTGGTTTAATCAGTTATTTGATTGGATCACTAGCGCGTTCATTGAATGACGACGTTTAATTGAATGACTAAAGGACAACTCGTCAAATTGTTTAATATAACGTTCAACTTCTTGACTGAACGTCATTTAGCATAGTCGTTGAATGGGATATAGCTGACAGACATGACATAACACACCTTAATAAGATTTTTTAATATGTTTTAACAATTTTAAGTCTTAAGACACTTAGGTTAAAAAAATATTTTTTTACGAATAAGTCACTTTATATCTCAATTTCACTCTAAAAATTATCAACACAGTGCTATTCGATTATATCTGTACCAGCTGTTTGACGCCATTTTTGTTTTGATGAGCACTAACGCCGCAGTGGAAAAAAAATGAACTAAATTACAATCACCTGACTGATTACGTCCGCTATGTTCAAAGGGCTATGTTACAATCCGCTAACTTGTTGGACGTTCAGTGAGTCTTATTCATTCAACGTTCGGCCTAGTCATTCAATTAAACGTCGTCATTTAATAAACACGCTAGTGATTCAATCAAATAGCTGTTTCAACCAGATGACTGCGACATATACACGCTCATTCTAAAACGGACTTTCATGCTAACGTTATAAGAGCTTAAGTATTTACATTTTAATGCTGATGACTGTACTGTTGACCATACAAATTGTGTTAGTATGCTTTTCAGAAACACAGATGTACACTTACCCTTTGATTCAACACTTCGCTATGAGTTAAAATGTTAGCAGACAACCAAAACATCCCCTAAAATCGCACCTCGCATTAACACCCAAAAATTTACGTGCTACATCCGCTGAAAAGACTGTCTGCTCCCACGGGGCGAAAGGGGGGAATAGGGGAGCTCTTATCGCCCCAAAACACCCCGATAGCTCCGAGATTCGCCCCGCGATACGGCCCGATCGCTCTCGCGATAGCGCGCGATCGCCCGCGCGATACTCGCTCGCCTCTAGAATATGCTTGTATCTTTTCAAAATCGTTTTCCTTTAATCGCTGGAGAGATCTTTTCTAATGACTTTTATGGTGCTCGCCTACGATTTATGCTTAGTATTAAAACATGGGACTTGCCAACTCGCGTGTGTAACAAGATATTGTTTCGTGAATGTTCGCTGGGATAAATTGAGACGTCGCGGTTTATGAAATATTGTGGAATTATATTAATGAGATCTGTGTACCGTCTGGCTCTAGAATGGAAATTGCTATTTAACTCTGTATTGGAAATATGAAAGCTTACGGTCCTATATTTGGCTTGAAATGTATACTTATATAAAATATAGCGGTCCCGGTGAACTTCGTTTCGCCTTAGAGAATTTTTACCGCTTTTCTTTTCAAATTTTTCAAATTTTACCAAGGATCCTTAATTTTGTAGCCTATGTCAAATTGGAAGAATGTAGCATTCTATTGGTGAAAGATTTTTTAAATCGGCCCAGTACTTTTTGAGCCTATTCGTTACAAACATACAAAAATAGGTACAAATCTTTCCTCTTTATAATATTACTGTAGATAAGTAACTTGCGTCCGCCAGTGACTTCATTCGCGTGCACTTAGTATTTCCAAACAATAAATATAGCCTATGTTACTCTTAGTGAATGTCGTTTTCCAATAGTGAAAAAATTTTGGAAATCAGCACGAAAGTTTTTGAGTTTATCAATTACAAACATACACGCTAAAGTAGAAATCTTTCCTCTTCATAATATTTGTAGTGGTATAGGAAATGAAAGAAGCAAATGTAAAGAATCCAAAGATATCATAGCCAAATAAATTAAATTTATCACACATACGTCTTGCACATCGTCTTCGTTCGTCGTTCAAATCTAACTGACATTTTCTCCATTCGGATATTCATACGTACAGGCATCGTACGTGCACAACGTTTGGATACATCCGCTATCCTACATATTAGTATAGTAATATTGCCAAAAATGATACTAAAGTCTTATCTTTGTACATTAAAAGTCCCTGATTTTCAAGCGACATATATTATTATGCTGATATTATTATCGTTTGATGTGTCTCCAACAAATTATAGTTTCTATAGATAAAGCGATGACATTGTAGAGTAGTAACTTTGTTGCGACAATTCGTGACCACGGTTAAAACAACTCTACTGATATTGAACAATGTATCATTAAAGTCTTCAATTTTAAACAACTACAAAAAAGAGTAGAATTCGTCATTCGACCGTATTTATATTTTTATGTGCAGATAATTAAGTTGCCTATACATCAATTACGTTTATTTTGTTGAAAATGAAAAAAAAAAATCGTATGACTATGTAAAACAATTGAAGAAAGAAATATGAAATCTTGCGGGTCAGTATGGCGATGCTAACGCATAGGATATTACGGTATCAAATCCTTTGTCATCGCGATGTGGGTTCCTTTCTTGCTTACTATCAGGCTGGCAGAAGCCAATATGCTGAGCTTTTAAAAAAAGAGAGATAAATGTTGGCTGTATAGAAATATAGAAAAAAAAGGGCCAAGTGTTCGACAAGTAACAATCAGAGGTGACTTAATTAGTAGCATGCGGTTATCGGTATGCGGGCACTATCCACCGATAGTATTCGCCCGCATACGACACGAAGATAGCGGGTAGACGGCATGTTATACGCTATCTTCTGGTGTTACCCAGAAGTACTAGCTTTTACACATCTGAACCTGGACCTTTTGTTTTTTATATATGTTGTCGTTATATTCATTTTTCTTCGGGCTCGTTATTTCACGTTCCATTTTAAACATTTAAAATAATTTAACTGGTCAAAACGCGACACCATTTTTATTTACTAGTTAATACGAACTACTGAGTCAGCTCGTGACCACGGTTGGTGCAACCTAACCGAAACGTCGGGCAGTAAGTAGTTCGTATTAACTACTAAATAAAAATGGTGTCGCGTTTTGACCCGTTAAATTATTATAAATCGTTATTTCACATCCGAACTTGGACCTTTTGGTTTATTTTTTACTTTTTGAGTTTTTATATGACCCTTACATCGTGGGGATAAGAATTAATTTTAAACTGGCAGTGTTTAATATGATGTACAGTCAAAATTACGCCAGGCTATACACTTGGAACTTTGTATTGCCCTCAACTCGCGGGCATGAGAAACCAATATCAAACCGCAAGTATTAATAAATAAATAAATATTGGACAACATCACATACATTGCTCTGATTCTGTGGTAAGTAGCTTAAGCACTTGTGTTACGGAAATTAGAAACAACGACGGTACCACAACACCCAGACCCAAGACAATACGGAAAAGTACGTTTCCCATATTGACCCGACCGGGGTTCGAACCCGGAACCTCAGAGATGGCGCTCGCCAAAGTCAGGCCCGCTCGCCTCTCGGCTACGGAGGTCGTCAACTAAGATGTACAGTTAAAAACACCTCAAGCTACACACTTTGGTTTATGCACCGCCCTTATCTCGAGGGCATAAGAATTTATATCGAACTGTAAGTGTTTACCTTCATATGCTTATTGTATGTTATGTTATACACATGAAGTTCGAAATTTATCCTTATGCGTAGGACATAAGGATGGTACCTACTCATTTCAAAGTGTAAAGTCTGACATGCTTTCGTCTGTAGCTATATCGGACTCTCTCATATTCGAACATTTTGGTATCCAGTTATTACTTTTAATTTTAAATAATTTTATCTCTAAATGATACAGGCGCAAATCTGCGCTCTACGACATTTATAACAGAGTAGAAATCACGTAAATTTCTTATCACTAGGTACCTGTTATAATATCAGATTGTGAATATTAATTAAACAAGGACTCAAAACTGTCGCAGACAAAAATGAGTTTTAAATTCCTATGCAGTAAACTCTGTTTCGTTTTGCATACACTGCGGCTGTGGGTAGGGCTGACAATTGATAATTTTAATGCATTTACATTTCAGTTAAATAGGGAAAAAGAAAGGAATAATTCAGAAAACTAAAACAAAGAGCTTTAAAATAACTTATATCTTTTATGATAAACTAGCGGATGTTTGTAGTTTATTTTAAAAGATGATATTTGTTGAGTTTGTTGCGGCGCTTCTTCTCAACAGAACCAACGTCGAGGCACTGGTAGGAAAAAATAATTTACGTGCAAAAGAATTTATTGTAAATCCACTTGCAGAAATAAATCATTTCATTTCATTTCACTCAAAATTTTAGTTAGAAAACTTTTGTACTGGAAAAATAAAAGGGCTGTCTTTAGAGTTTTCCCGGCAATTATATTCAACGAATATTTAAGAAAAAAATTGTCAAAATTGATCCCAGGGTTGTCGAGTTATGCGCTTACAAACATATTCTGCTATTCATTTTTATATAATAGATAATTGACGACCATTATATAGGGACGATGAGATGACTGCTACACAATACTTTTAAATACCGGTCAAAAATGTATTAATATAATAAATCTCGGACGTTAAAATATATGTTTTATGAAAAATACATGTTATTCGCAACTATAAGTTAGTAAAATATATTACACCATAATAATATTATAATTGTGAAAGTAATTCTGTCTGTCTGTTTATCTGTCCGGCTTTCATGCCTAACCACTGAACTGATTTTAATGAAATTAGGTATAAGTATACCAAATCTCTATGACGGACATAGGCTACTTTTTGTTTTTAAACTGAGGGTGGATTTTATCGCCCTTAAAAGTTTATATGGGAATGTTTAAAGTTAGAGATATGAAATTTGGCACAAATATAGTTCGAAACTTTGCTTAAATATGGACGTTTCGTTTTCAATATAAGAGTAAACAGGGGTAAAACTGACCACAAAAGTTGTAGTCCACTCGAACGAAGTCGCGGGCACAGCTAGTAGATATATAAAACTGCCTTTTGTTCGTACGGGCATCCCTAGCGGGCCGGACGCGATAGGCGAGGGCGCTTCCTACGTCACGATACGGCAGATAGACGACGCGAGTCGCCGTACACTCGCCGACCATTGAGAAGGTAACAATAGACGGAACATACCAAGTACAACAATCTGAAAATTGGAATATACTTAATGAGGAATATAATTATCTAAGAACTAGTAGCCCGCAGCGGCTCCATACGCGTACCTACTAATCCCAATTTTTCCACATTTCGACTTTTTTTCCTATCAGTCGCAGCGTATTTATCGAGGTAGGCTGTAGCCTACCCTCATAACAGCGAAAGATTATAAGAATACTGTGGATGACAAAACGTATGTTTGTAACTCGTTCACGTAAAAACTACTGAATATATTGAAATTTAATAGAATGAGTGATGACAAACTAGACTAGCATCTAAGGCATGCTAATATACGGGAATACCGCGGGCGACGTCGCGTTCAACATAACCTTATCTATATTCTCATAGCACACGCGCAGTACGGAAGCTGGCCGTTCAGCTAAGGAAGACGTTTCAGGTCCACAATTCCTCGTCATTAAATAAAATAACTTAAACAATTAACCCAGGCACAAATACAATTCCACCATCGTTATATTCCGGCCAATATGTCACCTCCATTGCACTATTTTATCTAAGTCCACTGACATTAGCGCGACATTAGCTGCCTGTACTTGTAGGTACATTACATTACAATACTCCTCGTCGAATGTGGTGCAGGTGTCCTGAAGTTTATTAACAGCTGATGGTATCTATAACGCTGACTGTACTGCGGTCAAAGCATTGTGGAAGCACTTTAGGGGCATTTTTGGAAAACTATGATAAAAATTTTCTGCACAAAAAATATCTTAGCAAGTATCCCGATTATTTTCCTATGATCCTGATTTTTCATCCTCATGAAGTCTTTAGGTAGGTACCTACTACACGTCAAGGTAATCCCTCGCAGTTCGATATTAGTTATTATGCGCACGGGATCGGAGCGGAAACCAATTGTTCTCTAAGTGTGTGTCCAAAACTAATATTTTTGTCTATATTTCTTTATTCGAACTCACGACTCCTTGGTTTTGGAGCCCAACGCTCTATCTACTACACCATTCTCCCAACAACGTCCCAAGTCTCCTATGGGGCCGCCCTCTGGCAGTTGTTTAAATGTTTAGGTGTGTTAGCCCTTCGCTCCTCCGGAGGTCCGGTATGAGAAAGCCTCTGCGGGAAAAATCAGTTAGTCAGCTGAGAAACATTAGACCATTTATTTTTAACTCAATAAAGAGACATCCCAATAAAAAATCTTTCTCTGTCCCTGTAACTAGGACTAACCTAGGCCGACAAGCTCCTCGAGCCAGATGTGCCATTAGTTATAATGAAATCAATAATTTAGATTTAGATATATTTTATGACTCGCTTCCATGTTTTAGAAGTAAGTTAATGGAGTTCGTGTAAGTTTCTTTATTATTTTTTTATTCTACTTTATTGTCATTTCAATCCCTTTCTTTTCTTTTTTATATTTTGTTTCCTAGCTTTTAAACAATGTTGTGTTCACCTATAATTGGTATATGTATATAATCTTTGTAATCTTTTTGCTTTTTGTCTGTAATATTTTTATATGTATACTGTTGGTGTACCTATTTAATAAATAAATAAATAAAGAGGTTTTAAACGAAAGACATTGTACTGCGGGATCAACTTTTTATTGACTTGTTTTGGGCAGGGCCCCGTTGCAGTTCAAAATACTAAGGGGCAGATATTCCATTATAAATAATTGTTATCTATCGTAATATAACTCTTGTTAACACAAACAAACCGTGTGGTAATAGGGACGTTGCAAGATAGTTAACTGAGATACTTATAAGGTCCTGTCCAAACACTATTCCTTCATATTTTTTTAAGAATTTGCAATCTGTGACGTCATAACTTTGCTTATCAACTTTTAAATAGTTTTGGAGCAGTTAAAATTAAGTTTAATTTGTAAAAATTACAATATGGCTATTAAAACATAAAGTCATCTTACGGCATTGATACCTTGCAATCATTTGTAAATAGTGTCGATATACTAATTAGTTTATATAATGTTTTTCCAACCAATCAATGATATTACCGATGGCATAAGTATTGAAACTGGTAAAATAAAAAAAGATTTGATTCCATTTGCGGGTCAGTCTGGCTGATTGTCACGTTCGAGGTTTAAGCCACAATGAAATTTGGAAACAGTGAAGTCTTAATAACGTTCATGCATTTTTAAGTTGTATAATAAATATAAATATTGGACAACATCACATACATTGCTCTGATTTAGTTGTAAGTAGCTAATGCACTTGTGTTACAGAAATCAGAAACAACGACGGTACCACAACACCCAGACCCGAGACAATACAGAAAAGTTCGTTTTCCATATTGACCCGACCGGGGATCGAACCCGAAACCTCAGAGATGGCGCGACACCAAAGTCCGGGACGCTCGCCTCTCGGCTACGGAGGTCGTCGTAATAGAAGTGAAATGTCACTAAAATAACAAATTATTACCAAATATAATCTAAGTTTAGATATAGTTGGTGCTGTAATAATCAGGGTAATTAAATGCCTATGATTATTGCTCAAACTTTCAAAATTTCGGAGTAACCTTTAATCTTCAATCGTAACCTCACGGTCTCTGACCACGAAACTAACAAGTCTGTCAATATTTAAACATCATTAAGTACGCATTTTTTTTTTCAAACTGCTTGTACACTAAATAATACTCGTAATTCCATGTGTGCCTGAATGATATTGCCGTATCATAGATTAAATATTCGTTAATGTGTTTAACATAAAATGATACACTTACCAATACATAATACTAAATATTATACATTATTTTAATATCTTTTAAAAACAAGTGAGTTTTACTGAAAATATTTTTATTAAAACTGAAATAAAAATTCGGGATACATTAGTCGTTTTATATCCCGAATTCACCACGGTTTTCTCAAAGTGTACCTACGATAAACATTTATCTGTACCATGATTATTAAATCCTTCATTCATAGCAAAGGTTCTAAAAGGGTTATGCAGCACGTTACATTTGTGGAGTCGGTTTCTATTCTCACAATAATAGTGGGAGAATTGCCAACTCTTTTGTGGTATTTTTAATTTCAGTTGATCTTCTTGATGTCGTTTTCTGCGTGTTAGATAACCTTTTCCACGAACTATCATTATATCCATACTAATATTATAAACGCAAAAGTAACACTCGTCTGTCTGTCCGTTTATCTGAACACTGAACGGAATTTAATGACTTTTGGCATAGGTGTACGTAGAACCTCTAGAGCGGACATAGGTTACTTTTTGTTTTGAAATTAAGGAGGGAGGGTGTCAATACCGCTCTTGAAAGTTTATATGAGAAAGTGTTAACTTTTTAAGTTAGAGGCATGAAATTTGGCACAAAAATATCTAAAAAACTTAAATTACTATATGGACTATTTTTGTTTCGAATATTAGGGGAGATAGGGGCAAAACCTGCAATGAAAGTAGGTATATTTATAATAGAGATGAAACGGATAGCTGTTTTGCCGGATATCGGATACCGAATATCCGGCCAACCTTATAGCCGGATAGCCGAATATCCGGCCGAACAAAGTCGCGTGGCGACTCGTTTCGTTAGACGAGTGAATCAGTAACTAAGCGATCGGGTGGACTCGGCTGACTTCGGGCCCTTTCGTTTATGAGTGACATTAGTTGAATGAATGAATTTTTGTTGTTAGAAGACAAGCACATCAGTCTGATGCTTCTTAACGCATAGAAATTGGGATTTATTCCTCATAATTTGCCCTTAGTGCAGTTTGAGTATTAATAATTTGTTTAGTTATTAAAAGTTCATGATTATTTACGTTAAATAAAGTTCCTTCAGTCTTTATGTAGTATTTATTTGAAATTCGGTATCCGGCCGGATACTGAACTACTATCTGGTATCCGGCCGCATACTGAAAATAGGCAGGATAGGCCGGATACCGGATAGTTACCGGATATCCGTTTCATCTCTAATTTATATGCAAAAAACCTAAAGTCCACCCGAACTAAGTCGCGAACACAGCTATAACTAGCATATTTTTGAAAAAAAGCTTTTCTTAAATAGTTACTTATTAGTAATATTTGTGTGGTTTGCTATGTGTTACATGCCAGATCCCTCACTGCAGTTTCCACGGCGCCGTCACCTCGGCCAGGCCAGGCCACCTATGCGGGTATCTAGCCAGCTCGCGTGCCCAATAAATCGCGGCGCGACGTGCGTACAAATTGGCGCGATGCGATCGCGTTGCGCTCGTTAACGCGAGAGATCGCGCGACTGTCGCGGCGTCGTGCGCGCGCCCACTCGTACGATAAACCGCTGACTTATTGTGAATTGTCTTACTGCTTGTTCTAAACAATGAAGGTGGAATTGAATTGTTGGAGCGGGCCTGAGGAGCTGTCCAAGCGAGTGGAATTAATCAAACGTGCTCGAAATTAATCTATACAACGTGTAACGGAAAGGGTATAACAATATCAAAAATACCAAAGCAGTTAACGGTTACAAACTGTATGGGACCATTTGTAGCTGTGTACACGCATTTATTGATTCAATATTTTTTTTTGAAATATCAGTAAAATACAAGTCAAAATTTTGACTAAGTCACGCTTGCACAACACTATCACAGTATTGTTGGAATCGTCGAAAGAGTTGGATGTACCTACCTATTATGCTATTAATTTAAATATCACAATGGTGGTTCATCTTTTAGTGTTTTCTGAATCACATCTGAAATTTGTTGGTTTAGCGTTTCTCATTTTGACAATTTAGTTAAGTCATTGAGTTGTCGTCGCCGTGACAACATCTTGTGTTTTTGCCTTTCTGGATTACCTACTTACTACGGATAGCCTAGTGATATTTCGTGATGTCTTTGAGCAATCAAGAATATTCGAGATGATTCTCTGTGTCGGAGCAACCAACGGCAGCGTGATGGCCGACCGAGAGCTAGAGAAAGAGATTTACGAAACCATCAAAACGCTCGTTTCCATCTGTGGATTGGGCGAGGAGGTCGTATCACATGGCCAGCTCGGTCACCAGACCTCACTCCGTTGGACTTCTTCTTTTGGGACTAATTTAAAAGGAAGGTGTACGCTGTAGCATGCTCGTCAAGGGAAGAGATGATAGAAAGCATCAAGGCCGCGTTCTGTACAGTGACACCACAAATGTTGCATAATGTTCGCGCATCTTCGAAGAAAGTAATGTGATGAAGGAGGAAGGAGGTGGATTCAGGATCGCAGTGATTGTCGTGAAGTGATAACGTGATTTGGGGTCGCTGACCTCAATAGTGTTGTGATGCGTTTGTTTACGTTTTAGTCAGTCATTATAGTTAATCATTTTTTATTTCATAAAAACAATAAAGTGTTTATTTTAACTCGGGATTTCGTATATAGAATCTATACAAGGTATAGTATCCACCTACTTTACATTGTTACCCCCTTTCCGTTACAGGTTGTATACTTAAAATCAAGTGTGCTCGAAATTAATCAAAGTCTAAGAGCTACTTTATTTATGTTATTTTGAATGAGTTAACAATATAAGCTTGCATCTATTATATTCACAACACCTAATCGAAAAAGGCAGAGTGAATCTCTTAAAACTTTAAAAAACACATTTTTTTTAATTACACTCTTACTACATAATTTAAATCAGATTATTTATTTATTTATTTAAAAACTTTATTGCACAAATAGGTACAACAGGTGGACTTAATGCTAGGGGCATTCTCTACCAGTCAACCCTTGGGTCATGCAGATAGTTTGTATATGGGTGCGGTAACATGGGAGAAAAAAAAGAAATCATTTTAAACAACAATAAATTAAGCATTAAAAATAACATTACGGTATCTTTTAAATATACGATAATAATACACATACTATATAAATTAATTAGAATATAATATATAAAATATAAAGGTATACTTAGATTTACATAATATTGATAATTTATATATAAAAACAAATATCTACATAACTATAAATTCAGAAGATAAATAAATTGGTTCAGCAATTGACAAATTCATGACTATCATTACTTGTTAGCGAGAGAGAAGAAGTATTCACGAACTTTATTTTTAAAAATTCCCTTAGTCAGGGATTGTCGGATATCAGCGGGCAGAGCGTTCCAAAGCCGAGCGGCTTGCACAGTGAAAGACTTAGAGAAGAAGTCACTTTGATGTCGAGGAATGTTTAAGCTTAGGTTGTCTAAGGAGCGAAGAGATCGGTCATGAGATTGACAGAGATATTGAAATTGATTAGTATTTTCCACTAAACTGTAAACCCCTCCTAAGTTGGCAACACCTAATTGGTGCTTAAGGTCTTTGTTTTACTATCTGGTCTGCAGACAGTAAATGAGTTAAGTCTCTGATCTTATCGTTAGGGTCAACCTATCAAAGGTTGAGCCTAATCTGAAGAAGATTTGCATCTAGTCACTAAAACTAGATCTTAGACAATTCCTTAATGCGTAACGATATCAGAAGATCTCCAAAGCTTGAAAGCCACGATAAACTTTTGCTCCCGACTCGACGTAGACATTGCCGCGAAAGATGCGCCACGAGACTTATTTTTATCGAACTCTATTAAAATGTCATTGATAAAATTCAGGTTATCAAATTCTGATTGACTGAATATACCTACTAATGCGGTGTAGTATCAGCCAATCAAACAGACAGATCCCGCGTGATAAAGTAAAGCCCTTCGTCGCCATATGGGATATGGTACCCACTAAAACAAATGTGCATTCTCTTCGGTCTTAAGAAGACACCATGGAATCACGGGTCGATGCAAAGAATCACGGGTTAGTAAAATTATTTGATGCATTGAATTGTCTCCCACTCGTCAGCAATTAAACCAGCTAAGCCAGTGTAATCAATTAGAGCCTGTTCTTTGTAATAATTGAGATGATGCCTGTGCTCAAGACAGAACGTCTATGGCGATAATTATCAAAATCAACCTTCCGTCAGGACTGCTCCAGTATCAAAACAGCTGGGCGACTAATAAAAACATCTTTATTACGCCCGTGGTTCCGTATCTCCAATCCTAGCCACGACCATTCCCGCCAATTAAATCCGCCATTTTTACAAGCGCAGCCCTCACGCCTTCGACGAAACAGTGAAATATAAACGTTGAATCTAGGGTTGCCAACTAATATTCGTATTGCCTAGTGTATTGGTAATTGAATAATATTCTAAGTATATATTCAAATATATAGATTTGAGTATATACTTAGAATATTTTTCTTAGACTTAATTGCACAAAACCATTTGTAGAAATTGGTTTTACAGGCAAATTATAGTACAATTTAGGTGGTCCAGTCGCTAGTCAATGGGCCCTTCCAGACAATCTTTAAGTAGAGGAAATAGTGGATGAAAAGAAATAGGCTCGGTCGTGCAAACACATAAATTAAGAACAGAAATAAAACATACTATAGTTTGCGATGTGCTACTGATTTATAGATTTTTGGTTTTCTAAAAAAACTTGAAATGAATGAAATTTAAATCGTTGTCCACGGAAACAATAATTTTTTGGTAAAAGTACAAGATCTGAGGCTATCAAAACTATAGTGAGTGATTATTCTTGATCTACAAAAAGACGAATGAATGCTTTACAATTTTTAGGTAGAGGCAGCCCTACGATAGCTAAAGGTGCGCAAGAGTCGATCTATCGGCGCTGCAAGTATCGCGCCTGCGATCGCGCCGCGCAATATCATTATTGCCTCCCCCCCTTCCCCCTACAACGTACACTCGACCGCAGAACTGCTGGGTGCTTCCCATGGAAGCGAGAATTCGAAGAATTTAGATGTGATAAATAGGGGTCGCCAACTTTACGACGTTTTGCATCTATCTTGAGCCAAGATAATGTTTTTATAGAATTGGTACAGTTTTTGCTATCATTGTCAGTACAACAAATTGAGCAGAACATAGTTTTGTTTTTGGCTAAAATAATTCGTTTAACGAAAAATATAATCTGTATAAAATCAATAGCTAGAACTCCTACCTATTGAACCATAGGCTTAATCTGATCTAATAGTTAGGGCTATCGTGTGCTTGTGTACTAACTTATCGTATTCTATCCGTATGTCTACCTACCTTTAACCATTTCTATAGACTAACTCGCAAAGTTTGTGTTTTGTATATGTTCAATCGTTTAAATTAAGAAAGCGACAAAACATAATTTCAGAATTCGAATCCCATTCCGACGTCTTGTGAATATGCATGCTGATTTATATTTTCATATACCTATACCATTAGAAATTTAATTATAGCAAACTAACATTTGGAAACAGCTGATGTTTTGCTGTAAACGTCTGTTAAATTTTCCAATTATTCTTAAAAGTATACCTCTGGTCAAACTACGTCTAATTGCATTCGTCCCTTACTTTGTTAAACGAAAACCACCGCGTCCCGCCTGTTCCAGATAAGGCCCTGAATGTAAATGAGACGTGGCGAAAAGAATGCGATTATCTCTGCATTAGGTATAAATTAAAAGGCGCGGACACAATTATGTCGTCACGAGCGCCTGCGCAGGTGCGCAAGATCTCGCATCGCGCACGCCATTCAGCCCTTGGGGCCGTATTTCATTAGGACACCGTGGTTGCACCACCATCAATATGTATGGAGGATGATCCACCTTGTTAGCTTGATTGCGCCACAAAAATTGTGCACAAAAACTTTTTGGAATGTGTGACAATATGAAGAGAGGTAGGGCATAGCGATTTATCGCTCGAACTGGAGCAGCCCCACTGGTGAAATACCTCCACCTTACAGAACACCGCAGCCAAATAGCAATCACTTCTGTGTTGTTGTGTTCCTGCGTGTGAGTAAGGTTTGTAGAGCTCCTGTTGGGTGCTACATTAGTAGCAGGGGTCAAGCCTTCAAGGTAAGGGTGACAAATCCAGTAACAGATTTATTATGCTGTACTTGTCACCCTTAAGCTAGGACCTCATTACCACTTAACATCAGGTGGGATGAGGTCAATCTTGAAGTGTAATATAAAAAAAACATTGTCATTCGAGCAAAAATTTACTCTATTTATGATTTAGGCTTTTTTGACATTACAACGTCTAATAACTCGATACTACGGGCTGTATGCACGGAAAAGATGACGTCAATGTCCCGCTTTTCCCGTAAACCGACTTTACAGACAACCAATTTTTTATCAACACTATCGATTGTAACAACTAAACAATTTTTATTTCTTATCTCGTAGCTGATATACGCGTATATATTTCATTCATTTATTTTCCTGTAACATAAATATTTATGATCAAGTAAGGTTTGTGTTCGTTAAAGCTATCTTATCTGTAAATACAAACGCCTTAAAATAATAAAAGATTTCAATACATCATAATTATCTATGGCAAAAAACTGCAAACTTTTCGAATTCTGTTTTGAAATTGACGCTTTATAACTTTTAGACATCGTTGGCATCCGAATGAAATAGGGCCTTTGAGTACTTAAGGTCCAATTTTATATTTACTTTATTAATGACATTCTTAACACCATTCTCTAATAATAATTTTATGGTTTCAGATGCAGCATTCTATTTTGTTTTTAGAAAAAGATCTACGTACAGATATTACAATTGGGTTCACGGTTAATTAATTAAATGAACTTGTTCTATTGTCACATTACATTTCGTAGTACGTCGATATTGTAGTAAAACTAATACGTTACGCATTATAAATAGCATTGGACCAATATTACCCATAAATCAACATTATTTTAAAATTAACTTTAACTACTGTTCATGGCATAAGAAGTATATACTGTGACCCATTTACAGGGTCCCAGTATATACTTTTTATCATTATAAATTTAAACAATACCTTTTGTTTCTTTAACAACAAATCTTTATCGGCAGCTGGTGACACATCACTAGTTGTGTCATCGGCTCGATAAAACTGATAACTGACGCCACCTTTGACCAAGAATTTTCATCATACACAGATTAGTTGTCACTCAGGCATTGTAAACGTTATGTTATGCTTTTGTGGTACTCCTAATTACCGTTGAACAATTTTTGCTATTTTCCAATATAATATTCATAGTATACAGGCGACGAACTCTAAAGATGGCTATGATCTCATTTAAGCACTTTTAAATGGGTTATATAAGACACTGAATGAGTTAATTAGAAAAATAAATAAGTCACAATGATCCAACTAAATTTTTGTTTTTGTACCTATTTTACCCAATACAACAAGTAATATGTTATACTTGTGAAGGAAATCCTAAACACCTACTCTAATACAATTTAAAGTATTGGGTGAAAAAAGAAACAAATACTTCGGAACGTGAGAATAAATTCACCTAAGAAGTTTCTCAAAGATTCTATCGATACCCCGCATCGACACGGCACCTCCCTACCGCCGATACGGAGCGCCGGACGAACTCGCATATTTTATTGTGTGCCAATTAAAATTATTCCCTTCCTTATTGATTGTGGGAATGAGTTAGTTTCGAACTAGTGCTGGGAACTGAGATAATTCAACACAGCATTTGCGTATGATAGGTACGTTGCGGGACGGTTTTTAATATAAATTATCGATGAAAAAGGTGATTGTTGGACAAAAGATGACGGTTTGATGCTATTTTTAGCACCAAAACCAGATCTAGTTCTCTTGATTTATAGTTTCTTACTTATTGTTTAAGTTTGGGCACTACATCTGAACCTACTATTGAATTACAAAATATTCATTTTATCGGTATTGTGAATTGGTTGTCACGAACGAAAATTTGTTGGATTTTAATTTTTAAGTAAGCGCAGAAGGTAGGCAGGTAGGTAGAAGTTTCGTCTTTCAGGTTCATTGGTATCTATTTATTTATCCTTTTATAAATATTATTGTGTAAATTTGGTGAACACTTGTTCAGTAATGTTCAGTAGTCGGTGATAATTAAAATAATATAAATAAATACTAAATAATACGCACATCACATACATTGCTTTAATTCTGTGGTAAATAGCGCAAACACCCAGACTTGTAATAATATAGCAATGTAGGTAAGTTCGTCTCCCATAACTACCCGGTCGGAGTTCGAACCCACGACCTCAGAGATAGCGCGACGCCAAAAATCGGGAATCATTAAAGACAAAGTGGATGGGATTGGGGATCCAATAACATTAGATAGTTACCTCAAGTTGCCCCGCAAGAAGACCAACAACATAAACATATACGGCATTACTTCACTTAAGTAGGTAGATTAGGTCCAACCAATACTTTACAATACTCCATACAAGTCACATAATCAATGATTTACAGCAAGGGTGGCGTAACAAGTGGGTCATAATAATATCATTGTTCAGCAACCACCACCTGGGTATTATCGATGCTATCGCCCCGCTATCGGTCCGCTATCGGCCCGCTATCGGCTCTTATCGGTTGCTCATTAGCCGTGGTGCAAGCTACCATGAAATTGCTGTCAATTAACATAACATGCAGATGTTATTGCTTATTGCAATAGTGAAATTAAAAATGGAATGTTTTCTAAAGTACAGACAAAACCCACTTTGGACGGGCTCATATCATTTTACCGAATCGACGTGACGTTTCACCGAATATCGTTTCGCCGAATCATAGAACTTTGTATGGTTCGGCGAAACGATATCAGTGAGGCGTAGCGTAGACCAAAAAAGATTCGGTGAAATGATATGAGTCCACTTTGCACCGCTTTAAAGTCGTGCGCAAAAGATCTAATATTAAACTGCAGGTGATTACCTTGAATTGCTCCTGCCTGTACTATTCTTGCAATTCTTTAAAATTCGTTACGCACCATACTGTCATCGGAGGGAGGTAACAGTGTGTGTGGGACTCTACGAGGATTACCCTAAGACAGGCAATCCTACCCACTGATCCACAAAACTCCCGGGGACCTCATCATCTTACTAGTGACGCTGTGAAAAACTTCTAATACCATCACAGCATATGATGGTGTTAGAATATAACACCACCACTGACAATTTTCCTTATGAGACTCGGATCTGGGTGTTGTGGTACCTTCGTTGTTTCTGATTTCTGTAAAGTGCTTTAGCTACTTACCACATAATCAGAGCAATGTATGTGATGTTGTCCAATATTAATTTATTTATGTAATTTTTTTTTTGTAAAGTCTAACTTCAAGTATTTTAAAGAAACAGAAAAATACAGACTTTGAGGATAATATAACTGATAAATTAATTGCCTATGATAATTTGCAGTTGCAGTTAGCTCAGTTGGAATTGGTTGGCACGCGCAATATGTCAAGGTGGTAGGTTCGAATCCCACACCGTAAAGGGAAATAAATGATTCCTGAATGTACTAAATGCCAAATTCTGTACCGTTTTTTGAAAGCCAGCCGTATTTCTGGAAATTCTCGTTCCGGAAAGTGCTACTTGCGAATTGTACCAGACCCATACCACAGTTACGCGCTAACTGCACGTAATGAATACTTACAAGACGTGAATCACTTTTCCTTTAAAATCGGCGCACACGCATCGGTTCCGTTACGATCTGAGATCAATACGATCGGTATTGCTCAGTCGGAGCACGTGTTACCTTTGAGATACACGCGTCAACAACAATAATCGACCTTGCTGTCTCCTGGTAGGGTTGATTTTGAAATGGGTCGGATTTGCAAATGGCGGCGCAAACGGTTACGTTCAAATTGCAATCTTAAACTGTTCGGTTACGAGCACATTTTCTTTACTCTTCGCTATCCAACAGGACATTGCATTTAACACTCTACGTTCTACAGGTTTGGTTCGGGAATCGGTTATCAAGTAGATAGTCTTAAGACTGTTGGGAGTAAGGGATATGTGTTGCGCGAAAGCAGACTGCGTACGCGCACGATAGCTTGCGATGGGCGGCTAGACGTTCTACAGACGTTGACTATCGGTTGTAGGAATGCGAACTTTCTTTGGTACTTGGAAAGAAAGAAAATCAAATCTAGAAAGTACAATTAGTTGCCGGACTGTGGTCAGGTTCTCTTATATGTATAATATAATATTATCCTTTAAATAGTCAGTAGTTAGTTTAATTTCTCCAACATAAAGTTTTGTTAAATTTGATGAAAAGTTTATACATCAAAATGGATTGTAAATGATAAAACCCCAATTAAAAATTGTTCAAAATATTATCGAAGTTCATTACGCTCATGAAAACAGATTACTCAATTAATGTTGTATGTACGTAAAATGACGTCAAATTTCAATCTCACTATCAACTTTTCCTTTGCAGTGAAAGATTTATGCATGTTTCTTATTTCTCATGTGCATATTTCTTATTACTTTTATTAAAATTGCAGCACAAAACTTTAAGCGTAATCTTCGTTATGCTTTTACATTCTGTACATAGTGAAAGAAGTATATTTATTTTAACTATTTTCACAGCATAAAAATTTCCATCATCAAAACTTTTACCAAAATATCTCCTCAATCTATCCTGAATCTAAAATGGACGTCATGGACGTCTGTCGTTAACCGTACGTACCTAAATTATATTTTATCTTTATTTTTACGTCTCTAGCTGTCACTTTACTTCTAACTAAATAGAAAGGAAGAAATTTTTATTTAGTGACACGACATACATTGCATTTAGACATAAGGTTGGCATAAAGTCAATTTAATTTAATCCTAGCAATATATAGCCACAAATATTTAACGCATGCTGTGTTTATCTGTAAGGTTGTACTCTTACAATTAGTTTTACTTCCTATTTGCATCTCTTACTCATGAAATATTGTATCAACTGTTGATAAACCTTATTAAATAAATAAAATAAAAAATAAATAAATTAATTTATAGAATATTAACTTATAAATAAAATGTTGTCACTAAAAAGGTCAATACACTATCATTCTTATAAATTTCCTACTTTCTGTCACGATGTCTTTTTGATCCTTCTCCAAGCGTAACTGCCCCTTTATTTTATAATTGAATTAAATTTTATTTAAAGGTTAAAAAACAACCACTTCTTTCTGATAACTGCTTCCAAAACGAAGGAAGCCAGCAAAAGGAATAAAAATATACAAAGCCATATCAAAACTATTAAGTTAAAAGGTCACAATCAATATGGCGTCATGAGTCAACGGTGAGTTGTCGCTTGACTCATAAATGCATCGATAACTGTCTTCCTACACAAACAGACAGACATCACACAAAGCTTATTGGCAATGCGATGCATTCCTTGAAGCATCTGATAACAGCGTTACGTGCAACCGAACCCTAATGTTTGATCAAAGAAAAAATTGTGTAAGAAATTTTGCAAAGGAAATAAAATATGCACACTCTTTTTCAAGATTAAATAACAGTCTCAAGGTGTCTTAAAATGAATTGAACTTATGGAGTCTACATGCTCATAACGGTTTTTAAATATATACGACTCATTTTCTCTTTACTATATAAATATAAATAGTACTATAATTAATCTGTTAAACCTATTTCTGTAAAGTTTTTGTGCAATAAAGTATATCTATCTATCTACCTATCTAAATGTAACGGAATGGAATATGATAAAAACCAAAATTATTTTTTTTCTGCTAGAACACTAGCTCTTAAAGTGGCTCAAACAGGTGTATTATGAAAACCCTGTTTTCCGTGGTACCGGAACACACTTTAATGCATTTATAAACTCGGACACGGCTTTTTCAACAAACAGATGTGTGTCTCGTTGAATTTTGGCTCAAACTCATGACGCTTAGTTTCCCCGGGCACGATCCAGCTAGGAGTCAGACAGGAGTCAGTGAGGAGCCAGTCAGGAGTCAGTCAGGAGTCAATCAGGATGACTCCTGATTGTAAAACATCGGTTAACAACGATTGTAAAACAATGGGCCAGTCAAAATAGAACCATAATACAGATTGTATTCCTCGATATTTACTTAGAATTCCCGCCTTTCAAGTAAATGAGGAAAACAATGATTACTACGCCGATATTCATAGGAATCGGCGCTGGAAATATTCACATGACGTCAATTAAGTGAATAATTGGGATCATTAAAGTCCCCGGCTTAATTCTGAGTAAGGATAGTGATATTGTTTTTAATAATTCTTTGTTCGGTTCATCAATAATCTGAATAAGGTTCCACAAAACCAAATACCTACTCGTCGCTACACAATTAACAAGTTAACGCAACTATGCTTTAATGACACTTGTGTCTATGTTGTAAAACCATTTTGAATATTTAAAAGTATAAACCCACAAGCTTATTCGTTTGCGTTACGTCGGGATAAATTATAATTATTTTCCTATACCCAAATGCACTATGTAAAGAAGCAGTTACTTTTTAGGGTTCCGTACCTCAAAAGGAAAAAACGGAACCCTTATAGGATCACTCGCGTGTCTGTCTGTCCGTCCGTCTGTCACAGGCGATTACTCTGAAACCACTGGACCAATTGAGATGAAATTTGGTACACATATGTAAGTTAAAGACCCAAAGGTGCATGTGTAACGTAAATAAATAAATTATAAAATTGGGGGTCACTTTTGGAGGGTAAATCACAACATTTAAAAAAAAAAGATTCGCTAACCATATCGTGTGACATATCAAATGAAAGATCTTGCTGTAAGAATTGCAAATATGTATCATTTATAATCTTGAAATAAATAGTTTTTAAGTTATTTAAGAAAATAGGCGAAAATTGACGATTCCCCCAATGTATGTATGTGATGTTGTCCAATATTTATATTTATTTAATTGATATATAAAATATAATCTGATCTTGGTAAAGCTGGGAAAATATTTCCAGTTTGACCAAATTATTAATAGTTTTTTCGGTCCTGTTTGGGTATCTGAAACACAATCTTTGCTTTATCGCCAGTCCTTGCTCTGCAGTGGGGCATTAATAGACAAATACTATAAAATAATAACTAGCGAACTAAGCTTGCTTGAACGTGCCGGCGGCCATTTTCTATATTTCGGCGCATCCGTCCATAAAGGCGCGTCATAACTCAGGCAGCACACACAGATTTCAATATTAAGATAAGGCGAGGACAGGCGCGCGGAAAAGCGACAGATCCGCGGTGTGTGCGTCCGACGCCGCCAATATCCGACCGACGATTGAATATCTGACCCGCCCCGTTAGGGGGACGGGAGCAACACACGTGCTGAGCTGGAACGACTTAGCTTTACCCAAGGAAACTAGACCGCAACTTAACTGGCATCATAAAATTGATTACTGGGTAAAAAATATTGATTCTATTCAGTTTATCAAGTTAAATAATACAATGAAAGGTATTCTTTGGGTCAAGTAAGAAATGAAAATTTGTAATTTTGTTTACGTCACTAATTCGTAAATACTGTGCGAAATATCAAATAAATGATAATAATAAATGCGCCAGACAATCGCACCAATCACCTGGTCTGAAACTAAGGTTTTCCCTTGTACTATGAGCACCAGACGACGAATACTAACTGGGGGCATCATCCCAGCACACTCAGACTCAAGTCAATTTAGAAAAGTTAGTTTTCCAAATTGACCTGATCGGGAATCGAACCTGGGACCTTTCGCGCTTTGGCCTATCTTAGCCACTGCGCTAAAATTATTTCAATTTCGCTAGTGTGGCGTGAATCACTTTAAAAATGTAAAAAGTCGAGAAAATTTTCACCTTTAAGGTCCTCCATACTATTTCAGGAGGCTAAGAGGTTGATACAACAAAAAAATAATCACCTAGAATAATAAAAGAAATTTGTCTGTTTTTTTTTTAATATTTAAAGTTTCCAAGTGCATCGTATAGCACTCTAATAAATTGTAAAAATCAATCCCATACTCTACATTCAATCACACAAGAGTACAATCGCGATCAAAAGTGTTAGAGATCTAACATAAATAAGCGGTGGGCAGCCGCGCCGCGACCGCAATTTCCTACCGCGTCTGTCACGGTGACGTGTCGTCGCATGCTTATTTATTTCGCGCCGAGATCGCTATCCGAGTATTGGTTTCAAATAAAATTTGTGTACCCGATTTGGGACAGTTTGCGGAGATTGGAGGAATAGTTTATCTACGTCAAAAAAATGTCTTCCTTTTTTTTATTTTGAATAAATTAAATCGGCTTTTGGCCTAACACTTCACCTGTTTTTTTTAATATTATTAATGAGGAATTTAAAAGCAGTTTGCATTTAAAAACTAACCGATTGAGTATGTACAGGTCCTGTTATATTACAAACAGCTGATGTAGCATATTTATTTATTAAGAACCGATTTTTAAAAAAGGCGGAAGTTTTTTATGTTTGTTCGTGCATAATGTCGATTTTTTTCTGGATAAGGGGGCTATATCCTAAGGGTGGGTGGTGGTGGTATGCTAAGAAAGTCAGAATCTGATTAGAATCCCAGAGGAATTGAGGGGAAGTTGATTTTAATTTAAGACTAGAGTTAGTGGACTGTAGATTATATTTTTTAGATTTTATTCAACAAAATATTCAAACAAGTTTCATGTTAACAGCTTCATTAATTTAATACCTTAAAGGAAACATACAAGTTCCTCGAAATTGTCACTTAAATATATTTTAAACAATAAACAATGTCTCCACATCTACCCAATTAGATTATTTGTATTATCCAATTTCCTTTCCGAAATCTTAAAAGCCGACAAAACAAAACATTTATATACGCGAGCGCCCGTTAACTTTAACTATCACCAAATGATCAATGGCTCAGAATTCGCGCTCGAAATAATTTGAAATCCGAACCGAAACAAAGGAGTATCATTCAAACGAACGATTCAAATGAACAAGTGAACGAGTAGATGAGTAAACAATATCTTATTTTGCTATAATCCGACGCGGGAAGCTGTGCTAATTTCCTGGCAGAGATGGGACGCTTACTGTTCGCCGTTTTAAATGGAACGTTTACACTTTGCGATTGATAGAGGCGGATGGGGGTTAATGTTTTCGATTTAAATGCACGGCTTATTATGAAGAAAGATTTATTGGAGTGTTCGGATGCTGTTTTTAGTTCGTCGATAAGCATATATTGAGGTTGATTTTAGTGGTTGAACCAGTTTGGTTTGCGAATCTTTCTGCGATACCCAAAAACACAAGATAGACATCGTTAGTTACGTTTTTCTTAAAGATAAGTATCAATCTGAAAAAGAATCGGAATTTTCAAGTGACTTAAAATTTCATCTACTATGGCTCATGTCCAAGATTTTGACGAATGTTTTTGTCAAATATGAAGTCAGCTCTGCTTACTTCGCTCATATAAACACAATGATTTTAATATTTTTATTATTGGCGAACTTTTCTCAAAAGTTTTAGAACCAATCCTAAAAACTTTTAGACTGAATCAGTATTTTTAGTGTTATTGGATTTATTAACTAATTTAGCATCAAGAAGATGCTCGAAAAGCACTTGACACCAAGCACTTAAGGTCAATCTTGAAGTGCAATATAAAAAAAAAAAGTTGAAACGTGTAAAGCAGCACAGCAGTCGTATCTGAACATGTAAAGGGCGCTCCTCACGCGCGACT
Organism: Glyphodes pyloalis; assembly: GCA_037074685.1. Classification (NCBI taxonomy): domain Eukaryota; kingdom Metazoa; phylum Arthropoda; class Insecta; order Lepidoptera; family Crambidae; genus Glyphodes; species Glyphodes pyloalis. The sequence goes on along the minus strand of JAYKKO010000043.1, from coordinate 3,361,689 downwards.
AGCTCGGCTCAACACTTGTTTCGTCGCAAGATGTCGTCCGATTCGTTCGCATTTATCTGCCGGATTCGCGACGGAAACGAAGGGCGACTCCTGATCGGTTTGTGTGAATGAAACATGTTCCTTGGAGATTATGTTCGAAGTAGGGCTATAGAAGAAGCGACTTATAATATAAGCAAACCGATTTATACACTTTTAACCAGACAGGTTATTTGCAAGTAATAAAAAAATTTGGAAAAATATTTCTTTCTTCCGATTCCTTTACTTAAGTACCTATTCATAGTTTATTAGTAAACTAATTTTAAGTACGATTCGTTCTAAATTAATTTTAACTATTGCTGACTGTTTGACAACTATCAATGTTGTCCAATTGCATGCCTTTGCCAAAATGGTAGTTGTTATCGATAACAATAGTTAAACAGATGGTGCAACTTACCATAATAACGAAGAAGTCTAAAAATTTATATTTGGTCTATCAGTGTCTATCACTAAAAAAATAAAGATACAATTTTTTTCTTTTATCATGTAAATAAAGGAAAACAAAAGTAGCCTGACATCACTTATTCTCACCGATTAAACCAAATAGTGATGTAAAAATACCTCTCTACTGAACTTTGATGCTTAAGTTTTCATTATACTTTTAAAGTCTTCATACAATTAATGTTTTTACTAAAGCATCATCCCTATCGCGCCATCTCTGAGGTTCCGGGTTCGATCCCCGGTCGGTTCAATATAGGAAACGAACTTTTCTGTATTGCCTCGGGTCTGGGTGTTGTGGTGCCGTCGTTGTTTCTGATTTCTGTAACACAAGTGCTTTAGCTACTTACCGCAGAATCGGGGCAATGTATGTGATGTGGTCCATTATTTATTATTATTATTATTTATTAAAGGTAACTAGAGTACGGTAAATAGCACATCTAGGTATACACTTGCAGTTCGATTTTAGTTTTTATATCCGTGACATAAGGGCTTTACCAACTCAAAAGTGTCAAACTACACATTTTTGAATTTGTACGTATTTTGAACCGTACCCCAAATTAGAGCCAGGAATTCTTCTGTCCTGTGTCAAAATGTTAGATTTTGACGACCTCTAACTTTCGACGTTCAAAAATCAGTAAAAGAGAAAGGTACGAATTCGTTACTTCTAAATATTACTACAACTCTACTTAATATTATCGGAGAACTTTTAAACGAGCATAAAAAACACTAAACTTACCTAACCCAAGTAAAAGGTTTGCCACAAATTTAATTAGTGAGCCACTTGGGCTTGGTCGACCTGTAGCTCAGTCAGTATTTCTGTCGCTCAAATTAAAGTAAAGAAAATGTATTTCTTTAATTCTTTATTTTAACCTCTTTTACAATTTGTAAAGCCTTAACGTTTTTATTAGGACATTTCAACATTGATGTTAAATGGAGATGTTACTCGTTAATTAAACTAAAATTATTTTATTTACCCTTATTATATAAAATGAATATTATATATTGGAAAATAGACTTTGAGTGTCATTTATCTGATTTTCGGGTAGGCTATTGTGTTCAAAGTTGTAGTGATGGTTTTGTGTTAATTTTATTTAACTAATGAAATAAAAATCTGATTTTCAGATCAACATAACATAGTTTGTTTTTATTTGCCAATGGATGATTGGATGAAATATCCTATTTATATTAATAAAAACGTGCCCATGAATTTATTTCTCAATATTATATTCGCATTTAGACTTTCCTTGCACTGGACTGAACAAATGAATAATTTCCCTGCTTATTAGAGCAGGCTCATCTCCATCAATTAGTCTTTCCGAAGACGCAGAGTGGCGAGTTCTTTGTGTCGCTTCTGCGGGAGCGTTCATTTCCTGACCTCTCTCGCCTAGAACCGCGAGGGTCCAAGTTAGGAAAAGTAGCGTTCTCATTCTCATTCATTCAGTTAATAAAAGGTCCATGTGTTTCAAACTCAAATATGTCTTTATTCAAGTATGTTACATATAATATTTTTGTCATTGAATACAATGCAAAGTGCAACAAATATATAATCTTGACATTATTACATTTTTAACCTTCGTGTTCAAAATATAACTGCTACCTAAAGACACTGTCTTACCTTCTAAAATAACTACACTGAAGCAACTATAAAATAGATAATAAATAATATAAATAAATATAAATAAATATTGGACAACATCACATACATTGCTCTGATTTTGTGGTAAGTAGCTTAAGCGCTTGTGTTACAGAAATCAGAAACAACGACGGTACCACAATACCCAGACCCGAGACAATATGAAAAAGTTCGTTTCCCATATTGACCCGACCGGGGATCGAACCCGGAACCTCAGAGATGGCGGTCGACAAAGTCAGGCCCGCTCGCCTCTCGGCTACGGAGGTCGTATAGATAACACTGTACTGTACTTTATTGGCAACAAAGTTACCTTAAACATCTGGTCTTTAGTGCCTTTTGTTATGTAACTATTACTCAATAGGTTTTATACTGTTTGGAAGATTTGAAATTGAATAGTACTACGATAGATAAATAGTATGGTTAAAGAGATTTCAGTCTGTTTATGTCCCGTTGCAGATTAAATGACCAATGATATATTGAAATCAAGTCACAACAATAATGAAATAAATCAAGTTAAGTTTAAAAAAATCTGTGACAATACTTAAGACACCTCCATAGTCGAGAGGCAGTATTTTTCTTACCAAGTAGCTAAAGCACTTGTGTTACAGAAAATCAGAAACATGGACGTAGCTACCAAATCCAGAATCGAGACAATATAGAAAAGTTCGTCTTCCATATTGATCCGACTAGGAAATGAACCCGGGACCTGACTGACGTCCAAGTCCGGCCCGCTCGCCTCTGGTTTACAGAGGTCATGTGCTTAAAAATCTCTCAGTTAATAGCGCTATTTAAATCGTAATCTACTGTATAAAAGAAAGTCGAGTTTTCCTTCCTGACGCTTTAACTCCAGAACGCACGAACTGATTTCCACGGTTTTGCATTCGTTGGAAAGGTCTCGGTCTCCGTGAATTTTATAGCAAAGAAAAATTAGGAAAAATCGTCTAAGGCGAAACGAAGTTCGCCGGGACCGCTAGTGCTTATAAATTGGACCACACGCCATCACTAGAACCGCGCGCGGATAATCACATTGTTTCGTTTTTGATTCATTGCACTTTGTGCTCATAAAGTTTGTATTTATTGTGTTTCTTGCCGCGATCGGATATTTGTATTGTCATATTTTATCTTTTCAACTCCGGGATATGAGCTTTAATGCAATTGTTTATGTTAAGTAAACTGATGCTTGCGAACGAGAAATGGAATCGATTTTAGTAACTTGAAGTATCAAGATGAACACTTTTGCCACTTGAGTTTTGTCTTGAATATTATGGGGCAGCGGATTGAGTCAAAAATACTTAGACAGTAATATAGTTTTTTCGAGATAATTATTGAACAAATATTAGATACCTATTTTTTCATTAATAAAAAGATACTTAGATTAGACGATGTCAAGTTGCGGGTTTGGAAGCTCTTTACGTCACTCGTGGGTAAAAAATGTACCCACTAATGACGTCATGCGTCAATTCAATTCATTGTATCTCCGTTATTTTTTGATTAGATGGAGTTTAATGACACTTTGATTTAACAAGTTTTTATTTTCTTTACAGGTAAGTTTCCATATTAATAGTTGCAAAAGCTCATTCATCAAAATATTGAGTTGTGACAGAGACTGCAAGTGCGTATTAACAATGACTTCGAGGTAAGTACAAAATAGATAGGAAAGTATGACTATAATTAAATATACTTAATTGCACTAAACATTTACAGAAACTTGTTTTACAGACTTACTTAGTTTAATTAAGGCGGTTTTATTGAATTAAAATTGAATAAAACCGCCGAACTTTTTTACGTACTCTCTACCAGTTATACCCCCAGATTTAAGCGGCAAATATAATGGCGGTACATGAAATATGTGTTTTTAAGTTTTTCCCCGCCTCCAAGAAAGTAAAATGCAAATTCAAATTCAATTCTATTCATGTAAATTACACTAGTAATATTTATGAATCTTTTGAAGATTGAAGATTTCAATCTTGTTGCCTACACTTTCACTTTCCAATTATCACAAATGCTAACGATTACAGATTCACTTAGATGTAAATAACAATTTAAACTATTTTAAATAAAAAAAAATCTGCCTAAATAAAATGCCTGCTAGCTCTCTCCTAAGGAGTAAACGATGACTGACATCCACGAAGCTAAGGGGCAGCATCGTGGTGTATTGAGGCTTGAGTCCTCGGATAAGACTAGGCGCCTCAGAGTCGAGCACTCCTGATGAGAGATTAACCGTCAGCCGCTGTTCACTTGTACAGACGAAGCACGTCAGACTTCACACTTTGGACTTTTTACCGCCCTTATGCTGTCCGCATATAAATTAATTTCGAACAGCAAGTGTATACAGCCAAAGGCACGTTAGATTTTTTTTTATATTGCACTTCAAGATTGACCTCATCCCACCTTATGTTAAAAGTAATGAGGTCGTAACTTAAGGGCGAAAAGTACAGCTTAATAAATCTGTTACTGGACGTAACGTCCTTGCCTTGAAGGCTTGACCCCTACTACTGATGTAGCACCCCCTAGGAGCTCTGGAAACCTTACTAACACGCAGGAACACAACAACGCAGCAGTGATTGTTATTTGGCTGCGTCATTTTGCTCTGTCTCTCTCGGCTACGGAGGTCGTCAATATACGTCACGTGCACTAATATTTATACAAACGCATTCAAAAGAGAACCTTATGTTAACGTCATAGGAGCTCAAGTGTTTACATTTCATTACTCGTGACTGTACCTACTCATTGCACGACCTCCGTAGCCGAGGCGAGCGGGCTTGACTTTAGCGTCGCACTGAGGCTCCGGGTTCGATTCTGGGCTGAGTCAATATGGAACACGAGATATTTTACAATGTTTTGGGTCTAGGCTATGCTAGGCTAAGGATCTAATGAGGCTAAACGATTAATATCGAGATGTAAGGCCGGTCCAATCTCCTAACAAGTTTCCCATTCGCCATGGTCACCGTTCCAATATTGGACCGTGATATACGAAGCTTAACTTCATAAATTGTTCGTTTCCAAATTGTTAACACTAACTTATTTGTTATGAAAAGAAATGAAGCCTAGAGAGTCCACTTAGTCTGACTAGTCTAAGTAAATTATAAATACACACATTCAATCGAAAATAAAACCTCCTCCTTTTTGAAGTCGGTTGAAAACTGTTAAACAAAAGGAACGGCAGCAATATAAACAAGCACTCTTAAAATTAACCTAGTCTTGATATCAATTGTAATTAATTACAGTCAAATCTTGATAAGCAAAATAGTTATTTAAAGACCCCCATACTAAAGACACGTGAACAAAGTCTCGAGCGGAGGTTAGTATAAATAATTATCAACTAATTCGACGGCGTGAGAATAGACTAGCATTTCAGATATCAAGCGTTGCGCAAACGCAGTCGATTTGATCCTATAGTTAGCAACGCGAATAATTGTCTTAGATTCAGCGATCTGATTAGCTAAGTATATTCTTGAGCATTCCAGAATAATACCAGTACATATATTATAACGGTACATTTGCTTGGGCCTAGTGTGCATTTTCATATTTGATTAAATCCCCATTATTTCGATTTACTTATCTATACATTTAAATTAAATTGGAGTGTCTGTTTGCAAAATTAAAATAACCTCTTTTTACTACATGCGGTAAATATACCAAAATATATTTTTTACAATTTTTGTCTGTCTATTTGTTCCGGCTAATCTCTGAAATGGCTGGACCGATTTTGACGGAACTTTTACTGGTAGGTAGCTGATGTAATAAGGAGTAACTGAAGCTACTTTTATTTTAGAAAAATAATTTAGTTTAAAAAATCGAAAACCTGTAGTCCACGCGAACGAAGTCGCGGGCACAGCTATCTAGTTTGAAATAATTGGCTACTTGACAGTGTTAACAATAAAATATGAGAAGTGTTAGATATGTTAGCTTGTTAGTTAAGTAATCATTTTACATTTTTGCTTTTTAATTAAAAGGATAGTTAGTATTTTATTTTTGCAAAATAAATTTTAGTTTTTTTATCTGTGGAACAAAAGAACCGAAACGGAAACCACCATTGCAGTTCGGAAATGACAGCTGTCGGCGAAAATTATTTATTTTAATGTGGCGAAACAATGATTATTTTACCGATTAAATTGAATTATTGTGTCTCTAATCGTATTAAGAATTTATGGAAACATTTTCCGTTTATCTAAATTAAGTCGTTCCTATGCGTATCGGTTCGTTGTCTAGGACGTTGACGACATAATTGCAACAGTGACGTGACTTGGCGTTTACGCGCGCTTTTTAAATGTGTTACACAAAATCTTATTTTTCTCTGGTTATTTAGATTATTTCCAGATAAATCGCTTGGGATATAAAATGAACGGGCGCACATTTTACAATACTTTTTCAAAAACTGTCAAGTAGCCAATTGCTGTTGTCATACAAAAAAAACTTGATGCCCAAACCAATAGGTATTTGAAAAGAAACATTCCACTTGGGTCCAGCATAGTGACCAATGTAAATAAAAGTGTCATACGTAGGCGCGCCGTTGTAGATGGTGCATCAAACACATTAAGATCCAATATCTGAACTCGATATCGGAAGTGAACATTTTATATTTAACTCGTAGAATCCCTGGTCGGCTATCAAGGTATGATTAACGCCAGTGCGGCTTTGAATCGATCTTATTGCGCTACGCTTTTTTGATTCGAAGTCTATCACCCCATCCAATGTGGAACCTGTCTTTAGTGCCACATACAATATTGAAACCAATTATTCGTAATTCGCGTCATGCTCGCGTTTGATCTCAAACCCACCAAACATAATACAGGCAAATTTACTTCCTCCTCCGCAAAGTACAGTCAGATAGAAGAAAAACCCAACTTCCATTTCCATTGTGAAGAAAAAAATCAAGATCCCGCAAGAGCTCTCTGCAAGTAACGTTCCACTTGAGCCCACTGCGGCCAGTACTAATAAAATGGTCGCAGCTGATCGCGGCGTGGAGGCAGATTGGCCGCGCCTTGCCTCTCCGCCCGGCGCGATGGTGCTTCAGGGCGATCGTATCGCGCTGCGCTTTTAGCGCGAACGGGAACGAGGGTTATTGATACGGCCCTAAGTGGAGCAAATCTTTTGCTTTTTACTTTGCTAATTTACTGCCTTTTGTGGAAATATTGCGACTTCATGGCTCACGTGTTCTGAATGCTGAACATTTAGTATTAGGTATGTGTAAGTGTTAAAACTTTACATATTTTTAATGTACATTTTCTAATGTTAACAATTCGATCGATATCGATGTTAAATGTGTATTACCTACTATGAACAATCACCATTGTTCTGACAGAGTATTTTATGTTGGAAATCCTACAATATAAATTTATATTCAAAATATAGTAGCAGTCTCAAATTTGTTACAAATCAAGAACATAAAAAACTTAAAATTATATATAATTCTCTTTTTTGTAAATTAATAAGTGATATAATATTAAAAGGTAAAATAGTGGCACATTAAGTATGTGCATTTCTTTATACTTTTTCTCGTATCTTGATTTAACGTTATCTATAAATGTCGTTCTGTTTTTGTCAATTTCTAACTAATTAAGGAGATAAAGCGGTTATTTTGAAGCAGAACACATTTTGAATACTTAAATATAAATAATATAAAGCTGCGATTTGGCCCGAATCCTATTTTGAAAATGACATAAAAACAAGAGACAGAAATAATCTTTAGTCTAAGGCCAAGAAGTAAAAAAAAATATGAAAAAAGCCTTAATACGTAGGTAAGTTACAACATTTATAATAGCTTTGTTAAGAGATTTTTATTTACGAAGTAAAATAACCAAGTTGTAAATTTCCGGACCATAAATTCAATGAAATTAACACAATATTTCATTACAGTTTATCACGTTGAGGCATCCGCAGGCCACGCTGCAGGCTTTGCTATCTTACAAGCATCATGTTCAGCAAATGCTTATCAGATAGTCAGGTAATGACTTACCTATCTCAGCGAAAGGTCAAACAGATCCACAATAACTCACAAGACCGCCAGAGTGCATATCCCGAGTCCACAATCTTCAACAGTTACAAACGACGCCTTCCAATTTGGTTGCAACAAAGCCTGCGGAGATATCTGACCGAATGCAGCGTTGCATCGATCGCAAACAACCATCTCTCTTAGACCCGCAATCTCAGTATTATCTATGCTACTCCGAGGCTACAACCAGTTGACAAAGTGCACTACGTGATATTCCAGCCATTACTCGTAGTGATTCATATCGACTCACCCCACGGATCCCACCCCCCAACCCCCCCTTTCTCACAGATAACAGCTCCGCACGTTGTCCAGATACACCTATTAAGGATGCAACAACGAACACCGAACGTAAATAACGCCCGACTTGTGCATTCCCTCGCCTGCTTATTGTAGTCGCATTCAATAGACCGATTCGGACCCGAAAAAAAGCAAACGTCAAACTGACAGCGAAAAGCGCACCAAAACTACCGCAACAAAGCGCCGGTGGGCCGAAACAATCGACAAATTCGCATCGCGCAAACGTATCCGACGTTTATTGTCCGCTATCGTAAAATTCCACCTCCGTTGTTTATAACAGAGACGCCCAATTTGCTCAGAGTTCTTTTTTATCTGCTTTTTTTTTCTACACGCCCGAGCAAAGAGTCGATATGACAGGTCTCAGTGTAGGTACAAAGCGGTATCGGCTGTGGGGCGTTCGAAAAACGAAAATCGAGTAATCGAGCAATCGGTTAAAACAAGAAGCTGGTAGCGGGCCGGTGGGCCGTGACAATTGCATCTCTCGAATTGCAGACGCCATGTTGGATTATTGTGCCTCTATTTCGATTAAGTGTCTCGTCGGCTTTGTTTTAGTTTCCGTTTCGTCCGTCCCTTTTTCGCCATTGTGTAGCGTCGTGCGGATATTACTTTCGTCAGTTTTCATTCATTGATATTAATTTTATTTCGAAGTTGGACGGCGGAGATATTGTGCCGCGTCTGAGGGAATGAACCGGGATTTTCTATGCGTCCGATTAATTAGTTTTGTGGCGATGTAGTTTACTGTATTAGCCTTTAGTTCTTTAGTCTTTAAATATAGATAGATTAGTATAAAACTAGCTGATATTTTCATTCAAAGTGTTCGTTGAATTGTTTTCAATTATTTGGAGAGCCTAATCATTTGAAAAACGATAAACATTTGGGTGGATTTTTCCAGATTTTATTTTCTTTGCAGAAATCTGTTTTTTTTTACAAAATACAATTATTTATTTATTAAGATTTACCAACGTTTTAATAACAATATTACTTACAATAATACCAGTAGTGAAATGTTACCAACAATTACAGGTAAATACAACTTTTTAAGTTTTCGAGTAGGCAATTATTAATAAAGTAAGAGAATATAAAATTAAATGAAAGCTGTATATCTACTGCACAGTGTTAACTGCACGAAACCTCATTGAGGATTGTAACGAGTGGGTCAAAGTTAAAGTCAAGAACGTCACTATAGTTATTTATAAGTTTGCAGATTATAGTGAAGATCTTTCTTAACATTAGTTTGGAAGTATATATACCTAATCCAACGTAATGTAATGTCGATTGTGTCAATAAATATTATTAAATTGCTCTACCTTATTTCTATTGCTGCGAACCTAACATTTTTATTAAATGAAAGAATTTCTGGTTGGCAGATACCTATAGCAAGTGCCAGATTTCTCGACAAAAGAAACCTGACTTAAAGCTGGTGTTCTTGGCTACCTATGCTACGTCATCACCATACAAATGTTCTACTCAGACAAGCACATCACGCTTGGTTTGTAGCCTGTGGGGTAGCGGCTTTAGATACATTACAATACCTTTTAAAAGATACTTCCACAATTCTCCTTAAAGCTGTATAGTGTTGTGTCCGTCTTTGGGCAGGTGTGAGCGTCCGTGCGGAACAGATAGTGACGGGATGGGCCACGATACGCGCGCTCCGCAAAAATCTATTCATACTTTTACAATTTTTCCACGGCTAAGCGGCCAGCGAGAACGGACGAGGCCGAGATATTCAAAATTGGAATACAGAACCAACCTATTTTTGAATTCTCAACAGTAATGGCTGTGGAGTTATCATTAGTCCGTTTTCACATTGTCAGCACAATTTTGGCAAGTGAGACAAATTCATTATTTCGATATCGTATCTTACAGTGAGACATGCTCTTGGTTTAGATAGTACATATCCTAACTACTGTGATTGTAAGAGAATGATTGAAAAAACTAATATTGGAAATTTTCTCACATTTCCAACATCATAAAATGTCGAATTTCATTTAATAGAAAAACCCCTGTTAACAGATCGAAATTGTTGTGATACTTTCAAAAAAGAGCAATATACCGCTAAATAGGTTTAAGAGAAGGAAATTGCCCCTAAAATGCAAATCCCCGTACCCCTCGGAGTCAATCGAAGTGGAAACAAGTAATGCGGCTCACGATACGAAGACCGAGTAGCTGTCTAAAGTTCAATTGGAATCAATCAATCCGCAAAATTCAGTTTCCACAAAAACCTATTTGCGAGCAACCCCGCGCGATCACCGCACGTCAATCACCGGCTGGAACTTTGACAGTTTTTAAAAAGTATTCGCGGATTCTTCGCGCGCGGAGGAAGCAATCGAGATCTCTCGATTTGACGTTTGTAACAAAAGCGCGGGAGCGTCAGCGGCGGGATGGATTCGAAAATTAAAATCTCGCGTTAGCGGCGCTGACGGCTGTCGGGACGCGCGCCGGCTGTTGCCAGTTCGATTTCAGGCTTGTTCTAAATATGTCAACACTTCTTTGTTATCACGCGACGTGTGTGCGGAAATGAAAGTCCATCGAGTAGACGACTCCATTATCGACGCATCGCATATTATATTGCGCTGCGCTCGCGGCAAATTAACAGCCAATTTCATTCCATCGCAGCGCAGGAAAAATACAGCGCTGGCCGCCATAAATATACTCGTTAAATGTAATCAATAATTATCTAACTCGCTATCTGAAATTACATTATGATAGATCTGAAAAAATAATGGAATAGCTACTTACTTTAATTAAGTTAATTATAAAATTTCAAACTGATAAAGCATATGAATACGAGCACGATGATTTATCAACATATTACTTCGGTATACTTACACGTTTTGGTCATATATTAACAATAAACGAAAGTGTTTTATGCAATAGCCAGTTAACTGCGTATTTTTTATAAAGCCCTATTGAAATAATTAATACTTAGACAACGCCAATGCGACACGTGAATTCAAGTGTTTATATCTATAAAATTATTTATGTCTACTACTGATTGGCTTAAAATTCAAGTCTGGAATGCTACAAGCCAATCAACATTAAAATTTTATCACCTTATGTGAGAAACTTGTCGCATTGCGCATACTAGGTCTAAAGGAATATTTAAAATCAATTGATTCGTATTCCCACTAGCAGTTTCATTCAAACTCAAACTCAAATATTTCTTTATTCAAGTAGGTTACATATAACACTTTTGAATCGTCATTCAATACAATGCAAAGTGATTCTACTTCCGGTTCGGAACCTATATCTACCGAGAAGACACCGGTAAGAAACTCAGCAGATCATTTACAGTATCAGTATACAACTTATTGCTATGTGTAGCTCACTTTGGACCAAGTCATATATTTTTGGTTTTGATGAGTGATGAAACAAATAAGTACTCAAGTAAGTTTTGATTAAAGTTGACATAGAAGAAGTGACATTCTCACTTGGATACTACTAATCTGACGGAGGAGACTTTTGACCGTCATTAACTCGCTTACCGTTGCTTACGCGTCATTTAAGCGTAAGTTACCATTATGCAATCAATCGCCAGTAATAAATAACTGCTGGTGTAAGCGTTTCTGTTTACAAAAGCAACTTTTGCTCCACAGTTATTATTTTGGGTCTATTTTTGTGCTCATTTTTAGCTAGAAGAAATTTTGTAAATTTTAACTTCTTTTAAAATTACTTCAAATTAGGTGACTATTTTATCTAAAACATCTTTTAAAGAAGCTTTATTTTCTAGCTCATGTATTAGGACCTAGAAAATAAAGTTCCTTGCGACCGTTAATATGAGAATGCTCTCGGAATCCAACTTCCCAAGATAATTCGCTCGCAAGAAAACTTGCATGAGTGACGTATCTGACGGCGGCAGGCTGACGCGGCGTAACTCACCTGCCGCCGCTCGTCATCGCATCGTAAGCCGCTGTTCTGTGTACAGCCGAAAAAGTTTTCGACTGGCGTCCGCGATAGCTCGCTGGGTTAGCGTCGCTGACGACAACTGTCGCTTTAAGCGCTTAATATCGTTTAGTACGTTCCGAATTGTAAATCCGTGTGTCTAATGCCATTTTGTTTTAGTAAATCTTTCATTAAATTGTCTATACTAATATTATGAAAGAATTTGTTTGAATGCGCTAATTTGAAGATCTATTTGTTCGGGTTGAACAATTATTTTGAGTTGCATAGTCTGTTTATAGAGGAAGGCTATATCTACACTAATATTATAAAGAGGAAAGATTTGTACCTATTTTTGTATGTTTGTATGTTTGTAATGAATAGGCTCAAAAAGTACTGGGCCGATTTAAAAAAATCTTTCACCAATAGAATGCTACATTGTTCCAATTTGACATAGGCTACAAAATTAGGGATCCTTGGTAAAATTTGAAAAATTTCAACAGAAAAGCGGGAAAATTCTCTAAGGCGAAACGAAGTTCGCCGGGACCGCTAGTGCTATATAAAATCAAGTTGCGGTTAATAGGAGCGAAGAATAATAAATATACGCATGTGAAGCTACCGCGGGCCGCTGTTCTAATAATATTATTTGCCAATGGTTATGTATGGTTTCTAGCTATTTAAAACAGTAGAGAAAAAAAATATCTATAAACCGGCAATCCTTGAGTATAGATATCGAAACTGGTGGTGCAGTCTATTTTTGATGTGTATCTAAGAGTGTAAACGATTAATAAGTGTTGCTCAATGTAATCTTAATGAGTAAAGAAATAAGAATTTCATTAACGATAACATCGTTGATATTACGTACCTTAGCTTAGGTTGCTTGTAAAAAAAAATGGTTATCTGATGTTTGTCATAAATATTTAGGTAAATTTTTATCCAGTCCAACTGTTTTTAAATACTGAATCTCTGAAACCTAGGTTTGATTGCCGGGTCGAGCAAATCGCGCTTAAAATTCTTGAAAAAAAGCACGAATTTATGATCACACGAGGTGATAAGGGCAATACCTAATAAGAGAACAGTGCTTTTAAGGATAGAGGGCATAAACCTTTAAAAAAAATTAAGGAAAAACTACTAAATAACAATTATTTCGGTGTTGTTGTGTTCCAGCTTGTGAGTAAGGTTGCCAGAGCTCGTGGGGGTGCTACACTAGTAGCAAGGGTCAAGCCTTCAAGGTAAGGGCGACAAGTCCAGTTACAGCTTTTTTATGTTGTGCTGGTCGCCCTTAAGCAAGGACCTAATTCTTATTTAATCTAAAGGAGATCAATCTCGACGTGCACAATAAACTAAAAAATCCGTTGTTCGTTTGGCACTTCAAATAAGATCAGTAACTAAGTATACTTCGTAGCCTTCGTACCTTCGTAGCCGAGAGGCGAGCGGGCCTGACTTTGGCGAGCGCCATCTCCGAGGTTCCGGGTTCGATCCCCGGTCGGGTCAATATGAGAAACGAACTTTTCCATATTATTCCCGGGTCTGGGTGTTGTGGTACCGTCGTTGTTTCTGATTTCTGTAACACAAGTGCTTAAGCTACTTACCACAGACACAGAGCAATGTATGTGATGTTGTCCAATATTTATTTATTTATTTATTTATACTTCAAAAAGCTGCGTTGAAGGAATCCAACAAAACGAAATAAGGTTTTCCCCGAAATAAAACCTGCATTCCATTTTCAATTCGGCCGGGAGTCTTTAAAGAATATTCTTACATTTTTCTCAGCGCGACCTGCCGGTACGTGGCTTATCTGCCGCGGACAAAAGAATTTTTGACGATTGAGCAAACATAATGTCGATGGCATCGCGACAGGTGACGTGTGCCGATACACCCGCTCTGAGGTCCGAGGATACTTTTATTGGGAACAAAAATTGCCTTTTCACGCTAGATTTTGCGAAAGCATTCGAATTTCGCTTTTTAATTTATACGGTCACTCACTAGCGATTTGACTTTGGAAGGGCGCCGTTGAATACTATTTTTGGAATTGTTTATGTTTTTTTTTTCAGAATAAATTTTCCAGCCAGTTTTAAAAGCTGAAAACATTTTAAAGTCCGAGTATGTTTTTATTGAGAAAAAAAATTGCCTTTTCGCGCTAGGCTTTGCGTACATAAGGATTCGCATTTAAAATTAATTGAAACAATAACTAGTGATTTGATTTCAGATGGCCACAGTTGGATACAATTTTCGAAAAGGTTTATATTTTTTATTATGAGCACCATTAAAGGATTGGCTGGATTTATTTTTAAATCTCAATGATAGTATAATATTTTTTGCATAAAATAATCGACTTGCCCTCAATTTGTCTGAGATGCCATCATAACAGACGATTTAATGATATCAAAAAATAATTGTCTCTGAAATACTGGTTTAGACCTTCACTAATTAAAGATAAAAGTATAACTTCACGACTAAAAATGCTACTTGTAAATTATGATTCTAATATTGTAAGTTCGTAAAAAATCTCTTCCGGCAGATTATTCAGATAAGCCAATCTGATAACAGATGTTGGTAAATTGATAAATAGATGTCGTATGCTCGTAAGTCTGAAATAGTTATTCTTGCTACAGGTGTATTTTCATATTTTAATGAGGATTTTTTTTCTTTACTATTATTCAACTTCTGTATACCAAATATATAGAAAGAAAGAAAGAAAATACATTTATTGAACATCACATAACAATACAATAAAAACAACGCAAGTAATTCGATACAAAGTTTAAATTACATTGTGAGGCTAATTCGGTTTGCACTCAACAAATTCTGCTAACATATTTTAACACTGCATCTGCGCTACTAATGTAGCACCCCCCAGGAGCTCTGGAAACCTTACTCACACGCAGAAACACAACAACACCGAAGTGATTGTTATTTGGCTGCGGTCCTCTGTAAGACGGTATAACTCAAAAGTCCAACTCACGGAGCTACTTCAACATCGGACTTATCACTACAGTAGCCTCGTAAACACACATTAACACACACTATCTAAAGAACTTTGTTAACTATATTTTTGATCGGTATCACTGTGTAATCCTCCGTGTCGCGATAACGGCTCAATCGTAAAATCGCACTTGATTAAATTCTTATCAGTTGGACGATAGCGTCTACAGTCAATGCGTACTCGGCTTCGAGTGCAGTCGTTTGGTTCTGTAATTCCATGTCAGTTAAGTTTGTGAGCAAGTTCAGGATTGCGGAGTTCGGAAAGGATTATCCGATATGTTACGGTAGGTTGGGTTATACTTGTGATGTTATAAGTGGAAAGAGAAGTGTGGTTTCGTAGCCATTTTGTTTCTGAATATGTCAGATTTACAATTCATTCGCAGGGCACCTACAATCTTAATGGTTTTTTTTTCTAGTTTGCTCAGTTCTATTCAAATTGGTTTCCGTTTTCGCACCGTGAAACATCGATCTACCAAGTCCGTAGATTAGACGTTGGTAATCTTTTGAAAACTTTATTAGATTAGGGTTAGGGTACATTTCAAAGATCTGTACAAATAATATAGTGCGTGTGAGTAAAAGTTCATAGTTAATTAATGTTGTTAATGCGAAGTTAATTTGAAAGCATGGTTTTTAAGGAGAAAATTTTTGTTGGAACTATAAATATGTGCCGGAGAAAAAAAATAAATTATGTCTAATTAGTAGTCTATGGTCAACGTTTTGATGTTTCCTTAATATCCGTAACACCATTTGAAGTATAAATGAATAACAGTTTGTCCGGTTTTATTATGTTATAAAGTATTTTGTTTCAACTTTTGTACACAAAATTATGTTGCTTAATAAATCTAGGGATGACTTTGAAGACTGCGTAATTCAAAACGTTTTGAATATTACAGTTTTAACTCGAAAACGAATTACAGCTACCTATTTGATCTTTATTTACTATCTAAGTACTCATATTGTGGCATGAAAAAGATTTTAAGTTTTTCGGGTTTCAAGAAAATAAGTAGGTATGGTGCCGTTTCTATGGGCCTAAAGAAAACTCAACTGTTATTAAAACTATTTCACATTTTTGTATTTATTTGATCCTCTATTAAATAGAACCCATTTGCTATAACTACTGATTGAAAATGCTCGAAAACTACTGATCGTGTTTGAAAATATGTAAACTGTTTGAGATATAGAATATACACATGTATTTATTATTTACATCAGTATCAAAAATATTAAATGTATATCCATTACGATTCTTATTTATTAATTAATCATGCTAAATTATTAATTGATGTGAACATATTGTATTTGTTTTCCCGTGATTTAAATTAGTAAAAAATATTAATAGACATAAAAGATATTATAAACATGCACGTTAACTCAAATCGATCGATCAGATTTTTAATTCTTATGTCATGATTATCAGCAGTTTATCAAATTGATACTTATCGATATAATTTTCATCGATATTGCTTCATGGCTATGTTTTGTCATAGAATAATAACACTTAATCCCTTATTTTAATTATATTTTGAGTCAAATTTTTACCAAGGCCAAGTGAATACTACTATCCTGGATTTCATGTATTCCTGGTAGGTCCAGTTTCATTGTTTTGATTTTTTTTTAAATGTATGTAAATAAACCGAAATAATTGATCGGAACAACGAGAAGTGTTATGGTTTTAATTTATTATATTCGTATATTATATTAATTTATAGAACTTAACTGAATTGTGATAACCACAGAAAAGTAGTAAAAATCGTTTGCGAAACCAGCAACTGACGTCACAAATAATTAATGTAACTACAGAAAATAAATGAACTCACTTTCACACCCACTGTTGGTAGGTAGATAATAATAAAGTAGTATGTATGTACACACAGATAAGGTACCAGTAGCATGTTCGCTTTCCAATGCGATAACGCTATCTGTCGTAGATTACCAAATAACGATTTATTTGACATACCTGCTTAATAGCTTCTTGGCTAAGTATTGGTTTGTACACCGTGGTTGCCTAACTTGAAGTTCTGGGCAAAAAGTAAACTACATAATCAAGTTCGATGCTTAAGCTTAGCTAAGTCGTTAATAATGTTGTCAATTTACATAAAAAAACGTAGTTAAACTAAAACGTTTCGGGAACAGATGTTTGCATACGGCGTCCTGACTTTGGACTTTACCATTTCAATTTTTTTTTATTATCAATATGCCATTTTGGATTCGTCAAAGTGTATGTATGTAATTGTCAAGACCTTTTATTAGATACTCATATTGAGAGAGTTCTATCGAATATAATATTTTATCCAACATTTTATGGCGGTTACCTACTTAGGCTACGATTTCCATCAAACATACCAACGAAAATTCCACACTAATTCATCTCCGTGACGACCTCCGTAGCCGAGAGGCAAGCGTGCCGGACTTTGGCATCGCGCCATCTCTGAGGTTCCGGGTTCGATCCCCGGTCGGGTCAATATGGGAAACGAACTTTTCTATATTGTCTCGGGTCTGGGTGTTGTGGTACCGTCGTTGTTCCTGATTTCTGTAACACAAGTGCTTTAGCTACTTACCACAGAATCAGAGCAATGTATGTGATGTTGTCCAATATATTTATTTATTTATTTCAAACAAAAGAAAATCAAAATCGGTTCACTTGATAATGAGTTCATTAGTATGTACTAAGATGCCATACAGACACACAGACAGACACGGCCAACTTATAACACTCCATAGTTTTAGCATCGCAATTTTTCCCCACAAAACCCCGCAGTAACCACAGTGCAGTTACATAACGCAACGCCGGAGCCCGCAGCGCGCATTTTTCCAATTTTCGCGCGCGATAGCTTATCGGCTCTTATCGCGTCACGGTTAGTTCGCATTCAATCAATAGGCGCTAGCGAATCGTGAAACCTTTAAACGTATCGCTACCACTGTCTGATTTGCACTGGTGTTACGTTTTTCGTAGTTTTTGAAGAAAGAAAGAATGAAATACATTTACTAACCACATACAGTGACAGCTTTAAAAGTCTAACCTGATATTTTAAAGAAACAGCAGCATTTTATTTCCTCTTGCGGTGTGGAAATCGAAAATCAGTTGGAAAAGTAGCAAGCGCGATACGTGAAGGTCGTGGGTTCGATTCCCACATCGCATGGTGAAATGTTTTTTTTTTTATTCTGTAATAGGTAATTAATCTACACTGATATTATAAGGCAGAAGAGTTTGTTTGTTTGAATGTGAATCTCAGGAACTACGGATTCAAGTAAAAAACTATTCTTGTTTAGGCTAGTCCATTTATCAAGGAATGCTTTAGGTTATATGAGAGCGCAACGTGATTTTTCTTCTCGACCAATGGAGGCAAAGAATCAGTCGAAAATGTGAGATAAAACGGGGAAAGTACGCGTGCAATGCACATTATTTTATCTCTGAGGTCCCGGGTTCGATCCCCGGTCGGGTCAATATGAGAAAAGAACTTTTCTATATTGTCTTGGGTCTGGCGGTTGTGGTACCGTCGTTTTTTTCTGATTTCTATAACACAAGTGCTTTAGCTACTTACCATAGAATCAGAGCAATGTATGTGATGTTGTCCAATTTATTATTTAATAGCTGTGCCCGCGACTTCGTTCGCGTGGACTACATCCTTTTTGGTCGGTTTTACCCCTTTCTCCCCTAATATTCGAAACAAAAAGTAGTCTATATTTTAATCCAAGTTTAGAGCTATATTTGTGCCAAATTTCATATCTCTAACTTCAAAAATAAACATTTTCCCATATAAACTTCCAAAGGTGATATTACCCCCCTCCTCCCCTTATTTTCTAATAAAAAGTAGGTAAGCCTATGTCCGTTCTTGAGATTCAACGTATACCTATACCAAATTTCATCAAAATCGGTTGAGAGGTTTAAGCAGGAAAGCGTAACAGACACACAGACAGATAGACTGACAGACAGAGTTACTTTCGCATTTATAATATTAGTAGGGATTTATTATTATTATTCCATAACTATCATTCTACATGTAACACTCAATTAATCACTATAACATACGAAATGTAGTGTACATTCTATCTATTAAAAATTCAAAAGACTTGCATTTTTGTATGTATGCTTGTAATGAATTAAGTCAAAAACTACGATGCATATAACAAAAATTCACACACCGTTGAAAAGTTACATTCAGCCTGAGTAACATAGGCTTTATTCATTGCTAGAAAAGATAAGGAATCGTTAAAATTTAAGTAACGTACAAATCGTATGTCCACCGATGTTAAGCCAGAATGGCCGATAACTGTAAATAAAAACAATAAGTCGAACTGAACCTGTTTTTCCCTAATTAGTTAGATAAATATTATATCAATAATTAATTGCTGACGCAGGAACTTATCTGATATAGGTACCAACGTAGATTGATATCAGATAAGGATGCTTCTTATCGCGACTAATTGCACTTTATATCTTGTTGATCTGATAGGTCCATGTGCAAGATGTCTGCCAGATATGATGTATTTTTATCTTTTTTAAAACGATGTTACCGTAATGCCGAGGTGTCTTTGGTTCCGTTTTTTTTTAATCTGCCAAATATACTGCGGCCTGATTAGTATATACTATTATATTGATTTAACATGTACCTTTGTAGGAATATTCTATTCTGGTGTTTAATTTGTTGCTATTTATTATAATAATTTTTGTTGTAATCCATACTTACATTTTTACTGTTACCGCACCCATAAACGAACTATCTGCATGACCCAACGGTTGACTGGTAGAGAATGCTTCTAGCATTAAGTCCGCCTTTTGTACTTTTTATTTCGTGCAATAAAGTTTTTAAATAAATAAAAAATAAATATACGTACTTTAAAACTCATCCAGCTTAAAGGACTGACAAAAGGACGTAAGTCTTTACACGTTAGACTTTGTACCACCCCTATGTAGCGGGCATAAGACCTATTAAAGCGCTTTATAATACCTTGACGTGTCTGTAGCTACGAGATGGCTCATAGGTTAAAATAACAAAAAAACGTCGCGTATTGTTTATATAATAATGGAATAACATTTGCATTGACGACCTCCGTAGCCGAGAGGCGAGTAGGTCAGACTTTGACGTCACGCCATCTCTGAGATTCGATCCCCGGTTGGGTCAATGTAGGAAACGAACTTTTCTATATTATCTCGGGTTTGGTTGTTGTGGTACCGTCGTTGTTTCTGGTTTCTGTAACACAAGTGCTTAAGCTATTTACCGCAGAATTGGAGCAATGATGTGATGTTGTCCAATATTTTATAAATTGTATTTATTATTTTCAATGTTATCATTGAAGTTCTTAATTCAAACATTTTAACTTTTTTAACTGCAATTGCATAAATATACCTAAAACAAATTGTATTTAGCTCAGTTTTATAAGCATTTTTTTTTATTGCACTTCAAGATTGACCTCATCCCACCTGATGTTAAGTGGTAATGAGGTCCTAGCTTAAGGTCATTGAACACGTTACGTGCTGTTCTGGACTATGGAAGGAGACGAATATTTCAGTTCCGTTAGAATATTCAAGTTCAGTAGTGTGGTGGTAATTAACCCTGCTTAATTAGTGTTATAGGCCTGTCGATTCACTGTAAAAAAATCGATCTCTGAATTGAACGTACTCGAATGGATTCGAAATCGAGGATTAAAAGAACGATTTTCGATTAATCGCTGCAATTTCAAACATATCTAATTATCGAATACACAGAACATTATTAACCACCTTTTACTGTAAGAAAAATAAATTTCACATATAATATCATTGATATATATATATATATATTATTGCACTTCAAGATTGACCTCATCCCACCTGATGTTAAATGGTAATGAGTTCCTAGTTTAAGGGTGACAAGTACAGCATAATAAGTCTGTTACTGGACTTGTCGCCCTTACCTTGAAGGCTTGACCCCTGCTACTAATGTAACACCCCCCAGGAGCTCTGGAAACCTTACTCACACGCAGAAATACAACAACACAGAAGTGATTGTTATTTGGCTGCGGTCTTCTGTAAGGTAGAGGTAGATATTTCACCAGTCGGGCTGCTCCAGTTCGAGCGATAAATCGGTATGCCCTACCTCTCTTAACATATTCTTTCGAATGAATAGTCAGAGTCGTTAGAATTGTCAGTGCGATTCAAGATGGTTATGGTTATCGATTCATCGAATCCGTGAACTGTTCAAGATCGATCCAAAAAATCGATTATTTTACGCTAAAAAATCGATATTAGGTATGTCGTTCAAGCGACCAGTCGCAGTTTCCCACATGTAGGTACTATTCCCGTTTTTTCTACATTTTCCACTGATTATTCGCTGCTTATGGTCACGCTGACAAAAATATATGGCTGGATTATAGTAGGGTAGTCCACATTACATTTATATGAATCAAAACACTCAGTTAAACTTACATTACGCCGTAAACTCCCAGTCCTACTACTTTTAAAACCATTACCACGCAAAGGAATTCCAATCTTCCACCAACAGGTGTCAAATTTTCTCGCGTGACAAGAAAATGACGTCCCCACAGATAAAATTAGGCATAAAACACAGTCAATAACAGATTAAAAAACTTTTAAGACCGTTATATTGAGTGGAACGAGGTTCATTTGACACTTCGGAAAGAGTATCGTGATATTATCTGTGGTGATAGTTGTAGCTATCGGGTGTCGGTGATTGCATCTTCTCGGATAGGATAGGCTTACAGATAAGTGTGCATAAATTACACTCGCTGTAGGAGGTTGAAAGTTTATTTTTGATGCCTTAACGAGATTTTTGAGCGAGTCAACTAGAAGATGAGATTCATTTCAAGTTTGAGATAGTGATAATTGAGTACCTTTAATTGATATGAACACTTTTCATAATATTACCGCTTACAACGCCTCGCGAGTGAATTTTATCGCGCTTAATAACACTTAAAACCGTTTCAAAACTTTACTAGTTTTAAAGATCTAAACATACATTAGGACAAATATTAGAAACATAAAAAATTTATCTCCCCTTGCGGTGCGGGAATCGAACCCACGACCTTCACGTATCGCGCGTGCTGCTCTTCCAACTGAGGTAAAAAAAATCTGTTTCTAATATTTCAAGTTCGCTAGTACGGCGTAAAGTACTTTAAAAATAAAAAAAACGATACATAAGGACAGACAGCGGAAAGCGACTTTTTGAACTGTATTAGTGATCTAGTGGTATTAATTAATAAAGCAAATGGTTATACATTTTATAGTGATTCACGCAATGAGATGCTTAAAAGTGTTAAATTCTAAATTAAAGTAAATAAATAAATGCGCCAGACAATCACACCAATCACCTGGTCTCAAACTAAGGTTTTCCCTTCTACTATGAGCACCAGACGACGGATACTAACTGGGAGTGTTATCCCCGCACACCCAAACCCAAGTCAATTTAAAAAAAGTTCGTTTTCCAAATTGACCTGACCGGGAATCGAACCCGGGTCCTTTCGCACTTTGGCCGGCTACCTTAGCGACTGCGCCACCGAGGTCGTCAAAGTAAATCTGAATGTACCAGTTCGCAATAAGGTATCATTTTATCAAGTTTGTGATCCTGATAGTCTTTACCTAGATTCTAGTAAAATATATAAATTAGCATATTTATTCGTCAAGCATTGACGTCAGGTATATTTACAGGTTGGTATGATAGCGGTTTTATATCAGGAGGTCGCCTGCACTATGAATAAATTTCACATCTAAAACATCGCATTAAAAGTTAGTAAAGATATTTGTTAAAAAGTAAGAAAGGGCGTGAAGGAACATCTTGCGGGCCAATATGGCGATGCTAACGGATAGGATATTTTGATATCAAATCCGTTGTCATCGCGATGTGGGTTCCTCTCTTGCTTACTATCAGGCTGAGAGGAGCCAATATACTGCGCTACAATAAAAAAAAAAGTAAAAGATGAAGTCTATAACGAGTGATGGAAATGTATAGAAAAATACTTGAACTCGTCTTTTAACACAAAACGATAAGAAATCTGTAGATTTATACTAAAAACCGGCCATTAACAACTACCGTTTCACACCATAACAATAACTCTAGAACTCAACAAATATCTTGAGCGGGATATATCTCGCGTCGTCACCAACAAATTCGAAAACTAATAAAATAATTTACTCCACAATCGATTCCCAATAAATCAGGGCGGCCGCTTTAATAGTCCCCAATCGGAATCGAGTAGATGGTCAGATAGCCATGTAAAATGCTTTCCGAATTTCTCATTGGAATATCGATTTTTTTTTATCGATCTCCAAATATTTGGGTGGGCAAATGCGGTGTGGTAATGGCTGTTTCTACCGTTAGAAAGCTAGATAGACGTGCCTTCAGCATTCTCGGCTGTTAGACAAGGAATTAGATTGAGTATCGAGTGTTTTATTGCATTATTAGACAGATACGGGAAAGTAATGTTATGTTTTGATTCGAGATGTTGGTGCACGTATTTTGTATTTATCTATACTTATAAATAAAATTGAAGTGTCTGTTTGTAATATTAAAATAACCACTTTTTACTACATGCATATTAATATATATATATATGGTATTTAAACCAAAAAAATATTTTTTACAACTTTTTTCTGTCTGTCTGTTTGTTCTGGCTAATCTCTGAAATGGCGGAACCGATTTTGACGGAGCTTTTACTGGTAGGTAGCTGATGTAATAAGGAATAACTTAGGCTACTTTTATTTTAGAAAAAAACGAAATCCTGTAGTCCACACGAACGAAGTCGCGGGTACAGCTAGTAAACACTAGCGTCGCACGCATCCTATCCTCGTTTATCCACATTTTCCATTTATTCACCGCTTTTATCGGTCGCAGCGTTATGTGCCTGAAGCCTTGCTATATAATTAGGTAAGTGAGTGTAAAATTTCACAATCAATAGTGGAACGAATGGACGCAACTGATTTAGAATAAGAAGTTCATTTCAATTTATATTATTGGACATCATCTTTCCACTGTCCATCATAGTCGGCGCGTAACTGGTTAATTTTCAACTGGGAATTTCTTCCATCTACAGTTATTTTTTGTACCTAATTATTATATTTTGTATTTGTGTCACTGTCGTTGCGTGCAGCATTGTTCACCACTCGAAAGGCATATACGGAAGACCAGCGTCAAGGTGACACTCCGATATCTCGACAAATGCTGAGTTTGCCTTTTTAGTGACAAAATATTATTTTTAAGCTGTAATAAATGCAGTTTTTGTCACGTCACAAAATAAACGGGGCTTTCTTACTATCTCCTGCACAGCCCCACTTACTGTAATAATAAATACCACTTGATAGAAGATACCTGCACGATACGGGTACTTACCTCAAGAGGGATGTTCGAAGTAGAGGCGCGTGCGACGTGGACTCCCTACCGACTCTATGTAGAGGGTGATAGAGCAATGAGTGAACGATCTGTTTCCGTGCTTGACAGTACTCTACGGGGAACAATGGCCACGTGGGCGATGATTTGAAGAGGAAAATAAGACTTTATCATATTTTTAACCGACATTAAAAAAAAGCGGAGGATTCTCAATTGGATAACTTTGTCAGATATGAACCAATGAATGATATTTTATTGGAAAGAGGGTACCGAACGAGATTAAAAAAGTAGTTATAAAAAATAAAGCCTCATTTTTGTTAGATAAATCCTAAATGTGGTGCATTGGTAACGATAACTGATGGTAGCATCCCAGAGACACCGAAGAAAAAATCGACTACGGTTTATTCTAAGTTCATATTGAATTTATTTCATTAAGATTATTTCTGGGGTCGCGAAAGATTTTTGCCTGAGGATGCCACGGGAGTAAATTTCACCGCGCTCTTAACAATACGTCAAAATTCATAAAATCGCTGCTGATTAGTTAAAATACGAGCTCGGCGTGCTATTAGCCACTCAGACGTGTCGAAACTTTTGTCGTCTCATGTGAGAAATTTGTCGTATTGTGCGTATTAGTGGGGTTAATAAACGCTCTTCACAAGTAGACTATTGAAATTGAATACACATTAATACTTTGCCGTTTTTCTTTTGCAGGTAAGTCGTCATATTTCTTCTCGGCTGTGTAAGTACACTCCCTAAGCACTCCATTACCGCAAGTCCTCAAACGTGATGTATTGTAGGAAGTGACGTTACTCACACATGACATGCATGCCGGTACGTATTGAATTTATTACGTTTTCAAAATGGCTGTAGATGAATTTATTTTTATTTTTCATTGGGGGAACATTAGCGATAGTCTAATGTCGATTTCATTTCCAGTTTGGGACTCAGATGTTTTCTGCCATAGGTAAGAGTGAGTTGGCACACAGTAAATCATTATTTCTGAAAAGGGGTTTATGGAAATATTTTTGTGATCGGTGGCATTCACTTTTCTTTTAAAATTAAGAAGTAACCATATACACAAATACGTTAGAAATACAGAAACCATTTGGTTTTCTTTGTAGTTTTTAAATAGTTTGCATTATGTTAGTCCAAAATATTCAAAATGTCCTGACATAGCTTTAATAAAAAACTATGTTAAAAAGAAACGCAAGTGCCATCACCATTAAAAGACTATGTAATTTAGTAGCGAAAATCATGACCAATTTTGGATCACAAACATTTAAAGATGGCTGGCTCATTTTGTCCCATCTAGGTATTAAACTTCACTTCTTTCTGAAGGTTGTCTGGAAGATATAAAGACCCTTTAAATTGTACTATAATTTGTCTATAAATAGAGAATGAAAGAAAAAAACATTTATTGCATACATAGACGGACATAAACTTTATTGATACATACAGTTGGTACATTGATAAGGTACATTTATGTGCCAAAAGGCCAGCCTCAGCATGAGCTGCTGCAGCACAATGCCGCATCAGCGCTGGTGTTCAGACGAGACTTTAAGATGAGTGGCGTGTATCAAAGTAACAAACATGTATATCTACTTATTTATCGCTTGAAAGACGAACTTTTTAAACGCCCGCCCTGTTTTTACCCCAGCGAACCTAATCGGCAAAAGTAACACCAACTCAACGCTGAAGTAACATCATCAGCCGGATCTCGGAGCGAACTTCCCGCGGGCAATTACCTAAGTTCGCGGCTTGACAAATACTCGGTCTACATTAACAAATACGGGCGCGATTTTTTCGCGTTCCCTTATCTCGCCGCCGCAGGGCCCGACTCGGCCCTTGATACACAAAATTCAACAATTTTTCAGGACGATATAGCGGAGTCTTTAAACGTTTATCGCTAAAGTTAGCGCACCTCAGCTCGGATGATATATCGGGCGCATTAATCTTGCGCTGTTAAACGTTAGTTAGCCGGTGTCGCCTTTTTGTCGCGTTTCTGCTTCAGCATAGGGCTCTGGGAGATTTACTTGTTAGGTTTTAAGAGACAATTTATTCATATTTTTACGCTGTACAGCAAGAATAACAGGGTTATGATTTTGACTGCAATTTGTGTGTGTTTACTTATATTGCATATAGTTTATTGCATAAAACATTTGTACAATTGGATTTATAAACAAACTAGCTGTGCCCGCGACTTCGTTCGCGTGGACTACATCCTCTCATGGTTGGTTTTACCCCTTTCTCCCCTAATATTCGAAACAAAAGTAGTCTTTATTTTAATCCAAGTTTCGAGCTATATTTGTGCCAAATTTCATATCTCTAACTTCAAAAATAAACATTTTTCCATATAAACTTTCAAAGGTGGTATGACCCCCATCCCCCCTTATTTTCTAATAAAAAGTAGCCTATGTCCGTTCTTGAGATTCAACGTATACTTATACCAAATTTCATCAAAATCGGTTGAGAGGTTTAAGCAGGAAAGCGTAACAGACAGACAGAGTTACTTTCGCATTTATAATATTAGTAGGGATTATAGAAAAATTTTGGCGGTCGTACGCTAGAAAGCGTTATATTTAATTGTATAATTTCTCATATATGGTCTGTAGACATTTATTTAATTAAATTTAATGTAAATAACATTTCTCATGTAAGAAGGTATGCCTATAAATATTTTTAAAAATATCAAAAATATTTAATTTATTGCTTTATATTTTTTAAATAGATACACACATTCTTACTGTTACCGCACCTATCTATCTAACTATCAGTATGTCTAAGGGTTGACTGTTAGCAAATGATCCTGAAGTTAAGTCCATCTTTTTTGTAAGTATGTTTCTAAATCTATACTTATTATAATAAATCTGTAGAGAGGTCAATTATGTACATTAAATATATTTCCAATATAACTATCAGGGGGTAATAAGTAATGGACGCTATGCCCTAAAATAAACTGATTTTATTACATATTTAATCATAATAAATAAGATGATTTTAGATTATCAATCACATTTTTTTACCGTTGCCTACAGCGTTCAACCCCATCAATTAAAAATATCGCTAGCAAACCTTCAACGCCAATAGCTGCCAATGAAAATCTATTCAACGAGTTAAGTCGCGTAATAAATTTAAAAATCGTCTCAGTAAGTTGGAGAAAATCCTTTCGTGCGGTATCTCAAAATATGAAAATGTATGTAAAGCCGGGCACGGACGGGCCGACAGACGCCAATAAATCTGCCGCATCGCGCCGTATCGCGCGTCATTAGCGCGCAAGTAATTGTCGCAGATTTGTCTCCTGCCCGTGAGTGGTCGCTTTATCTGAAAGTTTTTTACGAGATATGCGGGCACTCGGGATCGGCTAGGAATAGAAACGTTAAGGTGCAAACATGTAGAATGTATGTAAGAGCCTAATTAATGTTCCACGGCAGGGCAAAGGGTACCTACATATAAATATAAACAGATTTGTCTCCTGCCCGTGACTGCCCGTTTTTACGAGGTATGCGGGCACTCGGTTTTTGATCGGCTAGGAATATAAACGTTAAGTTGCAAACATGTAGAATGCATGTACCAACCTACTCAATGTTCCAGAGCAATGGGCACATTTAAATATAAACATATTTTTATTTTGCCCGTGAGTGCCCGCTTTATCTGAAAGTTTTTACGAGATATGCGGGCACTCGGTTTTGGATCGGCTAGGTACAAAAGCGTAAAGATGCAAACATGTATAATGTATGTACCAGGCTAACTAAAGTTCCAGGGCAAAGGGCACATTTATACTAATATTATAAAGAGGAAAGATTTGTACCTATTTTTGTATGTTTGTATGTTTGTAATGAATAGGCTCAAAAAGTACTGGGCCGATTTAAAAAATTATTTTACCAATAGAATACTACATTCTTCCAATTTAATTTAGACTACAAAATTAGGGATCCTTGGTAAAATTTGAAAAATTTCAACAGAAAAGCGGGAAAAATTCTCTAAGGCGAAACGAAGTTCGCCGGGACCGCTAGTCTAAATATAAAAAGATGTGTCTTTTGCCCGTGAATTTTTTACGATATGTTGGCACTCGGAATTGTCAAGGAATAGAAGCGAGATAAATATTATTTGCAAGATCTTAATAATGGCAACAGTAAGGCACTTGAAACATTTCATCAAATTTGTGTACTTCTGTTCCTTACCTAGTCAATAGTACGGAACGGTCCGCGCGCGAGTCTGACTAGTGCTTGGCCGGCTTTATTACTACGAGCTAATTTTTAGTTCAAACTGCAACACAAATAATATTTTCCGATATCATTGGACACGATCGCACAGGTTTCGATTAAAAGGCGTACACTAACTCACAAAAAGAATGAACGAGTAAACTTTATAAGCCATCTGTCGGCCGGAATTGATCGGCGATATTAAAAAGTGCATTATAAATTAAGATGCGCGCGATAGCTGGCCCTTTGAACGGATATTGTGTGTGTATCGACTCCATCGAACTGTTTACCAGTCCCTTAGTAAGTGATGGTTTGGGTAACATTCGATTTATTGGGTAGATAGATGGATATACTTCATTACACATAACATAAACAGGAATTGGTTTTGTAGACAAATTGTAGTAGACTTTGTACCGTGTGCATAAGAACTAGTATTAAGATGCAAGTGTTTATCTTGACGAACTGTCGACTACAATTTAGGCAGTCTCGTATTTAATAAAAACAATGTCTTCCAGGTAATCCTTAGGTAGAGGAAATAGTACAAGGCAAATAGGTACACTGTGCAAACACGTGGGTAGAATGGAAATCCAAACTAATAATAATAAATAACAGGGACCATTGAACTGTATAATTATTCCGGGATTTTTTTATATTATTGATATTACGAGTAGGTATATGAATTGTATAGTTATTCTCTGATTTTTGATTGTATTAGTCTTTATACTAAAGTCACAATTATAATTTCAAATACCTAGTTAATTTATAACCAATAGAGAGAGATGGACTGTAAAACTATATACCTACATTTTAAAAATTTGAAGGAATAATAAACTTTCATCTTGCAATATGGAGTTCGAATCTACGACCTTCACTTATCGTGCGTGCTGCTCTGCCAACTGAGCTAGGGCGCCGTGATGCTCTTTGTTTTTTTTATTCTAATTAAACTCAAAACCGTCTTATCCCATTCATTTTTTTAAATATGACAACCGTGAACTCGTCTGTTACCATTAAAGTTACTTTAACCAGTCCAAAGCCAAAGAGCTTATTAAAACAAACCGCAAAACCGAAACGCAAACCGCTCGGATTACGAATACGCAAACGCAACAAGTCAATACGGCGACACGCGCGAACAATGCCCGCTATCTCAGCACGATCGGCGCTAACTCGAAACGAACTCCGTATCGTGTGTCTCCGGCGAGTTTAATAAACTTTTTTGCATCACAGTTTTTCGACTCGCGGATAAATTGCCGCGCGATAACTCGAGCTAAACGAGGTTAATACATTAAGCGAGTTTGAGCGAGTTAGGGCCCCGGGCTTTGGGCACAGTCTGAATGCTGAGCCAGTCCGGGAGAATGATAAGAAAGACGAAACTCTGACCCAGCGCGCTCTGAAAACATCAGTCGACGGTCAGTTATGTGGTACTTCAAATGCCAATTACAATACGCTTACCAAAAGAAAAGCAATATTTACTGATTCATACCTACATTTTTTTCTAGGAAATTGGCAGTGAGCTAGACACATGCTATACCGAGGAGGCTAGAAAAAAATCAGAAGTAAAAAAAAATGTGTAATGTGGTTAAATACAGTTTTGGACGTCTAATAGTAAAGTCAGACAACTAGATCAACGTTTGTAAACCTCGGATCGGGTCAATATAGAAAACGAAGTTTTCATAATTGACTCAGGTCTGAGTGTTGTGATACAATCAGAGCTATGTATGTGATGTGGTCCAATACTATAACTATTGATAAATTTAAACGTCGGTTTGGTGCCTTTCTATCTTCCTTACTGCAATAACATTAGGGTGTGCCCTGACGGACTGCCGAGTAATGAGCGAAAGAAATGAGAGTTGGACAAGTTGCGCGGTTCGGGCGCACTTTAAGTGACTTGGAAAAGTGCTGTTGTTCACGAAAAATGACGGCTTTGTTTCTTTTTATTTGACGCTTGTTGCTGCTGGGCGTTTTTTGTGGAAGGACTCGTCTGTGCCTGTAGACAAAAGATAGATGGAGAGGGAACTGGAGGGCAAGTTTTGAACTCTGCATATATAGGATAAGGTTTTCTTTAAAATATCTACTTACAATTCAATGATTGAGATCCATTCAGATTTGTATACTTACTATGATAATAGATCAGCAAGACGGCATTAGGTCGATTATCGCGGCGTATGAAAGTCTTCATCAACAAGAATTGTAGAACTATTAATTCGTCCCTAACCATTTCAAGACCTCTATTGTCAAGTTGTTAAAGAACCTGGGATTGATTCCAAATCTCTTTGTTTCTTATCCTGTCT
The DNA here is from genome assembly GCA_037074685.1 of Glyphodes pyloalis. Lineage (NCBI taxonomy): Eukaryota > Metazoa > Arthropoda > Insecta > Lepidoptera > Crambidae > Glyphodes > Glyphodes pyloalis. Next base: position 3,330,613 of record JAYKKO010000043.1, on the reverse strand, counting down.
CAATGATAAAAGTACTGATCCAATGAGGGTACTATTCGCAAAGTCTCATTTTTTTTTATAGTAGATTTGAAACCGTAATGTCGTATCCGTTATCTTCGCCATACTGGCCCGCAAGACGTTTCTTCGCGCCCCTTAATTCATTAACTAAACCTTGAATGCCACATCAAAGAGTGTTATTACAAAATTTAGTATTTCTCTGTGTGTGTTTTTGCTTTGCCCTAAGTCAACGCGTGATCATCTAGCTCAAACCAGGCTCAGTATCAGATATCCTCCAAAACGGGTGACTAGTGTGTATTCACTGGCTCTGTCCAATTTGGGTGCCTGCGATAAGCATCATACTTCACCAGGTCCGGGCTGAGGGGTTAGGGGGCCCTGCTTGTTATTTTTTAAATAAAATCGTTAAGCAATTTGAACATTTTTCTTAATCATAGATAATTTTAGCCGATAAACGTTTGTTGGCTCTTTAAGATCCTAACCCGCCTGTTGAGTAGAATAATAGCGTGTTAACCAATTAGCTAGTTCCATTTGAACATTAGAGCTATAATTTTCAGAGTAAATCAGTTCTTGAGAACTAAGGAGTATAAAAATATCATCTTTAAAGGATTCCTCCACATCAAATCATATTATTGTAAACCTCTTTGTAAATCTCTATCTCCAAGCGTTCTTAGACATGGCCTGATATCTCTCCATACAATTAGGTCTACCTAAAACAATACCACAATTATTTTCCGTCGAATCTACACTGAGAAGAAACTAAAAATAAAAATCTTGTTTGACGTTATCACACATTTTCACTTTAATTTGATCTTAACAAGAAGTTACGTATTGAAACTAAAAGAACTTTGTGATTTTATTTCGTTACATCAAATACTTAGTTTTCATGTCTCTAAAGATGGTTAATTTAATAAATAACAGTGGTAATGGTTTAGTTTAGAAAATTTTAAATCATAGGCACACACTAAACATTTATAATGTAACGATAAGATCTTTGATAATAATAAACAATTTGCGTTTTGTAGAATGGAATTTATCAGTTAAGTATCAAATCTTGTTAAAAGGATATAAAAAAACATTTCCATAAATTTCAATGCCATCTAAGAGAAATCTTAGTTGGTTCACATTTTTCGTTGTATTGACGTGGATACAGCCCTTAGTCCGTCCCTGGACTGTTTTTATTTACGGCCAAGTATAATATCGGGGTATCTAGCCGCGTATAAATAAAGCGGATCTATAGGTTTATCTCGCGGATCTCGAGATGGCCTGATATCGTTTTATTTATTCGCCGTCTGGATACGCCCACGTGACGCTATGCGTATCAACTACTATGAATATTTCTAAGGCTAACTATATTGGGTACTTACTTGGCGGCAGTGTTGCCGTTATAGAATTTAGAACCTTTGATGGTAGACTGAAACAATGGATAGTGGCTGAACGTGCCTGAACTTAGGGCTTCATAGAGCTTTTGGCTCTAGAACCTGATTCTATAGAATAGAATAGAATAGAAAATGTCTTTATTCATGTAAACTTTTACAAAAGCATTTATGAATCGTCAAGTCAAGTAAACTACCGCCGTGTTCGGAATGTTGATTCCATTCTGATATAGGTTTAAAGTTAGGTTCTAGAGCGTAGGGTCATGGGTTTGAACCCCGCTCAGGACAAATATTAGCCAGCTATCATATACACCTCGGCAATGTCAGTAAACCTCTCTCGTCTCCGGATCTCTTTGTTTCTTATCCTGTCTCAATGGTCATGGGTTCGGACCCCGCTCAGGACAAACAGTATTTTGATTAATATTTTTATTTATTCTGGGCGTAAAGTGACCAAAGTTGGTTCTAGTTTCCATAAGACAAGTGCTAAAACTACTTTATTCAGGCCTCATATAAAGTTATGACAACGGAACTGTCGCGTATGAATTATCCGCTAGATGGCAGTGTGTGAGCGTGACGCCAAGATACCTACGTAATCGGTGATTAACACGTCACAGTGACATGCCTGTCACAATCATGTCCAATAACCAATTACGTTGCAGCATCACGCGCACGTATCGCCATCTAGCGGAATTTTCATGCGATTCATAGCTTGATTATTCTTTAAAATAAAATTACACTTGTCGGGGCTTGCTGATAGGGCTTTATGGTTCTAAAGTGAACACTTTGTAGGTACTGAAAATCAGACCAGACCAACTTGTCACAATGGAAAGTCAGTTTTGCTTTCCTTGCTTCCTCTTCCTTCCTTCTTTCCTGTCTTGAGGGCTAGTCTCAGCAGTACTAAGTGAACAGATACCTTTTAGGCTAACTAAGCCACTCATCTACGCCTTCCATCAAGCGATAATGAGATCAAACGTAAATCAAATAATATTTAAAAACACATGTGTAATAAACATCAATATCAAAAAACCTTCATGGAAACATTTTTCATCTTTCCAAACCAAAAAAAACATATTTTACTGACAAATCAAACCAAAGTCGAGTACGATCTTGTTCGCAAGCACTATAAAATTAAAACATTACGCGTCGATATTAATTATCTGGCATATTAACCGCACGCACAGTTACGTTTTAAGCTCTTTTGGAATCCCCTTAAGGTTCACTTTAGAATGACACTGTATCCATATTAGTCAACGTGCTGTACCTACACCAACTGATTCGAATAAGAAAAATGAATCACTCAAATGCTCCCAATAATTTCTCCATACATTTCTTTGCACGTGTACATACGTAATGAATCCTCGCCATTCCCACCCAAAAACCACGCCATTGTCTTCATAATTTCATAAATATGTAATAATCCAGTTAGCAGCCACACGTTCTACCAAGAAAACTGAATTCCGAATCTCAAAACGCTGCCGATGAAAATCACACCTTAAAGAGACAGACAAAATTGTCACTCATACGAAATCGACACAGCATCGACAAATGCTAATAAACTGAATCTTAACACAATTAAAATACCACGATGAAACAAAAGGACGCGTACGACACGACACCGAGGTGCATTCTTGAATTCCCATCGACAAGAAAGTATCAAATATTATACGTCGAACACACCTGAAGCTGGACCTCTTGGCATGCATATGAAGAGACTGATACCACCTCGCCGGGATGTGGGACTCGAGCTGAGAGGTGCTGTATCTGACGACCTTATAGCTTTGGAACAAGACGCAAATTGACACGACAGCGTGTTTGCGGCGGTAAAAATAAATTGGCAATCGATGCAGGGTTGTGCAACTACAGAACTGTCCGGATGCATTGAACATGATGTTGGCTGGCTAGTCAAACTTTTAAATATTTGTCAAAAACGATTCCTTCTTATGTCCCGTTCTAATATCTGAAAAACTATTCGTTCTAGTTACTGATAGCGTAATTTGCATATATAAACATTTCATAAATATTACTGGTGTAATTTACATGAATAAAATAATATTTGTAGTAAAAAAAAGTATACGGCGTAAGCTAAATACGACCGACGGACGGCTGATGAGAGCTGGTATGGAAAGTATATTAAGGAACGGTATAACGAGTCGTAGACGGTTTGGGAAAAACATGAATCATAACATACCTATTGGAACCGGGCATTATATTTTTTATGTAAATAGCGAACTGTGACGTCATAATTTTATTTATCATTACACTGACTATACTGATATAAACAGTTTCAGAGCATTTCAAAACACAATTTTAAATATTAATATGGCTGATGTAACATAAGGTCCTCTTTTATGTCGGCATTGATACTTTATAATTATCACAAATAATAATAGACAACAACAAATGATGGTGTCAATGAACCAATTCTAATCTCTGATATTAAAACTAGATTTAGAATGAAAAGCATGTCTATTTAAATCCATACTAATATTAGAAAGCTGAAGAGTTTGTTTGTTTGTTAGGTACTACTGGTGCGAACTGAAAAAATATTTTTGTGTTGATTAGTCCGTTAATCAAGGAAGGTTTTAGGTTATGTAAAACCACGCTTTGACCAATGGGAGCCTTCCAAAAATGGCAAATGCGAAAAAAACGGGGTTAAGACGCGTGGGACGACGCGACGAGCCGATAGTTATCGTTATAAATAATAATCGTTAAGATATTCGTATTGTTTAGTTTATTATTGTTATTTATGTGTTTTTGATCTATACGCACATTGATTCTGCTACCGAAGCCATTAACACACCAACTGCAAGGTACATAAGCTGACAGCCAAGGCAGGAAGTTGACAGATGTCAAAGTTGACAATTGTCCTTTTTATCTAATTGCTAAAGAAAGGTTTTTGTTAATAAAAAAATGTGCAAATACATGATTAAACTAAAAGTAAACAAAAATTTATTTGTCGAATCACGATAAAAATACGAGCTCCAAATAGTAATCTTAACGAACTCTCGTAACGTTATCAACATAAATCTTCAAAGAGTACAATCCGAGATCATTTTTGTACAATTTTATCGCTTTGAAAGGGTTCTTAAAATAGAATAAAAGGTGTAGATAAGATCGTTTATTTAAGTACGTAGAACTCAAAAATATACTTCTAATTCTTGATTCTTGAAATGTATTGAAAATAAAGGGTCGGCAGTTGTATGTCAACAACACCTACTGTTGAAGACATACATTCATATACTATTTTTTTATATTACACTTCAAGATTGACCTCATCAAACCTGATGTAAAGTGGCAATGAGGTCCTAGCTTAACGGCGACAATATTAAAGCTTTTACTGGACTTGACGTCCTTACCTTGAAGACTTGACCCCTGTTACTAATATACTGGTACTAACACTCCCCCAGGAGTTCTGGAAACCTTACTCACATGCAGGAACACAACAACACCGAACTGATTGTTATTTGGCTGCGGTCTACTGTAAGGTGGAGGTATTTCGCCAATAAATCGTTATGCCCTATCTCTCTTACTATTTAAAGAGGCAGAGGCTTGTTCACATTTGATGATGACTATGCAGTAAGCAATGATTCCCTTTTTTGTTTTTTTTTTATATTGCACTTCAAGATTGACCTCATCCCACCTGATGTTAAGTGGTAATGAGGTCCTAGCTTAAGGGTGACAAGTACAGCATAATAAATCGATTACTGGACTTGTCGCCCTTACCTTGAAGGCTTGACCCCTACTACCCACTTGTAGTTCTATATTATTTCCTATGCGCACATTTTAAGGTTCAAAGTGTATAATCTGACTTGTTTTCGATCATTTAAAATAATTTAACGGGTCAAAACGCGACACCATTTTTATTTAGTAGTTAATACGAACTACTTACTGCCCGACGTTTCGGTTAGGTTGCACCAACCGTGGTCACGAGCTGACATCATTTTCGATCGTACTTATATATGTATTCGTCATGTTTTTGTTACTTGAGGATGTTATGTACAACAGATCTGACCTAATTAGTTTGTAACTTAACCATTTTTGTAAATATATAAAAATAGTCCGTCAGTAATGTTTAATATATTGAAAACGTTTTGATGATGATCGCGCACCGAAGTTCAGTTGAGAAGGAAGTGTTTACGTCACTATACAGTAAAAACTGTACGAAGCAATTACGTCGCGATAAGCAACAATCCAACTTTTACGTTACGTGAAAAAACATTCCTATATATTTGGTGACTGTTGGATCATTTAGTCATTTATACTATTATAATATATAAAATATGTTTAAATGTGATTTGAAAAATCTTTAAAGTTTTCCAGCCCCACTGACTCGCGCAATACGTCTAATTTCTGACATGAACGAGAAAAGTTTTAAAACTTTTGATTGGCTGATATCACGCCGCAATCGTATTTTCAGCCAATCAGCAGCTAGCGCGCTGAGTTTTTTTAAAGGTCTATTTTAAAATGAATAGTGTAAAGCTTTGGCCCACCCCTAACCTACTCGCAAGATAGTATCACTTCGTACGTTAGCAAGAAACACATTTCAAGAGAAACATGGCCGATGTTGGGACGAATCGAAACAAAGCGCTGTGACATCGCGATAAGCATCGATTGCCGTCGCGCCCAAACGGCCGAGCAAATTATCGATTCATAAAAACATCGATTTTAAATTATGGAAGCGTGTATCGCGTTATTGTTCCGAAGATAGGGTGCCCAATGAACAGTTTGCACGGGGACTTTTTTGTCAACCAGAATATCTAATTTATTGATGACAAGCTGAGCCCCGCGACTTCTATATATACTTTCATGGTCGGGTTTACGCGTATCTTCCATAATATTTGAAACAAAAAGTAGTCCATATTTTAATCCATGTTTGATCTATATTTGTGCCAAATTTTGCATCTCTAGTTTACAATATTATCATATTCATTTATAATGTACAATCATATTGATTATTCATAATGGACAATGCCACACACATTGCTCTGATTCTCTGATAAGTAGCCAAAGCACTTGTGTTAAAGAAAACAAAAACAACGACGATATCTCAACACCCAGACTCGAGAGAACAACGAAAAGTTCATTTTAAACAATGACCCGAACGGCAATCGAACCCAGGACCTGAGAGAGGCGCGACGCCAAAGTTTGGCACACTTGCTCCTCGGCTGAGGTCGTCCTAATATAGGTCCGTCATATCCCGCGTGTGATCACCGCTAGGCCACCGCTAGGCAACATCATACACATTACTCTGATCCTCTGGTAAGTAGCCTAAGCACTTGTGGTACAGAAATCAGAAAAACGATGCCATCACAACACCCAGACTCGTGACAACATCGAAATTGGGCCTGGGAGAGGCGCGACGCCAAAGTTTGGCTAGCTTACATTTTAGCCACAGTGGTCGTCGTAACAGAGGTATAGGTCCTGTCCCTCGTGTGGTTACCGCCAGGCCACCGCCTGCGCGCGCGCAACTATCGCGCCGTCCGTCACGCGATATCGCGCGATCATGTCGCGTCGGCGCGCGGCCCGCTGTTACTTTGTCTATGCTTGTGTTCATTCATATTTCTCTGAAAAGATGTCTTGGTATAGCTGACACGAGGTACAGTTGGATATTGATTTATTTGGGCACTCATATAATGAAAGATATACTTTGGTATCTTTAAGTTTTTATTACAAAATATATATGGTCGAATTGAGGACCGCCTCCTTTTTTTTGATATCAATTAAATAGCGGTATTAGCGCGCCCGTTACTTCGGGATAAAAAGTATTTCGTTACATTATTCCGTCCAAATCCATTCATTATTTTTTGCGTAAAAGGGTAACAATTTGAAATCCAGAATTCTAGCCATCCATCTATTATAAAAAAAAATTGCGTTGATAATATTATTATTAGGATAAAATAAAGTACTTGATCTAATAATGTTGGTTCCATAGTGCTACTACATTTATTTTCTTATGTTATTAGCAATGTATCATAGAAGAAAGATTTCAACCCTCATAGTCATACTACGAATAAAAGATCATACCATACGAGAACTTTATTATGATACTGTTTTTCGTTAACACACAACTTCAATGTATGAAAGAAATTACTTTGTTCTTGCTGTTTACAGATACTTACGTGAATTACGAATTGCTTTGAGAATTCAAAACAATACGAAAATAACACCACCCCTCTTTTTTCGTCAGGGGTTAAAATAACACCCACTTTTTGGCATGGGTTAAAAAACTATATTTTAGCACTCTCAAATGACACATTGTATCAAGAACCCACGTGGCACGAAGACGCGACGCGACATCGTTGTGTCAGTCGCGAAATATCGCGCGGTCGCGCGTATCATGCGAGGGATCGCGCGCGGCCACCCAGCGCCGATGCGCGATACCGGCCGCCCTCACACCGAGCCGAACATGCCGAACCGAACGAACCTTTTGACTTTTACATGTATTCCCTCAAAAGAAGCGTGAAGAAACATCTTGCGGGCCAGTATGGCGATGCTAACGGATAGGACATTTCGATATCAAATCCGTTGTCATCGCGACGTAGGTTCCTTCCTTGCTTACCATCAGGCTGCGAGGACCCAATATACTGCGCTTTTATAAAAATAAACAACCCATACATATCACACAATACCCTGCTAATCTAAATATATAAAATAAAGTCGTGTTATATAATTTAAGACTTTCGCGTTCCATTGCCTGAGACAGCTCGTGACCACGGTTGGTGCAACCTTACCGAAACATCGGGCAGTAAGTAGATCGTATTAATTACTAAAAAATGGTGTCGCGTTTTGACCGAAGTCAAGTTGGGAAAATTTTTACAACTCAAAAAAAGCTGTACCAACTTGACTGAAAATTGGTGAGGAGACAGAAATTATCATTAAATATTCCCTTCGAACAATAAACATATAATTAAATTTGTATTTCTGCGAAACAATTGCTGTGCTTTGGTATCGAGTAACTAGTAAAAAGCATTGCCGAAAATAAATGAATAACTCGTATTCATTAATTATATTTGTTTTCAAAAAGTTGCTTATATTTTAATAATTAACACAACGGTGTCAAAAAATATGTTAATAAATTAAATTTATACGTTAAATTACATGAACGTTTACTAAAATTCAACTTCAGTAAGGCTTTAAATCGTATATTTACCATCTTAAAATTTATTATCTAAGATGGTTAACACCAAAAATATTATTTCATTCTATTCAGAAAGAAAAACTTGAGTTTATTAGCGTTCGCATCGGTGTAACAGTCGTCCAAACAAACCAACCGCCCTTACCTTGCGTCCACCTAACCTTTATTCTCTCGCCCTAAGAGCCCTTTCCGCTCCAACAGCCCTTCCCAACTTCGGCCCAAGATTCGCCCGCCTTCCTAGAACTGCATCTCCGTGGCACGACCCTCGTATCATCAGCTCGGCTGCAACGAAATGCACACTATGCAAAGGGTTTGCGGAATGATGGGAGATGGGCACGTTTCGCCGATTTTTCCATATTCATTTGACCAGTCTGTCGACGTATCGGTTTTGGCAATCGGAGACCCTATCGTCTGTGGACTCGTTGCGAATAAAAACGTAAAGCCATTAAAGTTTCATAAAACGAGGTTTCGTATTTTGGTTTTTTTATTAATAACAAGGCAAATTTTAAGACTTTCGCGTTCCATTTTAAACATTTAAAATAATTTAACGGGTCAAAACGCGACACCATTTTTATTTAGTTAATACGTGGTCATGATTAATGCGTAACCACGGTTGGTGCAACCTAACCGAAACGTCGGACAGTAAGTAGTTCGTATTAACTACTATATAAAACTGGTGTCGCGTTTTGACCCGTTAAATTATTTTAAATGTTTAACAAGGCAAACGATTATGTATAACCTTAGATATCAATCCACATATTATCATTGCTGTACAGTCAGCAGCATTAGTGTATATATCTCAGTATCTTGTCACATTATACCTCCGTGTAACTACGTACATAAGTTAAACGGTTAACTTAATGTGACAAGGTACTTAGTTGTTTACAACATCTTGCTGTGGATCCCAGTACCTTGTTTCATTAAAACATCGCGTAATTAAACAAGTTAAATAGAGATCATCATATTTAGTTCACGTAATTCTATATGACGTATGATGTGTATGACGACCTCCGTAGCCGATTTTAGCGTCGCGCCATCTCTGAGGTCCCGGGTTCAATCCCCGGTCGGGTCAATATGGAAAAAGGAACTTTTCTATTACCGTCGTTGTTTGTAATTTATGTAACGCAAGTGCTTTAGCTACTTACTACCGAATTAGAGCAATGTATGTGATGTTATCCAATATTTATTTATTTATTTATTCATAAGATTATTTAACTAATAATCAAAAAATTTAGGAAATATGATACACCTATTGTTGTATCTTATTTCCTTTTATAGTAACAGGGAAATCAATTGCTTTTATTTATAGTTACACGCTTTAGAAAGCCCGTACTATTTTCAGAATGCGACGATAAAATTTTTAGGTATCCGGTCTACAAATATGCTCCCTAAAAATCCTTAAACACATCATAGGCATCAACACTTATTATGGCGCCCAAAATAGGGGTATACTCCCAAAGTTGGCAACACTGTTTAGATCGCAGGATAATTTAATTAACGTGAAGCACAAGCGCCTTCATCGGAAGTGCAACAAGCGTTATTAGCGACGGATGAGCAAGCGCTACGACGAGCGCTGTGTGCACGAGCGATAGCGCGGCCGAGCGCACTGATATACGCTTGCGCTCACTGCGCTAATAATCGCTCAAGGTGCTACCTAATACTAGTATTAGGTCACACCTCAAAAAAGGTTATTACTCGATTGGCACGAAATAAATTCACCTGTACGAATGTTTTCGTGCGAAATGACTACTAATGTAAAACATTTTTTTATTAAAAGGCGACGATTCTCGACGAAATCTACTACTAACCCCTCAAAAAGCTTTAGTGAAAAAAGACTAATGAAAACTATAAATTGGTGATTCGTACCGATACAGAACCGAAATGTAATAAACTCACATTTTGGGATCATAATATTATTTACATTGTAATTTTGACCCAGAAAACCAAACACTATTGAAAAACCGGCCAAGTGCGAGTCGGACTCACCCGTGAAGGGTTCCGTAGGCGCAAGTTACGTAATATAAAAGTTTATATTTGAGTTTATATTTAATTAAAGGTACATTGTGGTTCCCGATTTATGACGTACTAAAAACCCCTACTTACTAAATCTCGTTCGAACCAATTTTCGGTGGTAGTCTGCATGCAAATGTACATCATATAGGTATTTTTGTAGCTTTCTCATTCTCTTATTTTAAAAGCAAAGTAGCTTATATAAGAAGCATCTCCCGCGCAAATTATTCAGTTTACCTCAATATCATACTTGAAGACATATCCATAGATACCCTACACGTATGGATTTGACGAAAAATCTTAATTTAAGTTTCAGTTCTAAGTATGGGGAACCTCAATTTTTTTTTGTTTTTTTTCTACAACACGTCTTCACAATATTCTATCCATAATGTTTCCATAGGTGAATTCGCAAAGTGATGTAATAAAATTATTTCACTCGGCCCGAAGCTGCCCAAAACCAAAATTGACTAAATTGCATTACAGCAAATTTGTGTCATCGAATACCTGCTTCCGACTCGCTATTGACGAAAGTCCTTATCCACCCTTAACGTAAACCCTTTCCCAGACCAAGTAAACAAATAAACTCCCAAAACGCTAGTTCCTCCAGCAGCCGCCGTCCGATAGAGGGCGTGCGGGTGCGAGATAGGACCCCCGAGTGTTTGGAGGAGTGACAATTTGCTACAATACACAAAACGTAAAATGTACTGTTTTATTTAAAAGTTAAAACGCTCAGATTTCAAAGTTGAGCCGTTTTAAGTCACAGCTTTTAGAGCTTATTTTATTATCGTTTAGTTTTAGGTCAAGCAGTTGTTAATGGCCTGCATATTAGTATATACTAATATGCAGGCAATATTAACAACAATAAGTATATGCAAATACACATAACATGGATGTTTATCATGTTATGAAAAAATATATATAATGTGAAAAATAAAAAATCGATTTATGGTGCACAGCCGTACCTATTTCTCGTCTTATACTATTTCCTCAGCCCATAAGTTGCCTGGAAGATCGCTTACTAACGATAAGACCACCTAAATTGCACTAGAATTTGTGTGTAAAACCATTTCTGTAAAGTTTTGAACAATAAATTATATCTATCTATCTGTAAATTGTAAAAGTAGATTTCAAGATAATCATTCTTTGACTCGTTTGATATAAAGATAAAAAAAAGTTTAATAGAATATGCAGATTTTTTAGCTTACATTTAGCTTTAGGTCTGTATTGTGAATGCATTTCTAAAGTAGGTACTTTGTATCCAAATAGATACATCTCAGACCCACCTATCATCACATAATAGGTCTATTATAGTGTGAACATTTTAACTATCTAGCTATCACCTTCTTGAGATACAGCGAAGTCTCAGTAATAGGGTTCCGTTTTTACCCTTTGGGTGCAGAACCCTAAAAATCAAATAATATTTAATTTTCCATCTAGAAGGATACAGATATGACGCGAGTCTTGCGTCCGCTATCGGAGGCGCACAGCTATCGTAACACGCCGTGTGTGCTCGATACTGATAAATATTCTGCCTTTAAAGCGAAACTTTAGGACAAAATAAGTCATAGGGAAAATACGGAAACACAGGAGTTGGTACTGTGCTCTGTATCTTATTGATTGGTCGAAGTTTCGAGAACGTTACCCTACTAGTGTTGTAAACATTGAAGTTTGGATGGTTGTTACTCTTTATACTTAAGGGATTTGTTGTAATTTGGTAGCTAAGCAGATTAGATAGGTACTAGAATAGCATATTGCAGGGTTTCTTAACCTGCATAGTGATTTGCGGTACCGTAGACAGGGTTCTAAGCGATACGTGGAAGGAATCACTTCTCTTCCCCCTGAGAGATGTTCGCAACGAACAAATTGGCACGATTTATTTTTGTTACTAAATTAATCATTTTGAGTGAATGAGTTATAACCTTAAATTTATTTTCAAACAAATAACATTGATCCTAGATTATATGGCAAGAAATTGAGGTCAATAAAGATGAATGTCCTGTGCAAAATCGCAAAGGTCCTTAAATTATCCTTGTGGAAGATCATACAAATAACACATACGGCTTATAAAAGTGTGATGACCCTTTGGCGCAGAGCCGGGCGATAGCTAGGCGGCGGCGATAACGTGGCGCAAGACGATGCAGCGCTTATTGCCGCGCCGCAGCCGTTATCTCTGGGATTTTGAGCAAGCCTGACGTTTTAGCATTAGTTATTGCACCTCAATGAGACAATTTCAAATTTAGTTTGCAGTAGGTTACTTGCAAATAGGTAGGTACCAGCTCAAAATAAAAAAAAACTGTAAAATATAATACGTTTTCTTTTTGTGGTTAAATTTTTAGCACAAATCGAAGCCTATAGAAAGCAGTTTACAGTTTCTTCTAATAATGTTTACCGTGTTAATTTCTTAGTCGGATAACAATAATATTACTAAACAGGTTAGAACTAAATCTTACTATGAAACATAAAAGCTCATATGTAATTAATTGAAATCGCTTAATTCATAGTTTAAAAAGTTATTAGTGGCGGAAAACATTACAAATCTTTTAATATTTCTGTCAATGCCGGCACAAATAGCACACACGACTTACAAAAGTGTGCGGGCGCCCCCCTCTGGCGATAGCTGGGCGGCGGCGATAACGCGGCGCAAGACAGTGCAGCGCTCGGCGCTTATCGCCGCGCCGCAGCCTCCTATCGCCGCAGCCTGTATCTCTGGGGTTTTGCTCGACGCGATGATAAAGACGTGTTAGGTTATTGAAGAGTTATGAGAGAGAGGGTTGGGATTTACCTGTTTAATTTAAGTTGGATTTTCGTTAAAAAGATGACCTTCCGCGGACCGATTGCTCGTTTTTTTATCATATGTAATTCCAACGTGTAAACTGTTGTGTACGTAATAGGATATGAAGGAACAATTTTATTTTGATACTCTTAATTACACAAAGTTACTTGTATCTATAATCTTGTAATTCGAACAAAATAATATGATGCAAACTATGCCGTTATTTCTCATAAAAACAAGTGATAAAGTGTTGAATAAAAAATACTTACTTCCCCAAACATTAACAGACATTTGAAAGGATGGAAAAAGAAATGTATGAATATATTTTTTGCGGGCCAGTATGACGATGCTAACGGATAGTATGACGTTATTACGGTACCAAATCAGTTGTCATCGCGATGTGGGTTCCTCTCTTGCTTACCATCAGGCTGGGAGGAGCCAATATACTGCGCTACTATAAAAAAAACATTTATTGACCATCGCACAATTACCAAACAAAAACAACAAAGACAAAAGTCAGTTCATAAAAGAATCTCCTATCGTTTTAAGCTACAAACTCCCTTGCAGAAATTATTATATTACTACAATACAACCATCTATTCATATATTGCTAGACACGGGCTTCATCTCAACTTTAATGTCGCTCGGTAACTAACAAAGAAAAAAAAGTATCTAATACGAAAGGTTCTACACTATGCCAATTAAAGTCAATCAAAATTAATTTCAGTTCACCAAATTAATTATAAGTAACAGCAACACCAAGCACATTTTACCGAGTTTTCTACCTCTATTTCGAACCTTGCCCTAAGTCTAGTAATAAAGCAGCTAAGTCTCAATTTTTTTTAAATATTTGTTACCCAGAAGCCGATGCAGATGCAATAACGCAAACCCTTGAGACCCGCAGAGCAGGGAGCATTCGATATCAATTTCCTTCAAACCTCCGATCGCATTTACGACAGTCGCGTTATCGCCGTGAATCATGGCTGCAGCGCCGATAGTGCGGTTGCCGCGTTGCGTTTTATGCGCGCCGGAATTTACACCCTGTATAATAATAGTTGTTTTAACATTTGAACCTTGATTTAAGTTAGAGTAAAGCTCATTATTGCAGTTAGTGATATGAAGGATAGAAAAGGAACAGTGTATTTAGGGATCACGTAAGTAATAGTGACAGATCAGAAATGTGACAAGACAGAAAACAAACGAAAGAAGCTTAAAATATACGTCAGATTTTGAATTGTAACCAAATAGAAAAAAAAACGGCAACAGTTGATTTGGCCACGCTCATTAATTAAATATGTTTTACATGAGAACATTATATTACATTTAATCATTCAAGTTGAAGCCGATGTGGTGTTGGTGTATTAATAGAATACTGTATTTTCATTCATTAATTACAGCCATTATAATAATCTTGCAGCTAACAGTGGAAACTTTAAAGCATAAATCTATGTGAAATGCGTTTTTTTTATCAAACCGTAGAAAAAACAAGAGAAAATCTATATTTTTTTTTCAGCGCTCGCGCAAGGAGGCGTGTAGGTAGACTCCAACAATCATAGATTATATGAAAACATTAACAATTATAGCATAAGTATTTACAGTAAGTTACCACACACATCACTCCCAAACCAAATCCAATTCCACGTTCAAACCTTTTTTAAAATCATTCGGTCAATGATAAGTAACCGTCATAAATGCAATAACTACAGAGTCAAGTACAGTCAACACAGTATTATTTTATTAAAACAATCAGACACGTCATCGCTTGCAAAAAACACAACCAAAATCAAAATGTCCTATCAATCTAGCATCATCACGTGAGAAAGTGCTATCCCACACAATGCCTTTCCCTACATTAACTTTTGCACGTATTTAGTTTTGACGATACCATCTCGATGCATTCAGACCTCGAGCATTGAGGGGGCGTTCTCCCACCCTTTACCTAATAAATAACCTTTAACACAACCACCAGAATCAACATCGACCTTATTAACATAACGTTAGAAACAAATTCGGCTCGCAAGCGCCGTCTTACTTAATCTTATTTGGTGTAACTTTGAATTCGGAGTCGCGAAACCGATTTGAGCTTTATGAAGTCTGAGAGATGGTTGCATTTGGTTGGGAGGGGTCCTGTTGCAATAGATAACATTGTTTTACAATTGAGATGTAAGGGAAGATTCTCGGTGCGTTTATAATAAGCATTTCACGAGTTCGATCTGGGATCGGTTCGGCCTTTCTTCGTTGAAGTTTGCAGCATCGCTGGCAAGCACAATGAGGAATGCTTTATCTGTGTTGAGAGGTTTTGAAAGGAGTTTATTAAATGACTCATGCGATGAGTGAAGCCTTTATTTTTTTTACTTACTTTAAAAAAAGTAGATCAGGACTAAAGATATCAATGACTGATGAATTGATTCTCAGTTTTGAATGTGCAAAATTAGTGTACAAAAACAACTGAGTTTCTTGCCGGTATCTTCTCGATAGTTATAGGTTCCAAACCAGAGGCAGTTTCGTTTAATTTAAATAGAGACTCATCATAAGTGTTACTGATGTAATCCATACAAATAAAAAGATTTGACTATTGACTATCTGTTTATTAAATCTTAATTTTTACTAAACTAAAGCTAAGATTTATTTATCTTACACTAACTTAGTATAAGAGCATATCTAAAATTAGATAAATAAATGCTGAAAGTCGTCCTTTACCAGTTAAACAATAATTTTGTTTAAGTTGAATAAATAAAAAGAATTAAGTACACGAAAGGCTAACAGACCTTTATAAACGTTATGCAGAAACTGATCGTACTCAAATCGGTGAAATCGCTGAAAATATGAGTAAGTCCTCATATAATTTGTATTAGATCCTTGCAATACGAAAAACACTAAAAATTCTGAGCGTTAGCTTTGTTTGGGCAGCGAGACGTTTTTAGGCGGAACACGAATATTTAAACTTTACTGGAAAAGCATTTATGTTGTCACTTACAAACGGAATTATGAGAAAACCCTGGAACGTAACTTTATAAAGATATGTGACACATGGTAACGTACACTTTTTATATTTGTATCATGAACCAAAAGAATATTATGTGACTTAAACTAAATAGGTTAAAAAACATTCTTACAATATTTGAAATATAATCAACCAATATTTTCTTATCTTTCAGGTAAGTTTCCAGAGCAGAAAGAGATTTATTAATATAAATATTTCTATCAATTTGGAAATACAGAGTAAGTAAACATTGTTAACTGTAGGTACTTTTCTTTCTACACGATTTTCCAGAAGTACTTCTAATTAGATACTGTTCAAATTGTGTCAAAATTTCCAAACACTTTTCAGAGGCATTAAATTGGTGGATAAGTCGACAAAGAGGAATGTAGATACCATTCTCCAAATTTACAAAAAAACATGTTAACTTCGATTCCGTGTTTCCACTGCACAGTCGCTTCCAGTATCCTCGAATCCTCGCTCGGACGTGCCGTATCTCGGCGCGCGCTCACGCGGTCTAACGATTTATTTAGTGACGCGGTAACGACGTTTGCTTAGCGACGCGAGCGCCACACGTCACTGTAGTGGCCCGTTTTTATCGGCCGATAACGGAGACGCGCACTGCTCCCTGCCGATAGGCGCATTGTTGCTCTTTTGCTAATAACTTCTTAACGTACTTTGATATATACATTTAGGTCATATTTTTTGGACGAAAACCTATTTTTGCTAGAGCTATTGTAGTTCATGTGATACACAGTGTTTTAAATTTAGTACCAAGGGAGTTTCAAATTTTACTTTTATTTAAACGCGAAAGCTTGTGAGAATGTATGGATGACGGGACGTATCGCTGTCTGGGTGTTTGTTACTCATTCACGCAAAAACTATTGAATGGATTGGATGGAATTTGGTAGGAATAGTGATTACGTACCGTGTAATAAATACTAGTACTACTTCTCTGTTAAATTTAAAATTCAATTTATCTAAAGCAAGCAAACAAGGTTCAAATTACGATGACTAAATATTTTACTACATTTAACCGTCTTAAGCAGAGGTCGTCACCCGCTGAAGACACAAAAACAAACTGCTTTAACTAACCCATATCTCGTCTTAAAACCCGTGTCAGCCCGAGACTTACAAATTGAGCCATCACCACTCGCGCCGACACTTGTTAGTTGCACCGATTTGCATTCGATGCGTTTAGGGTTGACATGCAATGGGGACTGGCGCGTCTGATAAATTCGCTAGATGGCAGCACGTGGTAAGGTGCGAGCTACGCGATTGGTTACTTTGAATTGACAGTGACAGATACGTCAACGTGACATGTCAATCACCAATCACTTTGGATCTCACGCTCACGTATTGCCATCTAGCGGAATTTCCCAATAATTACTACGTATTTTATTACTACTTCGCTCTGCTTTGACATCTAATGAAAATTTAAGCTTTAAAATATAAGGCCATGTTTTAATGCTCGCATACTCCGCTAGATATAGTCGGTATTATCTCCTGAGTTTTCTATAGTCCTCACTATATGAAACAATGGGATAACTACTGTGGTGCTTGTCAGATTTTTCAAGGTAAACAATGGAACAGACATAAATAAATTACTTGATTATAATAATTCTTCAAAAAATCATAAAATGTGCAAACTAGCTATTTGCGATTTTGGCTTGGGTTTATTATTTTTTTACTTTTGGTAGACGAAGATCGAAATTAGACAATAAAACTATAAATGTCAAATGCCTGGCAACCTTAAATTGATGGTACCCGCTAGGCAGGTCGATAAGTGGTGCTGTTGATATTTGCGTGACTTACGAGGAATTTATTTTACAAGCAGATTGCGAAGATGGACTCATTTGCAACCCATTTGCTACTGTAATTGGTGGTTCACGTTACAATTGTAAACCTTCATAGATAACGCTTCTAACAAGAGATCATAGCGAAAGTGTTAGCCTTTGACGGCCAATTATACAACATTTCCAAGCTTTATTTTATTGTTAAGAAACGATGTAATGTAAAAATATGTTTTCCCAAATTTTTTTTATCAGTATTTACAATAAATTGTTAAACTACAATTTATCGATTTAAGAAGGACCTATTAGCACCCGCTTAATACATTTTTATACTGATTTCTAAGTCATAATATGAGGTTTCTTCAACTTGACTATTTTTGGCTCAATTTCCCAATTTGTCAGTTAAGAAATAACAATCGAATAAAGTTCAATACGACTCGTTTCAAATTGTTTTATTCCGTAACGAAATAACTTAACAACGTTATTAATTCAAACTGCTTATTTATAGGCGATTGATAAATCCGCCATAAGTTAAGTTCAAAAATGAACGCGTTGAAAACTATGACGACAGAATCTTATTAAGGTTTTAAACAGATGCCAAGTATTTCCCCATCGTTTAGAGAGCTAAGAGCCGTGCTCTCGCCGCCCTTCCGCCGATTAAGTGATCCCATTTATTTTAATACTTTATTTACCGGTGTTTAATACTTTATTTAGCGGTTTTTAACAATATCCGAAGCGCAAGCGGTCCCGCAAATTACTAACTCAGTAAGCGCAGATTTTCACTAAAGAAACGCAAACAGATTTTTGTTAAGTTATTCAATACTGTTTTTAAGGTGGGTGTGCAATTTAATAAGACCGGTTGCATTTAAAATTTTTAAAGAAGGTTTAAAAACCACTAGGCCACAGAGGCAATAATAAATTAGTTACAAATTAAGACAGTACCAGTAGTTTAACGAGCTAAGCCTAGTTCTGCAATAGGTTTTGAAACAAGTTGATACATTACTTAGTAGAGCGTGATCCACTGAGAAAAAAACATTTACTCTAAAAAATACCTTATTTAACATTTGACTCCATATTTGCCTAACAAAATCTGAACTAAGTAATTTTTGGGTTTAAACATGTATTTTAATCTACAGTAAATCTTATTGGTTAATTTAGCAACTTATTCACATGCATTTTGTATAAGCACAATTTTCAGTAGGTATCAAATACATGTTAAAAGGAAAAAATATATTCCAAACTAGATGATGCCCGCGAAATTACATACTAAGTAATTTCTCTTTCTACCAAATGACATTCGAATTTGTTCAGTAGTTTTTCCGTGCAAGAATAACAATCATACATTCAGACCACCATAGATTTTTACAAGCTTTCGGGTTTATAATACTAGGTACTATGATAGATAGATAGATAGATATACTTTATTGCACAAAATCTTTACAGAAATAGGTTTTACAGAAAAATTATAGTACAATTTATGATATTAATAGCCAACAAATAAAAAGTGTATCCTAGCTGGCTCCCATTTTTCAGTGTGGTACCCAGGTGTAAGTTAATATCGAACTGGCCCACCTGAGCATTCAATTAGGGCTGCGATAGTATCGGGGCGGTGCCTCCTGCTAATACTGCGACGGCGGAAGCGCCCGTGTCGCCCATGATTTGTTAACTCGTCGTTAGGCCTCTGCCCGCCGTTGGCCCTTTCCTGCCTAGTTCAGAATGGAAACTTACCTTTTCTAGTAAAATGGTGCTATGGTAAAATTTTAAACATTTGAAATAATTTAACGGGTCAAAACGCGACACCATTTTTATTTAGTAGTTAATACGAACTACTTACTGCCCAATTAGATTAGGTTGCACCTACCGTGGTTATGAGCTGACTGATAAAATAAAAATGGTGTCGCGTTTTGCTTTTGACCCGTTAAATTATTTTAAATGTTTAAAATGGAACGCAAAAATCTTAAAGTTTATATGGTACTCGTAAAATATATTTCCAATATTTGAAAAACGATCCGTATTTATTACAATCTTTACGGATTACGAGGCGTAAGCTAAAAACGACTGACGGACGACTGGTGACAGATGATATGGAAAGTAAATTTGAATTAATGACTCTTGATCGGTTCATTTTTGACACATTTCGAATCGTAAATTATTGAAACTGGGCATTAATAGTTTCATACAAAGGGCTAACTCATATGTAATCCTTAAAAAAATCATAAATTAATGGCAGTTCGATAATAGCGTGATCTTGGATTGGAAATTTCTCAACCACAATACTACTCAAGCCTTTGTATTTGATACCGTATATAAGAGAGTAGTGTCAAAATATAATCCGACATTTTGTCACGGCGGCCATCTTGGACCGATTTTCAAAGATCACTCCCGGCTCACTCAGTTTCATTCACACAATCTCTTTCGGTGTCTTGAAATCTATGCTGATTAAACGATGACCAAGTAAACGATATTTATTAGCAACCTAATGAAATAGCCAACACAGTATGAAGCAGTGGGACGCTATCGCCCCCCAGATACTATCGCCGCCCGCCTAATTGAATGTGCAGGTGCTGGGCATTGTCGATACTAATAATTGTGCTTCGTGGTATACACAAAAGCACGTGAGACTAAACCCTGATACCGCGGACATAAGAATTAAAATATGTTAACCTTGACGTGCTGTGAGCGTACTTTAGCAAATGTATAAATGTGTTGTTGATTGACACTATTCACAAAATAATTAAAGGTAACTATGCCTTTAAACAGGCTTTTATATCTCATCGTCTATTTAACATTTTTTGGTAAATGCTACTATAAAATGATGTGAAACTAATTTAATAGTGTATTGATAAGTAATATTGTTACCTCACAAGTTATCTTATTCATAGACAATAAATAGGTAATATCCAAGTATTAAAAAGTCTACTAAGTCTCTTATATAGCGGTCTTCTCGGTAGATATAGGTTCCGGAACTGGAAGTAGAGTCACAATGAATTCAATGACGATACCAAAAGTGATATTTGTAACTTTCATGAATAAAAAAATATTTGACATTGTCTTGAGTTAAGTGTTTTCTATTGTGTTTTCTATACACGGCGGTAGAATACTTTATTTGTACTGACTATTCATAAGTGCTTTTGTAAAGTTTACATGAATAAAGATGATTTCTATTCTATTCTATTCTATTCTATTCTATTCCAATAAATAAAGAAAAAAAAAACACATATGATCACGTATCTCTGGTAATCTTTAGCTAAGTGGCAATAACTCCTTGGTCAGTTACACAAATCTCGACGTATCCATCGTGGGGCGGCTATCGCGCGCCGCCCTTGCTATCGGCGCCCGCCTAATTGAATGTACACAGTCAGGTGCCGCCTAATGGCGTAGACGCGATCTATTATCTACTGAAGTTGCACCTAGTTAAGGAAATCCAAAATTAACTTCCTGTTTAAAAACAATATATATTGTGCAAAGTGCAAAGAATACGCCCAAATTTTGAGTACGAAGATGGAGAACGTTCTTCATGTTTATGAAGGCATCAAAAAGTTTTTAGGCGAGCCTAGTATAATAAAAGTTGCCTGTTCATTAAGATTTAAAAATCGAATTAACCGATTTCAATGCTGAATTCATCGGATAATTAAAAAATAGTTACCGCCTCAAATTGAATCTTACGGTCTGACTTACCGGCAAAACCCAAAAAAAATTTCAAAGCTTCATGCCTTAGCGTTAAATAGTGATTTATTAAGAAGATTTACATGTATAAAATATACATATATAAATGTACAAATGTACAGAAAAGACGAAAGATAAAAAAAACACTTCGCCCCATACCTGTTACATCCATATTGTGTTTGCACAAAATAGTAGAAATATAAAATTTTAACATCCTCGTAATAATTATCATTTATTGCTTGCGGCTGTACATTAACCTCTTAAATTATAATTTTTACAGCATTCACAAATAATTGTAAGGTAAAAATACCGTAAAATACTTTATGTTATCAAGTTTGTAGAAGACCATATTTTAAAATGCTGGGAAACTATTTAATAGTAAATGTGTTTCTCAGTCCCTAATTGTCACGTCGCAAGGAGTTCTTTTCATAGAAAACTAACAAAGAAATAGTGTATTGACAGATATTTAAAAGAATCTCAGTTGATTATCCAGTGGATCCTTATTGTCTTTTTCTACAAAGTTAATTTACCGCAATCTCATTGTTTTTAAAACCTAAAGACCCTTTTGGTGCTAAAAGAAACAACAGAGCTGTTACGTTTGATTGCTTCCGGATTAGCCGCGTCCTCGGGAGTGCTCGGAGGGTCACGGGTTCAATCCAGGCCCGTGGACGCTAAACGGTTACTGTGACGGCTGTAACGTTACGACCTCTTGTTTTTTATGGCGCCTTAATGATTACGGGCCTGTTAAGTGTCACACGGCGTTGTAATTGTTTGTTATCTTTTTTGGAGGGTCAGAGTGGTTACATATTCTATACTGTATGTTGTCTGCCGTTTTTATCTCTCTATTTATTGATTTGTTTTATTGAAAATTGAAAAAAATCAATATTTTTGGGGAAATATCTGTAACTGGGGAAATAAGATAAAATAAAATCAAGAAAACATTATTACCAAATTATTCACACTTAGTTTAATTTTGTTAGTACAAATTATTAAACAGTAAATTATTTTTATTATTATTTTTAAATGTAACGGGTTTAAATAACTGTTCCTGGAATCAGCAGTCAAATAAGTACGAGTATTTATTGCTTTAAATTTTGCATTAATTTTTATTTTTTATTAATTTCTTTAGAGCGTTATCATTTTATCAGGAAGCTATGGGCATGCCCAGGCATGCGCCGAAGCATCCACCGAAGCATCCACATTCTGTGCATGATTGGACGCATTCAAGCTATTAAGGTCGACTGGCAAACGAACCCGCGCTTATTAAACTGTTTCTATCATTTTAACCAAACCCAAAATGCATTTTCAATTGCTTTTTATTTTTTACTGCTATTTGCATCAATACTCTCTTTAATGACCACGTATGACGCTTATAATAGGATACTATAAGTACATTACCCAGATTATAATTCAATTAATGTTTCCCTTTTTACTTTATAAAGCCAGCCGCTTCGATGCTAATATGAAGCAAGGGACATAATAAACTTATCACTTTGTTGATAGTTAAAAACTGCATTTAAATCCGCCAAGTACTTAAAAAGATTTAAGCAAACAGATAAACAAATTTATACTATGTAAAGATCACAATAAATCAGTGAGCATTGTTCTGGACTCATATATCTCTTGCTTTACTGGTTCGTTTTTTTTCTGTGTTTTGAAGAAGCTATCCGACTTTCGATTAAACGCTCGCATCAAAACCACCCTCAAAAGGCAACAGATCCCGATTCGGATTCAAAAAGGCGTTATCACCCAATCAGGAAGCACACCCGCGTCCGGCGCAAACAAGTGCGGACGCATTAAGGCTGGGCAGGCGGCCTTTCGCGCCGTTCGCCGTCCGCTTGCATCGCGATAGCACTAACGGCCCCTGGCGGCCGTTAAGCGCGTTTCGGGCGCGTTAGCACCGGCCGCTTCCTCCGCATTGTGATACGGGAAGCTTTGTACGGCGCGCGGCGTTACTCGTAAATTTTTCGCGGTAGTTTAATGAAAGTTGAGGGTTTCAAGATTGTATCTGGAGGATTGTCGGTTTTTAGTTTTAGAATTTCGGCTATTAAGATCAGTGGCGTCTGCCTAGTCAAATGCAATGAACGTTTGGTGAAGTATTTTTTGTTTTATGGGTATTGAGTAGTAATTAGTCGCTATGTTCAGCTTTGGTTTGTCATTATTGTAACGATGATTTGATTTGAATGATTAAGGCTTTCACCTATTAAGGAGACATTAATTATGTTGATACTCCTTACTTTAGGCACATCTTTAGGTATTAACGATTCATTACCAATAATTTTAAGCGAAACACAAAAAAATAAACTCAATAAACATTTAGTATAAATCTACACAGTAATTAATAAAACAAAGTTATTGCCATTCAAACTATTCTAATTGTAATTAAGAAGTTTTCCACAAGTTAAAATTTCAGACATATTTACTCCCTTGCATGCGATTTCATCTCTATTTTATATTTAAGATGCATGCATTCTTTGATACAGGTAAAAGTGAAGAGTTAGTAAGTAATATTTGTATAGAACCTAGGAATTTTTGGCAAAATTACCTATCAACCAAAAACTTTTATTTTTCCGAAGTGACTCTCAAAAAGTTTTATTCATGTGCTTTGAAGTCTACACTAAAATCTTTTCACACTCGCGGAGTGGCGAAATACTCGTTTTTCCTTACCCCCAGACGTCTCTGGGAGTCGTAAAAAGGCCGTTCAAAAGCTGACCCACTTGGGCACAAAGGTGCACTGAATGAACCCGGTGCAATCAGATTCGGAGGTGCCAAGTGCCCGCAAGAATAGGGCCTTAAAATAAATATGGCGGAGTAAATGATAGGACACTTTTCACTGCACGAAATGAAGATAAAACAAATGAGTTTGAAGTTGGAATCAGTCGTTGATAAAGAATTAAATTGGCGCCAATAGTCAGACGTGTGATTAATTAGACAGTCGAAAATATACTTACTTAAATTTTTTATGTCTTTTTACCAGCCCGCGACTTTGTTCGCCTTATTTCTGTATCCTATGTATTCATCTGGTGACTCTCTTATATAATTATTAAAATTTAACTCCAAATCCATGCATATAGTTTTGTGTGAAATCGACACAAATTTTTTTCACAATAAGGATGATTGATATTCATCATATTTAAGCCACTTTTTACCACTCGATATATCGCGAACAAAGTCTCGGGCGACAGCTAGTTATCTAAAGGTGGGTTGTCATTTTAACGTCACTAAAGTTTGGCGGAGGGACGAAAAAAATTTACCATATCCAAATACTGTGGTCCTTCGAGCCAGATGAGTTTATCAAATTAATGAAAATACTCTCTTTGAATTTTCATTAATTTGATAAACTCATAGCCTCCAACGCCTAAAATTATGATTTAAGTCTATAGTTTCAAAAGTAAGTAGTTTACATTCGATACACGTTAAATAGGAAAGAAAAGATAAATCTATTTGAAAGTAAGCATGCATGTCTTCCAGATCTTTGTTCAAATGTCGATAGAACGTTTTTTGAGTTTCCTATTCTTTTGTGGTCTCCGAACTCACATTCAAACCGAACTTAAACTCAAACAATAAGTCCCAGTTGATAAAAGGCGCTTTTAAAGCCGTTTTTAGGGGAAAAAGGGGCAATGAGAGTCAGATGACAATGGTGGTCAGCGTTCTAGTTCCTAGGCGACAGTAGCTAAACAAACGAATATTGTCCATAAAGACTCGTTACGCCACTACTCGCGGCCCCCCGATCGCCCGTCCAGTGCGCGTCCATCGTTTGCACAGGAACGCAGTTTCGCAGTTTCGCGCTCATTTCATGTAATTTTACGTGTGCAGAAAATAAGTGGTGAGTACATCAATACATAAATTTTAAATACTTAGAGTAAATTATTGTGTGTCTTTAAGGTTATATTATTGATTTAAAAAAGATTTCTGGCATTTCAATAGCAAATTAAAATTTCATTTAATTTTTTTACACTTTTAGTACGATCGGGTAATAAGAGTCACTGCAGTGCGGGCAATGAGGGTCGACTCCAATTTGCCCGCAATCATTTAAAAATACTTATAAGTAGGTAATTCTCATTAATTTCTATTTCAGAAATACCAAAAATACGTGTCAGGTCCACAAATAAGGCTCAGTGGTCATCTGAAACACTATCAAAAGCTAAGGCTCTCGTGAGGGAAGGGTACAGTGTGGAAAATGCTGCTAAACTAATGAATATACCTTTTTCAAGCCTCCAAAAGTGGTTAAAGAAGGACGATTCATCTGTACCACGTCTTGGACGACTTCCTGTATTCACAGCAGAAGAAGAAAAGGCATTTGCAGACCGGAATTTTTTTTATCTTCTATTAACCCAACCTGAAGTAATTGTTCAAGATACCTCAATCGTCATTTTATCTACATCTGCTCCAACAACTCCAATTCCACCTACATCATCTGCAATAATAGATCCAATGCCGTGTAAATCATCGGTTACAACAAATTTAACACCATCTACATCGTCTGCAGAAATACTTCATATGCCATCAACATCATTCACAGCAGTTGGTGCAATACCATCGACTTCGTCAGCAACGTGAGCCCTAGGTCTGCTTTCATTACCTATCAAAAAGATTCCTGAAAAGCCCATAAGAAAAGGACGGATGAAGCAACATGCAAAAATTATGACATCAACAGCCGTCAATGATAGCCTTGTTGAAAAAGAAAATAAGAAAGCATCTAGAGCAGCAAAAGGAAAAAACCTTATGCCGAATGCTAGCAAGAAACAGAAACCTAAGAAAGACATTGCGAATAAGGCCAAAAGGCGCGTACTTCAAAATCTAAACAGTTCTTCAGATTCCGATATTAGTCTTAATCAGATATGTGACGACGACGATTTGAATAAATGTTTAGTATGCGATGAGTTTGGTCGCAACAACGAATTATGGTACAGATGCACTGTTTGTGGCTTATGGGCACACGCTAGGTGCACATGAGCCAAAAGGTTACGTATGTGACATTTGTTAGGGTAGGCTGACTCTCATTGTCTTCATAGTGACTATGATTGCCCTCAGATATGGACAATGGTGGTCAAAGACGTTTTTTTTTTAAAGTTTATTATTAATTAATATATGATTCCATAGGTAATGAAACTGTCTGAGATTGAAAGTGTAATAATTGAAATACTTTAAACGTTAATTAAAATAAAGATAAAGTAAAAATTGTGTGTTTTATTCCATATCTTGCTTAAGTGACTCCTATTACCCCCTTTTCCCCTAACCATGCAAGCTCGTATCGCGTATCTGGGAGCACTGTTTCGAAGTTCCTTGCTGATTCAACTGATATATTCAAGCGAGATACGGAGTTCACAGTTAAACTTTCAGATTTTGGACCGAGTGCGCTGTAGAGGTAAATAGATTTAGTGCGCGACGGTAGCTTGAGATACAGGAACAGTTTTTTAAAGTAGAACCTTGGAGACTACATGTTTTTAATTAAATTCTTTAATGCAATTTTAAGTAGAATCAAAGAAGGCGAAATTATTTAGGGGTTTTTATTTTTATTTTAATTAGGCCTAAATCACGTCTGGTGTCAAGTAGATGAGGCCTAAGATGGACATTTGCCTGTCTGTCACTTTCACCTTATATAGATAAAGTTATTATATGTAGTATTAATTTTGCCTACATTGGTAAATTTGCTTTAAGTCCAAAAGAAAATGGTTTTAACGAACAAAATTACAGCTTTTTGTCGCTTGACTCATGAGTGGCTAATTTATTTAATTAGTTACTTTAATGTCCTTATAAAAAGTAGTAAAGGTTAACTTTCTGCATAAATGAGAAGGGAATGGAGTTGCATACGATCTATCATAAAATGTTATCAGACCACACAATTGCAAGTCAAAAATGTATACTACTTATATTTATTTAAAATAAAAGAGTGGGTAATACAATTTTGAAAATCTAAACTCATAGTCCAAAGTTACTTCTAATGTATTCGTAACCACCATTATGTGCGTCTTAGGTTCGTGCACACATTGCCAGTGTATGTATTCATTTACGTCAAACGACAAAACGTCGGGTGCACATTTGCATCGAGCGCATTCAAGACATCGGCCACGATACGTTGGCAGATACGCCCAACTTTGGAAGATCCAATACGAGGACCAAAAGTTTGAGGTGTTTGGCGTAAGCGACAGGCATTCGCGAATTACATAGTAGCGATTTTAACTCGCCTTTTGAAGTCGCATGACGGTTAAAAAATAGAAGTGAAATTTTAAAAGAGGCAGGGTAAAGCGATTTGTTGCTCGAACTGGAGCAGCCCGACTAGTGAAATACCTCCACCTTACAGAAGACCGCAGCCGAATAACAAGACAATCACTCCGGTTTTGTTGTGTTCCTGCATGTAAGTAAGGTTTCCAGAGCTCTTGGGGGATGCGCCATTAGTAGCAGGGGTCAAGCCTTCAAGGTAAGGGCGACAAGTCTAGTAACAGTTTTACTATGCTATACTTTTCGCCCTTAAGCTAGGAACTTATTACCTCTTAACATCAGGTGGGATGAGGTCAATCTTGAAGTGCGTCTTTTCACCTTGTAGCGTATAATGTGTTAAAATTGACTATCCAACCGAGTACGAACCGTTAATTCTAATTTCCAATTTACTTTCCATATCAGCTTTCATCAGTCATCTGTCGTCGGTTAGCTTACGGCTCGTGTAATTTATACTATCCGTATCTGGAACTGATCGTCAAATATAAGAACCGGGCATAAGCAGACAGACTAAATGACTGTTGAATGTGATACCAAAATGCCTTTTAATTTGGTTAAAGCGGTCACCCATTAAATACAGCTACGCGGCATGCTTTTCTAGTATGTTTACTTTGTCGCAAACACCTTGGCGTCTACTCTTGAAAACGAAACGAACAAACGATAGGTTTCGTTTTTGAAGATTGATCAAAAGTTAGGGAATTAAAACGTGATTTTTGATTTGTATAAATAATATTTTGTTTTTTGATAACGCTTTATTCGCATTCGAAGTGTGTTAGTTGTGATAATGAGCAATAAAAAATACTAAACGTCATCGGATCCGACATATTTCGTTTTCAAGAGTAGACGCCCTTGTATTTCAACCAGATCATGTTACCACCATTTTACTTAGGTTACTGAGAATTATATAAAGAATACGATTATTTAATTTCCGCTCCGAAATATAAAATAATAATATGACAAAATGAAATATTCGAAACTTCCTCAGATACAACGCCTAAATAATATTTACATACTGTACTAGCGGTCCCGGCGAACTTCGTTTCGCCTCAGAGAATATTTCCCGCTTTTCTGTTCAAATTTTACAAATTTTACCAAGGATCCCTAATTTATCCTATGTCAAATTGGA
This sequence comes from Glyphodes pyloalis, assembly GCA_037074685.1. Classification (NCBI taxonomy): domain Eukaryota; kingdom Metazoa; phylum Arthropoda; class Insecta; order Lepidoptera; family Crambidae; genus Glyphodes; species Glyphodes pyloalis. Next base: position 3,301,541 of record JAYKKO010000043.1, on the reverse strand, counting down.
AGAATGTAGCATTCTATTGGTGAAAGAATTTTTTAAATCGGCCCAGTACTTTTTGAGCCTATTCTTTACGAACATACAAAAATAGGTACAAATCTTTCCTCTTTATAATATTAGTGTAGATTTAGCTATAGGTATATTTGTCAGAATCATAATATCATTTAAATAAAATCGTATTTAACAGTAACTAGATTAATAAATCTATCAGTAGAACACAAAAAAACACCCATTAAAACGGGTGCGTATTTCTAATAAATATTCAAGCTCACCCATAACGTTATAATAACAACGCGTTATCAAACAGTTATCGAAAGACGTTATCAACCTTTTATCTCTGACAAACATCTCAGCCTAACATCGAGATAAAAAATTAGCTTATCAACTTTGGACCTTATTCCTTTTCACTTAAGAACATTGCAGTTTCCACAAGCCGTTCAAATTTTATTAATAAAGTAGCTTTTATCACTTTGATATCAACAGAGATAGAATAACTAAATAAGGATATTTCATAGCACAGAATATCTCTTCGTAGAAAGATATGGAATTTTATCTTTATTTTTAGGAAGCGCTATCTGATGCAAGTAAAGGAATGCATTATGTTTCGTTATCAGTGCTTTGCTTCTGAATTTACGTTATTTTGAAGATAATTCGCGATGCACGAGTATTGTGATAAACTTATTACGGAATATGCTTGATACAGACAAGATATATTGCTTTACTGCAAGCAATATATTTACATATTAAAACGTTACATTGAATCCGTAATTAAATTTTAATTTATAAGGATGGCTAATCAGGCTTAGGTGAATCTACATGCCTTTTTTATTAATATATATTTTAGATAAGGTTTCGAATGTTTTTGATATTATTTTTGTTTACTTTTCTGTCTATCACTCTTCCTTGCTGTCTGCATTGCACGTACCCTTAATACATTATTTTTCCTTATTTTATATCATTTTTCTTTCCTAATTCCACAACAATCGCAGCAGGTAGTACTTGCATTAAATAAATACAATTATGGCAACATAACTTTTAATGCTTATGAGACTCCTGATCTCGCAAACAATATAAACAGTTGCGTGGGACTTTGCCTACTTACTTGATTTGTTTAATAATTTTTAGACGGAGGAAATAGCAGCCAGCGATTTTTTATAGTACTTTACGCAGTACTAGCGAACTTTAAATATTAGAAACAGAAAAAGTTTCACGTACCGCGCGTGCTGCTCTTCCAACTGAGCTAACCGCAAGTTATCGTAGGCGATGAAATTTTTCTGCTGTATCAACGGTTAGCCTCCGGTAAGTGCCCTCTGCCGAATATGTTTAGAATTACATACTTATCGGCCCGTGGTACATTCGTTGCAAAAATGTTTAAAAACCACGGACGAAGACACCTTGGCATCTTAATCGATTTTTTATTTTTATAGTACTTTACGCCGTACTAGCGAACTTTACTTATTAGAATCAGATAATTTTTATCTTATTATATATATATAGATAAAAAAAATATGTTTCAAATATTTAGGAGCAAGCGTCTTGTGGCTTACGCCGCGCCTCCCAAAGACAGTCATTGCAACTAATACGCTTTAGATGCACTTCTAATTAAACTGTTATGTTAGTGTGGCGCTATAGTGTCGCACTACGTGAGATAAGATTGTTGCGCTGCAGTTCGCGTCACATTTGATGCGACCGAATGGTGCGAGCTTCGGTTTCGACTTTAACAAACTTGTACCTGCGCTCTCTTATAGGGAAAACTGGACGATTGGACCAATGGGGACTGGTCTGCTCCAGTTTACCTCTCTAAGTAAATACTTAAGTACTTAATTGTTTCATCACTCATCAAAACAAAACTATATGACTTGGTCCAAAGTGTTCTACACATAGCAATAAGTTAGAAACTGCTACTGTAATTGATCTGCTGAGTTTCTTACCGGTGTCTTCTCGGTAGATATAGGTTCCGAACCGGAAGTAGAATCAATTTGCATTGTATTCAATGACGATTCAAAAGTGTTATATGTAACCTACTTGAATAAAGAAATATTTGAGTTTGAGTTTGAGTTTGAAATGGCGTTTTTGATTAACAGCCTTGTGTTTCAATAAGATCTTCCCACCATTTAACTTAAGTTACTGAGAATTTTCTAAAGAATACGAAATTTTAAGTTCTTCTTCGAAATATAATCCAATCTTAAGACAAAATGAAATATTAAACTGTTGCTGTTATACAGGTTGCGGCTTCAATCCCCACCAGGAAAAACATTTGTGTTTTTTCCGAGTCTGGGTGTTGGAAAACGTTCTAGCAGCCGCCGCGCTTTCCACGCATACTATCCATATTTTACACTGAGTCTCCTATTGGTCGCAGCATAATATAATATAGCCTAAACCCTTCTTCGATAAATAAGACTACCTCACACAACATTTTCTTTTATTCGAACTTGTAGTTTCTTAGATTTTTACGTCCAAATAAACTCTTTAGCTTTATGATATTAGTAGGTATAAGCTACCAGCTGTTACCCGACTTCGATCGAGTTATTTCAGGATAAAAAGTATCCCATGTGATATCCTAGAAACTTATCTGCCTGTTTTCATTATTTTATTATTACAGCTGTGCAAGCATAGTTATCAATGTTGTATAAACATGTTATTGAAATTAATACAAACTCTAATGAAATGCGATTTGAGTTTATGTAATTTGTCTTTTTATAAATTCTACTAATGTTATGTTTGTGAATGTATGGATGTTTCTAGTAGTAAACTATGAATTAAAATTTTCATTGTGTACATTCGGCGTCTATAGATTGTTTGTCCTGAGTCCCTTGTCACATTAAAATTCTGTTTTTATGGCTATGTTCGATGGACACTTAATTTAATGTGGCAAAGTACTGATGGGCTAATAATATCTGAACACTCATGATTTATGTTATGTAGTTAATGCCCTTCATTTTTTAAATCTAGTTACATAGACGTTATTTCTTTTCATTGAAAATTGCCTGTCATTACACATTGTCAAATCTATCAGAGTTCATAAGTACTAAATACCATTTGTAACACCTAATTCATTATTAATTGACAATAATACTATTGATTGTTGACATCCATTGTATGTACTTATATAAAGTGTTGCAGTGTTCAGATATTGTTTCTTAGTTGGGATTTTAGAAGATAATGACATGACTATTCATAAGTATTACTAATGTAATCTATGTGAATAAAAAAATATTGACTTTGACTTTAACTTTGACTTTGACTTGAATTTGACTTTGAATGTCTAGCTGCACAGATATTAATGAAGTAAAATATTTTTTAATAATTTTTAAACTTTATAGCACAAAAAAAGTAGAGAAGGCGGACTTAATGCTAAGAACATTCTATACCAGTTTACCTTGTTGTGCAGATAATTAAGATTACGGGTGCGTTAACAGTAAGAAGGTGTGTATGGATTACAAACAAAATAAATAATTATCTCAACAGTAGATGTTTTTAAAGAATATAATATTCATGCTTAGAAATTTCTAAGCTCAAGTGGGAGTACGCCGGACACGTGTGCCGAATGAAACCAGAGAGGTGGGCCAAGGTTGTTACCCAATGGACACCAGAAGACGGACGACGTCCAAGAGGAAGGCCGGAAATGCGTTGGCGTGACGACCTGGACCGTTTTTCTCAAGGTTGGCAAGACTTGGCACCTGATGGAGAGCGCTGGAAGTGTATGGGGGAGGCCTTTGCCCAGCAGTGGGACAGTTTATAGGCAAAGTAAAATATATATATATATATTCATACTAATTAAATTTTAGATGGTTACTTATTGCGTATGGAATGTATTACCATTTTAAGAAGTACATGGACGCTTTCAATGTGGTTGTAAGATCCAGACCTGGAGAAAAACATTGTGTCTGGCTTTCAAAAGGACTGACGGCTGTAAATCTAAAGGCAACTGTACACAAACTAAAAATGTTGATAGTACATTCGGCATCGCAACATCACACAGATAGAACGTTGTCAAACGGCGTCACATTCCAAAAAGAAACCAGTCCCCTTTATCGAGCAATCTTTTTTCTCAAATGGACCCCTGACGTTTTGAGATAAACCACATCAGAATCGCAATTTAAATCATACGCCGATTTCGTTCGCACACGACGCCGTTATCAGCAAAAGCACTCCCGCTTATCTCTGGAGACGCAATCTCACATATTATGACCTGTAAGGCCGCCCAAGCACGCGCGACAAACGGCCGATTTGTCGGATTGACGTGGTGTAAGAAAGTCGCGAGATACTGGACGGAGTAGGCGATTAGGGAAGCACTTATGGAGGAAAATGATTTAGTTATCGCCCTTCCAAAGGAAAGGGTTTGTGGTGATAATTATCGTTGTTTATTGCTGTGCCTTTCAAATAGATGGGATGGGAAGGTGACCTTTTCTGAGGTGGGTTGAGATGTAAAATTTTAAACTGTGTTTGGAGTTTAAGTGTATATGAAATTTGAACGCAAAAGCGATAGAGTTAAAGACATTATTAATGTGAATAAAAAACCTATTTATTAATGTAAATTACATCAGTAATATTTATGAATCGTCTACATAAACCAAGTAAAGCTACTTAGTACCCAGTCAGCAAGAACCTTTGCAGCTTTCATAACAAAAAACAACTGAGCTTTGTACTAAGACATTACAAATATTTTATTGCTTATCATGAAATGAAGTGTAGTATGTGCTCTACATCTAATGAAATTCTGATCTTAAACACTGCATTAGTTTAGTAATGGCTAAATTGTAAACCATAACTTGTTTTTAATGTAATCTTTGATCTGTATTGGGATATTAATAAGGCTAGTAGATCATATTTTTATGGCGCGACTCATATATTATGGGTACACTTTAACTTCAATTATCGCGTACCATCAAGCTCACATTATTCCTTCTTGTTGCTGATAAATGATGAATTTATAAAACGCAATTGCGATTAATCGCAACGACTTTTCCTACTAGTCGCGCGTTCGTCGGCAGCTTGCCTCATAATGGCGGAGTGATTCATTCCACTGACGCTATCCGAATGTTTTAAGCTTATCCGCAGATACGCGGTGGGGCACGGAATTATGTCGCGTGAACCGGCTGGATAGATACGCCGTTACCTGTTATGGCGTGGGTAATCAGCCGCTTTGTAGTTGTGTACTAATGTTTTTAAAAAAATCTTATAATTTGTGAAAACATTTTTTTAAATTAGAAGGGTTTTTAACGAATTAATATCCGCGATTGGATGAGGACTTGTTATTTTCTTTATAAATGCATGTATTGTTGTTATTGTCCAAGATATCTGCAAATAAAGAGCTGTCCAAAACCCCACCTCTTCTAAACTAAACGACGGGATTTATTTAACAAACAAACAGCGATTCAAGTACAATAGTCCATAAAGTTACTGATGCAGTTTGTCTGTGGGGTCACAAGTCTCAATTAAAACTTTACTAAATTACTTTAGCTAAGGTATATTTTTAAGTGTTCTTTAAATAAATTATTATCTTGTTCCCGGGATACCCCGGGAAAACTGCTTTAGGTACGACTAAATTTGCCCGCTGCTGGCATGATATTATTTTTAATAAGTGTTCATTAATTTAGCAACTGTAACTGACGCTTCCATTAATAAATTACTGATCTCAAACGAGTCGCGATTTTCTCACCAATCCCGTCCTTCATACCTACAATGTAATTATGTTATTGTTTAGTATAATGCTTGTAATCTCAGACCAACCTTTATTGGTAAGATAAAGTAAAATTTTAATGCTAATTGGTGCCACATAAACAGACTGAGGTCGGTAATTCCTTTTTTTGTGGACCCTTAATGGCAGATTTGCAGTTAGATAAGTTTTTTAAGCTATTACAACGTTTGCTAAGGGTTCCGGCTGTGATTAGGTTTTTAAATTGGATTTTCGACCGATTTTTCTGGATTTCCTTGATGTTTTAAGAACTGTGTTGTTTGCATTAACGTTTTGGAGGTTCTAATGGTTTTAAGTTTTAACAATATACCTATACGAGTAGCACTTACATAATATGTGTGGATTGTGTTGAATTGAGGAGACCTCCATTACTGAGTGGCGAACGGGTTGAACTTTGGCGTCGCCCCATATCTGTGGTTTCGAGTTCGACTCCGAGTTCGACTCCGAGTTCGACTCCGAGTTCGACTCCCGGTCGAGTCAATATGAAAAATGCACATTTCTATATTATTGCGGATCTAGGTGTTACTGTCGTTGTTTCTGTTTTCTGTCAGCTTTAGCTACTAACCACTGAATTAAAACAAGACAGGTGATATTGTCCAAAATTTATTTTATGATTTATTGTCAGGCAGTGTATTCTTCTTCTTAGTAGTGCACTCTTGACGGAGTGGTCCTGATCATAATGCATCGCTTTTCAGTGTAGCTTTTGCCAGTTACCTCCATCTACTCCTATTGTTCGCACTTCTGCAACACTAATTCAGAGAAATGTTTGTGGTACATTTGATGAGGTCCGTCCATCGAGTTGGCGATCTTCCGCGTGAGCGCCGACCTTCGACATGCCCCTGTATAACCAGTCTCTCCATTGAGTCTTCATTGCGAGTGATATGCCCAAACATTGTGAGTATTCGTAGTTGCACAGTCGACGATAACCTTCGTTTTATATGAAGCTCGTTTAGGATGGATATATTTGTGCGGTGGATACATAATAAAAAATTACCGAAATGTTATATATCTATACTTATAGAATAAAGCTGAAGAGTTTAATTGTTTGTTTGAGGGCGCTAAGAACAACTGTTTCGGTTGAGAAAACACTAATTATTGTGTTGAATAGTCCATTCATCAAGAAAATTTAAGACTATATAACATCACGCTGCGACGAAATGAAGCGGAGGATCAGTGGAAAATGTAGAAAAAATGAGGATGCTTTGCGTGCGACCGCAAAGTTTGACTCATTATTAATTCCGTATGTTTTTTAAATATATCTTTTCAGTTTATCCGCCCGAAATCTGGAGCCGTGTATGCACAATGCTCAAAAGTGTTGCGTGGGTACTTTTGACCCGAGCAACAGACGGCTTGTGAGGCGACAACATCTCACCCGGGTGTGGATACGCGTTATCTTCGCCGAGCACTCCTCTAACTCCCCCCCACCCCGTTCACCACTCCTGCCCTCCGTACGCCAGCCGGTTCATACTTGTCCTTAAAATTAACATCAATTTTAAAAATCGAAAAGTATGTAGTTCTGTAGGGTTAGTAGTCAGTAAACTAGTAGTATGCGTTTAGTTCTTGAAGGAGTCGATTCGAACGCGTTGAAAATAAATTCGTGCGAAACGCCTACAAAAAAAACTTTTTTTTCAAAGGGACGATTCAGACTTTCGGTCGAATTAATTCCCTGCCAATCGACTACTAGCCTGTTCTAAACTTATACGGCAGAGGGCACTAACCGCAGTCTAAGAGTAATACCTATAACGAAAAATTCTTGGCCTACGATAACTTCCGGTTACTTCAGTAGGAAGAGCAGCCGCGATCCGTAAAGGTCATGGGTTTGAATCCTACACTGCAAGAGAAAATAAAATGTTTCTGTTTCATTCAATTGCAATTTTTAGTAAAAACGTTTTCTATATTGACCCGAATTGGATTCAAACCTAAGACCTCAACGCTTTGTGTAAATTGTACGAGTATTATAAACTTTTGTATTTGTAATCATTATATTATTAGTAAATAATACAATTCTGAACTAGTTGGTGAATATATTACATAATATTAACAAAAGTAGGTAAAACATATTAGTTACTACAATAAATAAAATAAATATAAATATTGGACAACATCACATACATTGCTCTGATTCTGTGGTAAGTACCTAAAGCACTTGTGTTACAGAAATTAGAAACAACGAAGGTACCACAACACCTCTGGGTCAATATAGAAAAGTTCGTTTCCCATATTGACCCGACCGGGGATCGAACCCGTAACCTCAGAGATGGCGCGACGCCAAAGTCCGGCACGCTTGCCTCTTGGCTACGGAGGTCGTCAATAAATGTTATATTCCTCAATCTCTGTGTCCGTTTGTAATTTACACTTTTAGTCAAAAATGACATTATTATTTTACTTGGTGCTATACCAGTCTCTTCGATTTATGATGTCATGTAAGGAATAACACAAAATAAAATCTTATTGTACAGATAAAATAACATTACACTACATACTTTGGACTTTGCACCTCCTTTATGTCGAGCGCATAAGATCGAATATCGAACTGCATGTGTTAACTTTGACGTGTTGTTGACTGTACTGAAACTTTTAACCACGTTACTTAACTTAGCAAGCAAGAGCAATTATTATTTTAATCCTTGCTAACGTATGTAGCCTACGAGTAACGCTACGGCGTAGCTTACGTTGCGGACGTCATACGGCGTCGGTACATCCCATTAATTTCGGACCTCGCTTTAGACATTTGTCGACCAAAAAGCGGCCTTTCACAAAATCCTTTGGTAGGAGTGACGTCACGTGATCAATCGGCAGTCGGTATCGCCTCGCTATCGCATCGGGCGCGCCGCGGCGCCCGCTCGCGCCGTCGCTCGTTTATTTGCGGCGCTGCGCGGACGCGATATGCCGGCTTTATGACGCGTGTGGAAGGCGCTGATTGTAAAACCGAGGGTTTTTGACGTTTGAATTCGCTGTGGGGAAAATTGAAAAATACATGCGGCGCTGTATTAGGTTAATTTACATTTTTATTTCCAGGATATGTAGCAAAAAAACAACCCTGCAAGTGCAAATTCGGAAGTCGTGTGCTCATTTTATGCATTTAAATTGTCTGACGATAGTTATATCATAAATAGCAATCGTATTACAAATATCAACAGATCTAACGTTTGCCCCACAAAATATACTTAAATAAGCATTAATAAAACAACTGTTTATAATAGATTTTTGTCCTAGGTGGGTTTCGCTCGCAAAACCGTTTATATATGTAGTAATTTCAATACCAAATAAACCATGGATAGTAAAAACATGAAATAGATTAGATTACCAACGCAATCTTTGCTGCTGCAGACGCCCAAAGTCTACGATAACTGCTTCCTACAAGGAGGTTCTATTTATCAATCAACGCATAAACTTTCCACCTATTTCTCGTCAGTTAAGTTACAAAATCAGACAGTCTCCATTGGTATCGCTTAGCTCGCACCGTAGCGAATTTGCATGTGAAAATTTTAATACTTAATGCACCATAGATAGTAAAAATGCAGAAACAGAATGCAGACGCCCATAGTAAACTGTACCTATCAGGTGGTTATAAATATAAGCTTTTATACATATCTCAAACAGCGCACAGTGACCCCTATTTCTTGTCAGCAAAATACAAGTTCCAAAATCAGTCAGTCTTCATCTGTATCGCGTCGCTTTCGCATCGGTGTCGCACAGTAGCGCACGACGCGTCGCATCGCCATGGCACGTTATTTGCGCATAGCCGCGTAGACGTGATATGCAGGCTTTATGATGCGTGCTTGTGCAAGGCGCTGATTGTAGAACCTCGTTTTAAACCTACCGTAGACTGCTAAAATGTATAGTTGGAAAAACTTTACATGAACACAAAATATATTTTGTGAACACTTTTAAACCGCACAGCATTAAGCGTTGGAGCCCCGGGCTCAGTAATGATTGCACCTCCGAAATGCATCACTGAGGAAAAAAAATGTTTTCTTAATACTTTTAAAAGAACACGACAAAGTACTGTAAAAGTCCCAATCTTGACAATAAAATTATAAAGGCGGCTGGAATGCTTGTTGTAAGGTGCTATTAAGAAAATAATATATTTTTTCAGTATCATCGAAAGTTTCACGGACGTGCCTGATTGTTATGTGTCTTCAAAATAAAATTAATGACGACCTAAAAATATTGATAGCGCGATGTAGCATTCAACAACCATATTGCAATAGCGCCATCTGTCGACACCCGTTGGTACCTATATTTAATTAATTCTATAGTTTGAGCAGTTGTCATTTTGTATATTAAAATGCTATATGGCAATACGTGATTGGGTATTTTATTATGACATTGAAAATATTTGAACAACCATCAAGTAGGTACTATAGTTTTACCTGACGCATTCGTACCGCCATCTAGCGGATTTTTTATTTTAGAAAGTCGCCAATGTGGAACCTATACCGATTGGATTTAATAACTATTTCGCTACGACTTGACGAAGTTGTATTCTTGACAACATCATCGTCAGATTACCTAATTGCCTTAAGCTGATTTTGACACATAGCTCATTGAGGAGCCTGACCCAATTTGATACAAATCTTCGTACGACTCAAAGAGCTGCTTGGCCCCAAGAGGATTTTTCATACGTGATAATCTTCATTGTGGAGCCTGTCCCAATTAGATTGAATTACTATCTAATACTGGCTTAGCCCTTCAACTTGTATGGTTCCCAATGTGTTCATCATCAGCTTAGTCCCAAGTGGGTTTTTCATACGCGATATTCTTCATTGTGGAGCCTGTCCCAATTGGATTTAATTACTACTAGCTGTAGTTCGTAGTTTAAGTATGTATTGCATATTACATACTAGCTGTGCCCGCGACTTGTTTTGCGTGGACTATAAAATTTCTATTTTTTTTTATAACATTAAATTATTTTTCTAAAATAACAGTAGCCTAAGTTATTCCTTATTAAATCAGCTAACCTACCAATAAAAGTCACCTCAAAATCGGACCAGCCATTTTATAGATTAGCCCGAACAAACAGACACATTTATATATATATATATATATATATATATATATCGTATATATATTAATACCATGTAGTAAAAAGCGGTTATTTTAATATAACAAAGAAAGAAGGAAAGAAAACATTTATTGACTCAACTTACAAACAAAACAAAAAACATAATCTGTTCCAAACATAAATGGATTGTTTATGAGACAAAAGGAAAAAAGCTCAGCTAATGCTAAGCAGACACATTTATTTACATATATTTATTCACATTTAGACCATTTTATTTATACTTAGAGATTTAACTGGCTTTGCCCTTAAACTTGTATGCTTTCCAACATTTTCATCACAATAACGATAGCAGTTTTAATAAGTCCGAAGGCCTACAGGACAAGGCTAGTCCAAGGTGAGGATATTGTTTCCGCCATTGTGCCGGGAGGCTTATCTGCTGGGCGCAGTCGCGCCGCTCTCTAATAGCCTGGAGCTGCACACTGCACCTGTTTGCTCTTCACACAACAGTTTTCAAAAGTGCTTCCTGTATTTTTTTTCTTGCATAATGCAGTATGGGATGGGGTTCTGAACCTTTTGGTGATTTCAGTGGTGGTGAGCGTAGTTCATGTTTCATCAAATTAAAAAACGTAATCAGTTGTTTATTATTGCAAGGCGTAATTTTTATTTTAGTCCATTGAAAACATACATTTGGGGTTGCGTTTTTTAGAGGACGCAATTTTATTTTTTTGATGTATAGGGGGGTTCAGTGTAAAGCTAAAAACAAGTTTGTGGGGTCGCCACCCTTGTCCCTCGGTCGCCATCTTGAAAATAGGGGATGAAATGGTATTTACGATATATCTCTTAAACTATTTATTTTTTATTGCAAATTAAATTCTCTACAACTTTGGTCCAGTAACTTTTTGTCGTAGAACTATTTAAATAAAAAAGTTATAAGCGAAAATCTTCAGAAATTCGATAAAAAAAAATATTTTTCGATGTAACATTTTTTTTCTCATTTTACGAAAAAATGATATCTGACCATTTTTGTAGATCGTTTTTTGAGGAACAACTTTTATTCGCATCATTTTTTCATTAAGTCAATAACTAGGTTTTACAGCGCTCTGAAGTGAGTACTATTTTTCAGTACTCTTAACTATACCTATATTATACGTGTGTACCTATAATATGTCATCAGTTATTGTTTTTTTTTTTTGTTATTAGAACTTTTTTAATTACAAATTTTGCAATATTATGCAGCTACGGCTCGCGTACTGAAAAACATACCATGTTAATGAAAATTAATTTTCCTTCTAATTCACTTTAACAAAAGCGTAGTACTTATAAAAGTGCTTCCTTATGTAATATTTATTGTGAATTTAATATAAAACATAAACGTGAAATATAAACTCTTTTTTACAACCCTTTTAAAGCTACTATTTTTTCTAATCCATTCCCTACTTATTTCTTGTACCTTTACGATTAAAACCTGCACATTCAACAGTGACCTTTCAAGACATCTTTCCAAAAAACACCAAGGCACAACATCACGTATTCCTTGTTCCGTCAAATTTCAAAAGTGACCCCATCCTTTTAATTAGTTGTAAACGCGTCTGTGTTTGCGGGCGCGTTATCAGCGCGCTGCATCCATCACGACGCTTATCGCTCGCTCGCACGCTCGCTTCGCTCGTTTTATTTCGCTCTATGTGTTTGCCCGATGTCTCTTGTTTATAGTTATTATAGCTGCCGTTTTGCAATAATGCTGACAGTGATTTAACCCAGTTTCTTAATTCTGTTTTATTATTGCCAACGGTTTTAAGTTTATCCTCTTTAAAGGAGGAAATCTTCTTATTGACACAGTCAGGTAATTATTTAGCAGATTTTTAAGAAAGAGAGTTTGTTTTGATTATTTCCACTATTTTTGGTATTGATTTCAATACTTCTAAGATTATTTCTTTTGAGTTAATTGTCATTGAGTAGGTACTGTTAGGTACCTACACACACGGAATTAAAGATTCTTCCTCTTTGTTTTAAAAGCTTTTATTTAACTTGCAATCTATACTGTTATGGTGTATTTGTTTGTTAGTTTGACTAATATTTGAAAGCTTAAGTACTTGAAGGAAGCTTTGGAATCACCTAACTAATTTAAAAACAATTTAATGCTACATTCTTAAACATTGACAAACGCTCGTCTCAAACTGGCTAAACCTAGTTACATAGTATGGTAACTTATTTAAAGTGAATTATTCTTGAGCCAAGAAAAACTAAACTTTAGTAAGGTACTAACTATTTAATAGATAATTCTTTTACAGTCTCGCAGTACACGCAACATGATAATCGGATGAGAATTTATGCGCAAACCGGAGACAAGAATTACTTCGGTTTGAGGCAGTTGTTTTTTTATAAATCAGATAGGGTCTGAGGAATTCGTTCCCCGTAGGTTTCCGAAAACAACGGGAGAGGCAATGTCATAGGCATCGGCCACCCACGTGACCAGATAGCAGCAACACACGGGTACCTACCACGGGATAGGGCTGCGAGACGATTAAGACTTAATGTAAAATATACCTACCGCGTAGAAACACACATTCTAAAATCAAGTGGTTTCCATCAAGCCTTATTGACTCCAAAGTCAATAAGGGTTTCTTGGAGTTGAGAAGATTCCACGTTATTTTTAGAAAAAAAAACTAGAAGGTTGATTGAAATGTCTGTAAATACTCGATGTATATATTTTGAGAGTGCCTAGACGTAAATAAAAAAAATACAAAAGTTTAATCTTAAATAAGTATTATACAAATATGTTGCCAGTGTTTGTGTATATCTTATTATTACGCCATACTATCAAACTTTAAGTATTTTTAAGAAACAGAAAATTTCATCTCCCCTCCTTCACGTTTCGCGCGTGCTGTTCTTTCAACTGAGATAATGTACTTGTCGCCCTTAAGCTAGGACCTCATTACCACTTAACCTCAGGTGGGATGAGATCAATCTTGACGTGTAATATAAAAAAAATGTAAGCTACGATTATTTCTGTAATCATAATCATAATCAATTCATTTATTCATGTTGGTTACAAGTAACACTTATGCATCGTCAAAATGAATATAAAGCTACAGCCGTTCCTGCTGTTAATACCTCTTTGCCCTCAGTAACAACCCTTTGCCGTATCAGTTCAGAACTACATACTAATCGGTAAATTCGTTATAGAAATCTTTGAAATCCGCGGAATCGAAGGCACCTTGCCTTTGGACGTTTTATTGATGTTTACTTCCATATTGGTACATGTAACATACATTTACATATTAATTTCTAGTCTTAATATAGTTTATTTATTTAGTGTACTGTTTAATACTAAATTACACATGCCAATATAACAGTTTGAGTGCTATCTTAATTGTAGGTGTTACACAAAAGAAATTGAATAAAGTTAGCATCAGAAGTTAGTTAGTTAGTTTAAATGTTATATGACGGTAGCAGCCCTATCGGGGCAGTTCGGGCGCGCTCGGGTCGCGCGATGGCGCGATTCTGCCCACGCGCAGATGAAGTGTGCAAATTTGCTGCATTGTCATATTCCCGATGTAGATACGCGATTGCGCAGTTTGTGTTCTAGTGTAAGGATATTTTAGGCGTATTTTGTTTGTAGAGGAACTGATAAAACTTAACAAATTGCTCTGTTGTAAACGTAGGATCTTTGGAAACGGTCTCTTAAAATTCTGACTTCAGATGTTATTCACGCTACGTTAACTTTTTAGCATACTCGTGGGTTCAAAATGATCCGGGAAGAATCGACGTGATGCAACCGTTTGCAACCAATAAGGAAATGCATATCCCACTTACAAATAAAATTTCTTTTAACTAACGTCCTATTTAAGACGGATCTCTCGTACTATTCTGAAGTTCGGTGATGGTTAGTGGAAAATAATGCTTTTAGCATTAAATCTACCTTTTTGCTTTAGCTACTTAGTACTGAATCAAGGCAATGTATGTGATGTTGTCCAATATCAATACCAATAATTATAAACCATTTTCACATTTCCTTAAACTATTGGTAGGATCTCCGTTCAAATAAAATCATGTAACTACATGATCAAATCCGTCACCTCCGTCATTTCCTCACAAAACAACGACAAAAACCTCCCGCCTCCCAAAGTGAGCCGCTACTCGCAGCGCTGTAAATTAACTCGAACTGATACGGAACCATAAATCTGCAGTATCGGCCAATAGGCGATCGGCATCGCACCCCCACCCCGGTGCAACGCTCAAGTTTGTTTCTATCTTGTATAGTTGGCGCACAATCTAATTATAAGTGCAGTATGGAAGCTGTTCAAACGTGACTTCAGCTCAGCGCTTGCTTTCGTATAGCTGAAGAACATGCTGATGAAGCCGCTGGGCTTGTATAGTTGGCGCACAATCTAATTATAAGTGCAGTATGGAAGCTATAGAACAAGTGTGGATCCAGCCAAGCTCTAGCTCTCGTATGGCTGTAGCTGAACATCAGCGGCTTGTAGAGTTGGCGCACAATCTAATTATAAGTACAGTATGGAAGCTATAGATCAAGTGTGGCTCCAGCCAAGCTCTAGCTCTCGTATGGCTGTAGCTGAACATCAGCGGCTTGTAGAGTTGGCGCACAATCTAATATTTTTGTATCACTGCGACACACATTAATGTCTGGGCAGTTGTGTTAGGCTTACTTTTAGGTTTACGGTCAGCTTAAAGGCACGTTTGCACTTTGGACTTCCCACCACCCTTATTTCATGAGCATAAAAATTAATATTGAACTGCAAGGGTTTATTTTGACGCGCTGCTGACCGTACATCGCCACCTTACAAGTCTTTTTTTGTGATGAAAAACGGGTAATTATCCGTGTCTGAGTGTTTTTGCAAAAAAAAAATACAATTTGGCACTGGTTTCCATAAAGCGAGTACCTATTTTAGCTACTTATTTTGGGATAATGTGTGTGGTGTTGGTGATATTTATTTATTTACTGTCATCTATTTGTGTATACCAATAAAGACAGAGAGGAGCTTTACTGGGTCACTCCGTAATCACTACATAGTATAAAACAAAGTCGCTTTTTCTATCCCTATATCCCTTTGTACGCTTTAATCTTTAAAACTACGCAACGGATTTGGATGCGGTTTTTTTTGATAGATAGAGTGATTCCAGAGAAAGGTTTTTATGTAATAAGTAATAAAGAATAGAAAAGCCAATATTTCTTAGTATTTACATTACATCCGTGCGAAGCCGGGGCGGGTCGCTAGTTTACTACAAAGTAAAAAAACAAAGTAGCTTTTTCTGTGTGTCCCTATGTATGCATAGATCTTTAAAACTAAACCACAGACTTTGACGCGGTTTTTTAAATATTATAGTATTATCCATAAATAATGTTTATACAGACATACTATGGAACAGAAAAGCAGAAAAATTAATTAGTATCTACATTACATCCGTGCGAAGCCGGTTGTTTTATATAAGTTAACAATGGAGGCTCATTTATGATGGTTACGTCGATCCAGATGCAATCAACATATATGAGCAAATATTTTTTAAGCTTCTAGACTGTATTGATATGTACATTGTAGCTGGAGTATGTAAATCAAAGATCCGTGGCGAGATTTTGACCGTGTTGTACTGGGTGACGCTTCATCGCGATAAGTGTACCTGAAACGAAATTCCTTTCAGGGAATGGGAAAAATGTAATTTTTAAAACTTTCGTATCAGTTGTTGTGCATAGATCCAAGATAATGGCTGGAGATAATTCTGGCTTTAACTCTTACGCTTTTACTCGACAATTTCCGTTTATGATGTAGTTTTTAAAGCTTTGTGCGCCAAAAGCATGGAGTCATGGGTTCAAATCCCAGATTTATACATATTATTATTTTTAGTATAATGTCAAAGTCAAAGGCAATTCATTTATTCATGTAGGTTACAAGTAACACTTATGCATCGTCAGAATGAGCACAAACCAAAATTGAAGCTACATCCGGTTCGGAACCTAATCCTACTGAAAATAATCTGGCTAGAAACTCAGTAGTTATCCTATATATAGTAGCTTTATTTATATAAATTGTTGCTTTGTTGTTGGAAAATTAAGTTGCTGAAACGCGAGCCTCCTCTCTCATATTGCAGTGTCTTAATGGATTCTATTATGATCTAATTTTAAGAATACAATCTTTACTGTATCTTCATTATAGCTGCAATAAATTATTGAGTATTGAAACTTTCCTAGTTTGATCGGTACACACCACGATTGAACCCATTATTATTTATTAGAATACCTATTTGAATTTATTTTACCAGTGATAAATCTTTCATGCGCTGTTATTTTTACGTGACAGGGGTGTTTGCCTAGTGTGGGATTCCCCGTTTTTTAAGCTCAAGATTTTCGGTTAATAAACGCACTTTTTTTTTTATTTTATTTTAACTGACTAAGTGAACTGTCCCTGTATTATATTTCAAAACGAATCGTCTTTGAAAAACGTTGTGAGCTCGCAGTCCTTGTCTCATAAACAGTACCATGTGCAGCGCTCGTTGCGCATACGTTTACAAACGCCAGATAGAGCGCCTTTGATCCCACCACTTGTTCTAATGCACGCTGTGTTGCAATCTGATTAGTACTAGAAATGTGTTCTTGAATAATGTAGACTGTATCTTCTATCGCTGTTACAACCAGAAATTTAAAAAAAAGATATTCCATTCAGCTTTTAAAATAAATCTGAATTCAATTCAATTCAATTCAGCCTTATTTTAAAAGCTGAATGGAACATTTCTAGCCGAAAAACACACAGACAAAAAGACAAAGTACAGCCTTATATTAACAAAACCACAATAAGAATATAAAAAAGGAAAATTTATCGGTCGAATCCTGTTGCTAGTGGAAAAAGGAAAGGCACTAAGACCACTAGTATCTAGCTAAGGGACTGCGAGATTCGTCACCGACAATCGCTCTATCAAAATACAAATCAGGAGTCTTATATAGTCGAATGAAACATTATGCTACAATAAGACATAGGTAACGTCACGATTGAAACCTTTTTACACAACTGATTTTAAACCTTAGTACACCGATTTAAACCTTACTACACTGAATCGATACAGAATACCTTACGTAAAGTTTATGTCAGTTCGACTAACAATTATTTAGGTTCGCAGTTTCCATCAACTAAAGCTTCTGTTCAGGCGACGGACAAGTCCCAGGCGCTCAAGGAATTGATTGGAATACCTCAAGGCCTACCTGTCGCGTCATTCCCAATATCTGCGAGTGGCGAACCTCACACGGGGCAAGCGATACTCATCTGTATTGTGGTACTCTCATCCTTGCTTAGGGTTGCCTGGCGTTGGAATAAAGTTTAACTTAAGTTTGGGCTTTTGCATAAGTCGACCAAATTAAAAATAAACCTTTATAAGTCCTTTCTGAACATGGTGGCGCTTTGACCAATGGGTTCAAAGCGTGTTAGTTCCTAGCAACACATGTATTCACATAATCATATTAAATATCAATTAATTTATTAATATACAATTTAAGACTTTCGCGTTCCATTTTAAACATTTCAAACAAGTTAACGGATTAATTAAGTAGTTCGTATTAACTACTAAAAATAGTGTCGCGTTTTAACCCGTTAATTTATTTTAAATGGTTAATTTATTCATGTTGGTTAAAACGTAAGCATCGTCAAAATGTATTCATCTTCATTTGGTTTATATTTAAACCAAAATAAAGATTAGAATTTTTTTCTTATGTGTAAAGTTTATGCTCAGTTACTATTAAATTAATACTAATAATAAAAAGGCTGAGTTTGTTTGTTTGCTTGTTTGTTTGAACGCGCTAATTTCAAGACTAGACTATGTATTCGAACTGAAAAAAATATTTTTTGTTGAATAGCCTATTTATGTAGACATCATGCAGTGATTAACAGAAGCCAAGAATCAGTGAAAATGTTGAAAAAAAACGGGGTAAAGTCCGCATGCGATGCCGTGCTAGTGCTTAACAAAGTCTCAATTAAAATAATATCAACATTAAAGAAGTGTCTGAGATTTTCCTCAACATCTGATCAAACAAATCGCTTTGGCCTTTGAGCTGTCGCGACTAATTTATTTTTTTAGCTTATCCGGTTTGAATACTTGCCTCAAAATTACATCAATAGCGATGAATTCGATGATGGCCGCTAAGCCTTATCATCTTCGCCGAGCATAGGGGTGAGAGCCATCTGCGCTCCCCCGAAAGCAGTATTTAAGCAACAACCGGTGCGCTAACTGGGCTCAAAACTCTGGCTACTACTGAGGCGTGGCAGCCCTATTCTCTCAATTCGCCTGAGGTCCTCGTACGCACAGCTCTGTTAATAGATTTGCCTATCTGGACCTTGTACTTTAACCTTAGATTTATGGCTGGAGACTTCAAACAGATTGCTGGGCCAATGTTTGTGTTCTTAAATGCCGGCATCTACTATGAGTTCCTACTCGTGATAAAATTGTTTAAAGTTATCTTTTGAAAAAAGGTTATAACAAAGTGGAACACTATTTATTCATGACAAAAATGCGTGGACTACTAACTAGTCTAGTCGATTTTACATTTATTGAATTTTCATAAATTTGCTTTAAAGGGTACCGCAACCTAAGAGTTAATTTGTAATTGAAAAATTCACCGCTTACCATAACTTACGGTTAGCTCAGTTGGAATAGCAGATCGCGAAAGGTCGCGGGTACGAAAAATGTTTCTTTACAAAATCTATCAATTATACTGCTACTATAAGGCATATGTTTAGAATAGACAAGATTTTTGATATTAGCTTTTAGAGGAATGAAATAGGCTTCCAAATCCTACATGGCCCAAGAACCCTCAAAAAACACACAGTTGAGCGTAATCAATAGAGTCATAAGAACGGCACGCGTGATACGCTAAGGTCCAATCCCACAGCGCAAGTGGAAACGATATTATTACAGTTTCTTAAAAAAAATCTATCAACTATGCATAATCAACTAAAGGGGTACCTTTAGAGATTCGAGATCAACTTTTTTTTATATTGCACTTCAAGATGGACTCATCCCACCTGATCTTAAGTGGTAATGAGGTCCTAGGTTAAGGGCGACAAGTACAGCATAATTAAGCTGTTACTAGACAAATTGCCCTTACCTTGAAAGCTTGACCCCTGCTACTAATATAGCACCCCCCAAGAGCTGGAAACCTTACTTACACGCAGGAGCACAACAAAACAGAACTGATTGTTATTTGGCTGCGGTCTTCTGTAAGGTGGAGGTATTTCACCAGTCGGGCTGCTCCAGTTTGAGTGATAAATCGCTATGTCCTATCTCTCTAAAAACTTCTAAAGGAATGAGATAGGCTTCCAAATCCAACATGGCCGTAGTCGCGAGCACCCTCAAAAATAAACCTTTAACGACCCAAACACACAGACGAGCGTAATTAATAGAGTCGCCTGTGATAACACACGGCACATACAGGCGCGGCGTCGCACCTAGATGCGCGACCTGATAGTAGAGTTGCTGATTACCATAATGACGTCATAACTTATCTATACTTATACTATAAAGCTGAAGAGTTTGTTTGTTTGACCGCGCTAAGCTCCGGAACTACTCGTTTGAATTTAAGAATAAATTTTGCGTTGGTAGTCCATTTATCGAGGAAGGCAGAGAGGTAGAGCATAGCGATTTATCGCTCGAACTGGGGCAGCCCGACTAGTGAAATACCTCCTTACAGAAAACCGCAGCCAAATAACAATCACTTCGGGTGTAGTTGTGTTCCTGCGTGTGAGTAAGGTTTTTAGAGCTCCTGGGGGGTGCTACGTTAGAAGCAGGGGTCAAGCCTTCAAGGTAAGGGCGACAAGTCCAGTAACAGCTGTTATTATGCTGTACTTGTCGCCCTTAAGCTTGGACCTCGTTATCACTTAACATCAGGTGGTATGAGGTCAATTTTAAAGTGCGATATTAAAAAAAAAGGCTTTAGGCTATATAGTATCATACTGAGACACATAGGAGCGAGGAATCCGTGGCAAATATGGAAAAAATTAGGATTATACGCGTGTGAAGACATTTAATAAAACGAATATATCCTCCAGTGCTACAGCTAAGTCCTGAGGTATATTAACCTGGCGTGCTTTTACTTCTATTTTTACTTCTACAATACGTTGTTTACATACTACAGTTGTTGATTTAACAACACACAATCACATAATACAGTTACTGAAGAAGCACCTTTACCACTTTCTTCCGTACACCATTTAACACCGCAAAGCAATACCCATTACGTATCTTGTAAGTGCAAAACTAATGATCATTGGATCGACCTGAGCCGACTCGGGCGCTGTAAAACTGATTGTTTCTTCAGCCCCCAACCAGATGCCGGCCCCTACACGGGCATTACGAAATGCTAAATTAATTTAACACTTATCAAGATCAGCGTAAACAAACCAAGAACAAGCCTGTGCAACGATTCTGCAGATTCCATAATATATTTCTTGTTAGCCTGGAATAACAGTTCAAGCTAAGCGATCAAAGACGTTATTGGATTAGGAAAGCCGAAATGAAATTGAACACATTTTTGATGAGACGATTCATTTGTGCCTGAAAAACTGAACTAATAAATATTCTTAATTTACCGAACAATGATACAAATGTCAACCTGGAGGATAAATCACAAACGTCAGAAACAATTTCGATTCAGAATATCAATGTAACTGTCTCCAATCCAATCGTTAAGGAAGAGATAAAAAATAGTTTCGAAATTCGAACCTGATTCCTACATTTTGTAAAAGGGTTAAATTTAGTGAACTTGTATTATGGAAACCAGAATATACATATACACCCACCTAGAATAAAAGTTTTCATCATATTTGCCTTAGGCGGAAATTGTACCCCCGACTCCTGTTTTAACAGCCAGGATCATTAACCACTCTTCTAATGGGTGAGAAAATAACAAATAAATCATAGAATTAAGTTTCTTATCCTAGACTATTTTTTCATTTAACACATGTGCCAAATTGTATCTTCTACAAGCGTTACTTTGCAATTCATCGCATCGCTTTACCTCTTTTCAAGCCTAAAACTTGGCCTAATAAGAAGGATTCTTTCCTTTCTTTTCTCGTTTCTGCGAAGTTACATAATATCTTATAGACTGAGCGCCTTCAAAGATAGATCAAAACAATCGTGCGCCGCAGGTAGATAGATATCATAGTTTCAGCAATAATGCTCCCGATATTCTCGCGTGTAAGTAAAAGAAGTACTGATACTAGCCACGACGATGGAGTACCTAAATATAAATTTAAATCAATATTGGACAACATCACATACCTACATTGCTCTGAGTCTGTGGTAAGTTCCTAAAACACTTATGTTACAGAAATCAGATGCAACGACGGAACCACAAAACCTAGACCAGAAACAATATAGAAAAGTTCGTTTCGATAATGGTCCGACCGGGAACTCAGAGATGGCGTGACGCCAAAGTCCGGCCCGCTCGTCTCTCGGTTATGGCGGTCGTCTAAGCGTTGTATTAAACTAGCAATCCTTTAGTTTTTGTGTTGGCTTTAAAACTGGCTGAATTTTGCGTCACTACTAACTAGGTATCTACTTGAAAGAACAAAAGTTAAGAAAATATTTTTTTTTGTCATTTACTGTGCAATTTACAACTTTAAAAAAATGTATGAACTGAAATGATATAATGGAATAAACAAATTTTCATGTATTTTTCTTTATTTGACTAAAAGTTTATTTCATCTTATTTGTCACCATCGACCAAAACGCGGTCACGGCTATCTCAACTATCAGAAGGAACGGACCATAAACCACACACAAGTCAAAACAAGGTGGAAAAACTGTCGCAAAAAGCATTCAAAACTCAGCTCCATAACTTATCAAACTAACGCATCCGTGTATTCGGCGTAGATAAACAATAAGAACGCAGAAGTGCGTCGCCACATGCCACGGTGTCACGCATCGCCACGCCACTTGTCACGTGTCACGCCACTCGTCACGTGACACGCCTAATGACAGTCACGCGACGTGAAAGTGGCGCCTCCCGCCGCTGAGGGCGTGCTTTTGAAGGAGGATGGTGTTTTTGAATAACACTGCTTACGTCGCGTGAATGGTCCAAGCGAAAAGATCGAGGACCAAGCATATCCAAAAATTTGAAAAAAATAATAATTTAACGTGCATATCTATAAATGCACATTGCAAAAAATACTCATAGAAATGATTACAAAGGGTAATTAACCTCGTTGTCCAAAAATAGAATCTTTAAACAAATGGGAGGCAGTAACGAACAACAAATTAAATAAAAGGAGAAATAAAAATAAACATACTTAGCTTGTAATACTATGTGTAACATGGCTAATAACACCATATACTTAAATTTAACTGTTCTAATAATTTAAACAATATATTGAAACAATATATATTTGTTTTTGTATTTTTAAATAACATTGCCCGAATATAAGTTTCCTACTTGGTCGTTCCCAAAATGGTTTAAGCAAAACATCACTTAAAAAAGTGATAGTAAAATCACACGGCGCTCGCCTCGGAATAAGGTTTAACTGAAAGACGCGAAACAAAAGCATTACAGTATCATTTGAACATTAAAATTGATAAGATTTGCACTAAACTATCTTATGCCTTAAGACAAGCCGTTACCCGTTCGTATTTCCCCGTCATCGAACAGGAAGCATCCCGATCGTCGCTAATGTAAATGGCGGCGCATACTTGCGCGCGCGCACGCGATCGGTTTACGGCTTCATCTGGTACTTTATAAGCCGTGGTAGGTTTTACCCTATGAAGGGTTAAGTGTTGGATTGAATTATATTTTTGGTTCTATATACAATGTAGCAAAATATTCAGGCGTAACTAAGGAGACTAGAGGTGATAGTATTGTTAAAAACTTAGGTAATTATATGTATTTTAGAATGAAAGCTACCGTAAAGTAACAGATGAAATGGTTCTTGCTGTTCAAACTACACACAAGGATTAGTTTAGCTGCAAAAACATAGTGTTACAATTCGAACAAGCAATTCCTCAGATAAGCGCGTTCAAACAAACTCTTCAGGTTAATAATATTAGTATAAATGTATATTTAAATTGTCGCAATCATTTAGCAGTAACTAAGCAACGTCTTGATGAAAAGTCCAAGTACAATTTTGGTCGAAGGTAATTACGTCATAATTAATTAAGAATTACAGATTTTTCGATCAAATTTGCCCTCCTTACAACCGCAACGGAAGACAAAGTGAAACGGTAATCTTTGAAAGAAAACAATATAATAGACTTTCACTCACTTTTAGTTATTATTTAAATTTATTCTTGTTTGAGCAATTTTTACGAATTGTTCAACAGACACAACTGTTTCTAATTCTGCCTCATTTTCCTTATAAAATTTTAAACAGAGTCAGTTTCTAACGCTACATGGTCTTCTTACAAATCCTATTTCATATTTACCGAGAAACATTTTCCAAATGAAACTCCACTAAAGTCACCTCATCATTACCATATCGCTTCCTTAGCATATGACTTTCAGTTAATACCGGAATGTTGCGTTGAAAAATGGGTTAGGCCGGGTTAATATATTCACGGCAGGGGCGAGGGCTGACAAGAGCTGTGTCAATAGTGGCGTGCGTGTCTGATACTGATCACACTTTTGTGTTTATATGCCGCTGATAACCAACTATGCCGAAACGCCTGAAGTTGGTGACGTTTCCGCGATTCTCGCATTTTCGAGCAATTGGTGTCATGCGATATCTAGTACACCTGCTACATAGTAGACCTTCAAACTAAGTATCTATTTAGCTTCTCTCGTAACGTAGCCGAGAGGTGAGCGGGCCGGATTTAGGCGTCGCGCTATCTCTGAGGTACCACATTCGAATCCCACTTGGGTAAATTTAGAAAACGAACTTTTCTGTATTATCTCATTAAAAATGATGTGGTACCGTCGTTTTTTCAGATTTCTGTAACCCAAGTGCTTTAGCTACTTACCAAGTATTTTTCAGTATGAAACTGAGAGAATTTTCTAAATTTTCTTATAAGATTAAGTAGCATATCAAAAAAAAACTTTTAAAATTTTAAATAAACACAAAAATACTAAGCTAACTTAGTGCCTAAAGATATTCTAACGCCCTATTTCTCATTTTCCAGGTAAGTTCAACTCATCTTTCGTACCAACTTGGAAAGGCTATAGGACCATCAAATTGCACACGGTAAGTCGTCGTTAAAAGGACATTAGGACACAATATACTAGCTGGACAAGTAAGGTTTAGCGATTTAGCAGGGAAATAAACTAGGGAACCATCTTCTGTAACAAATACTTGCTAACTGAAGTTTGGAAAACCGAAGGTTTAGAAGTTAATGTTAGCAATTGGCTACTTGACAGTGTAAACAATAAAATATGAAAAGTGTTAGATATGTTAGCTTATTAGTAAAGTAATAAGTTTACATTTTTTAATTAAAAGCATAGTTAGTATTTTATTTTTGCAAAGTAAATTTTACTTTTTTTATCTGTGGAACAAAAGAACCGAAACGGAAACCACCATTGCAATTTGGAAATGACAGCTGTCGGCGAAAATTATTTATTTTAATGTGGCGAAACAATGATTATTTTACCGATTAAATTGAATTAGTGTCTCTCTAATCGTATTAAGAATTTATTGAAACATTTTGACTTGGCGTTTGCGCGCGCTTTTTAAATGTGCTACACAAAATCTTATTTTTCTCTGGTTATTTACATTTTTTCCAGATAAATCGAATTGCTTGGGATATAAAATGAACGGGCGCACATTTTACAATACTTTTTCTAAAACTGTCAAGTAGCCAATTGCTCTGTTTTGGAAATTTAACATAAGTAGTAGGAAGAACTAGGTAGGTTTTTTGTTTATTTAAAAAACCGTCAGTATATCATACCTATTGCACTAAGTAAATTGGCATCTTAAAAAAAGCAAAACTAATAACAGATTTCTCTTAGCACTGCCAAATATGTACCAATATACGGGATCAAAATTTTTACAGTAAGCATAAGGTTACATACGAATTAACACAGTGCGGTCGAAAGCATGGCAGATGTATACACTGTGCACTTTGCACCGCCATTATATCGTTGCCATGAGAGCGAATATAATAAGAACGAATATAACACTTCAAATGTTCACCTTGGTGTTCTGTTGACCATACTACAAATTTAACAAGATGATCAATCGAATGATAAAGTCGGAACATAGTAACTACAATATCTCGAGAAGTTGAATCCGATACCCTACCAATTAACTATCATTTCGCGTTCCCATAAAAAGTGCACACATATCTCAATATCAAGCCCGCACGGCCAGTACTTGGGGCTGCCAAAATCTCTTCAAAATAATATAGCATTTTCTAATCAAATATAGTATACTCCAATATAATATAGTATTTTATTTAAAAAAAATGCCTAATATATTTTCTTTCAACAGGCGTGACGTTTATTAGCTTAGTTTCAATTACTTAGTATTTTTATGCAAAAAAAAAATCAGAAGGTGTTTCACATTTAATTTTAAATGAAAGAATATCAGAATAATGTTTTTATTCCTGAAACTCTAAATTAATTCTTGTATTAACGCCCATAGATTTTAGAATAGAAAGATATAGTTTTTTTGCGTACTACATATTTTTTGAACAGTATTATGTATACTGTTAAGACTCTAAATATAGCACGACTTTTTAAACACTATCTAAATTTTGTGTGTTCAAATACCGATATTTACCGCCCAGAAACAATTTGTATAGTGATTAAAAAATCATGTCGTATTATAGGCGGGCAACCCTATCGGTAAGCCATCGGTTAAAGGACACAAATGCACAATGCGCTAGCCGTCACCGCACTAACGACCGCTAAACGCGCCGAAGAATGCGCCATTAATCCAACAGGCGCATTGAAATGCGCATAAAAACACCGATCCGGACAACCGAAATAAATATCGATTCATAACACAATGCAATCTATAATCGAGCAAAAAGTACTGGCATGGAGTAAAACGATGCAGAAGTGCCGCTGAGAGTAATACTGATGATGAATGCCTAAACACAACAAATGCGCCAGATAACCAGACCAATCACCTGGCCTCCGACTAAGGTTTCCCCTTGTGCTATGAGCACCAGATGACGGATACTATTTGGGCGCGTCATCCAAGCACATCCAGACACAAGTCAAAACACAGTTTTTTCATAGCTTTTTCAATAACTAAATGGTGAAGTCACGAGTTTTATATTTTATGCACAAACTGGCACGCCGCGGCGCCGCACCCGTTTTTCCCAAATTTTCCGCTGGTTCGTCGCTTACATTGCTTGCAGCGTGATATAATATAGCCTAGAAGCCTCCCTCAATAAATGGACAATCTTACGCAAAAAAATTTTTTCAAATCGAACCAATAGTTCCTGAGATTAGTACGTTCAAACAAACAAAGGAACTTTTTAATTTTATATTTTTAGAAAGAATATAGATATACAACTTTTAATGAGCCAAAAATGGAAAACCTATGAAACCTTGAAAAACTTTATCATTCGTTATTTTTATTCAAACGTAAAGTGACTGTTTATCTTGCATTTCAAAGATGACCTTATATAAAGAACGACTAAACTAAGAGTACTACTAAGAGTAATTTGTATACATATTATGATAAATAGCAAAAAACCTTGCTATTAAGTCTTGGAAACTTTCGCTGTCGTTTCCAAAATCAGGCCTCCCAAGTAAACAAATAATATATATATATTGGACACCATCACATACATTGCTCTGATTCTGCGGTTAGTAAGTAGCTTAAGCACTTGTGTTTCAGAAATAAAGGATACATTTTTACATTGAAAAGAGTAAGCGTCGAGTTTCTTGCCGGTTCTACTCGACATCATCAACATCCTGAACTCGGCGGTAGTATACATAATTTTTACCGACGATTCATTAGTGCTTTTGTAAAGCTTGCGTTAATAAAGATGTTTTCTACTCTATTCTATAACTTGCTTGAGTAGTTGAAGTTATAACGAAGTAGGCAATAACTTCAGCTCCGTACACTCTGGTCTTCTGCCAGACGTTAGTCCATGGCAAGGGTGACCACACATCGTGTACCGCGATCGTGGCTGTCCGGTCGCGCTGCTATCGCGGCCACATCGAGACGGGACAGACGCGCCGATACCATCTGTCACAATGCTATGCGAAATTAATCGCGAGGACATGTGTAAGTGCCCTTAAAGAGAAGACTGAGAAACGAATCTTCCTTTAATAAGAATGGAAAATCATTTTACAGGCACGATTAGATTAATTTGGGCGACAGAAATACTGATTGAGCCTCAAGACGCCCAAGCGCAAATTCACTTATTAAATTTGTGGCCAACTTAGTATTTAGGATAGGTAAGTATTTTTTGATGCTCTTTTAAAAAGAACCCATTAAAAATCAGCGTACATTACGCGCTATGGACATACCATTCTAAATGTATAGGCAGGCAAACTGTCAGCTGCTCACTGTTCACCTAATGGGGACGCGCCCTTAATGTAGTTTTGGCTTCCGTTAAAGGAAGCCAGTGCCTTCCTATAACTGAAAGAGCTATTTAGTTGTTTGGCATCTCTTTGGCATCGGGCCATCGTTAAAGTCCCAAGTTCGATTCTGGGTCGGGTCAATATAGAATATGAACTTTTCTATATTGGGTCTAGGTGTTGTAGTACCTACTCTCATTATTTTATATTTCTGTAACACAAGTGTTTCAGCGACTTACCATAGAGTCAGCGTATGTTATGTTGTCCAATATAATGATGATGGCACAATTTTTTCGTTTTAAATTTCAGAATATGAAAAATAAATAAAATAAAAATACATAGTTTGAGAGTATTATAGAACTTTATGATTGTTATATGGAATCATTCACAAAATTTCACCAGTTTACCTTTCTTACAATGAAAGTTGGGTTGTAGTAATTTATCAAAATAATCTTCATTAAACTTTATTCCCCGGCCCCCCATCCACAGTCTACCACTCCCTTGTGTGGCACGCACAATGCTAATGTGTGTCAATAAATTCTACCACGTAATTTCAACACATGTGTGTAGGTATTTACGATATGTACGAATACGTATATTTCTTCAAAGGGGCCGTTCAAATATTACGTAAGCAGATTTATTACAATCATTTACCCCCCCATCCCCCTTGTCAGCAAAAGTAAGCAAAGCTCTTACCCCCTCCTCCCATGCTTACGTAAACATTTTTCAATTATAAATGTATTTTTTTTAATTATATCTATATGTATATATCTAGTTCCTTGTCGGACTTTGCTTGTAATTTATAATTTCGCCACACTTCGTTAACTAACTTTTGTACATTTTGTACTTTCGTACTTGCATGAGATTTTTTAAAACTTTAAAACAATTTTTGGTATAACTTGGATTTGTCTATTTGAAACGACATCTTATTTAAACGTTAAACTTTGGCTAATGGAATCTACGGTAACACAAATTTTAACTTGCTTTGCTATGTTTACAATACGTCTACTCGCTATAGTATCCAAACAAAACAATACACTAACGGAGAAACTTCAGACAAGTGAATAGCGCGCGGTAATCCCCCTAATCTGTTCTAAAGCGAGTGCCTAAACGTATGCATTATTTGCGGGATTAAAAAATGCGTTTCGTTTTCAAGCATAGACAATATGAGAGTTGCAATTTGTGTAAAAAAGTAAATAACTACCGATGACGTAATCATCATCTAGACTCCCCTACCCCCCATGTCATCCAAAATAAGCAAAACAAAGACCCCCCCACTCCCCCATAGTGCTTACGTAATACTTGAATGGCCCCAAATTCTTGATGGCCCCTGCTTACAAGAATATACAATAAGAGGTAGCGTAAAAGAAAGTACATTTTATGAGTAGTGTTTTGAACGCGTTAAAAATTACAATAGTTTATGGGTAAAGATTTTAAAACAGAGTGAGTTAAAAAAATACATAGACTACTTAACAGAATTTTGGCTGTAGCTGTTATTTTTTTATCAATACTGGCTATGATTCTATTGTAAGTAGCTAAAGCACTTGTGTTGGAAAAATCAGGCTTAACGACAAAACCACAACATTCAGACCCGAGATAATATCGAAAAAACCGTTTTCTATACTGATGTAACCGGAAATCGAACCCGGGACCTCTGAGATAGTGCGATTCCTAAGTAAGACCCACTCGCTTCTCAGCTACGGGGGTCATCACTTTAAAAGTTATTAGTTTTCTCATTTGTTTATCTACTTATATTCAAACATTTTGTATTTTTTTCTGGTACCTACTCAGCGTAACTTATCTCATGTATAGACATGGCCGACACACACTTACACATACCAAGTCCAACACACTCGCATACACACATCACATGCATACCAACTCAGCGATAAACTATCTTTTCACATACTTTTCGTTCAAACCATACCAATAGAAATGGCTACTTTTAAAAAGAAATGTTTGACAATAGGGCTATTAAACGCTAGGTCACTTAATACAGGGCAAGATGAATTGTTAATCTCGTTCCTGAACTATAAACCGGACATTTTGGCGATCAATGAGACATGGTTGAGGGACGAGCAAGGTTCAGTGGCACCGGTTATTCCGCAGTATAGGTTCATACACCGAGGTAGGAAACATGGGAGGGGTGGTGGGGTCGGTTTTTACCTACGGGAAGGGATTAGTGCTCGTATTCGACCGCACCCAATCTCGGACTTGGAACAGCTATGGTTGGAAGTTCGTCTTCCAGGTTCTACCATGTTAATTGGGACAGCGTATAGACCAGAACATATATCGGTGCAAGACACACTTGATTCTCTAAGCGAATCTATAAACTGTTTAGCGAATTGCAACTACACATGCTTATTAGGTGATCTCAATATTGACCTATTAAATAATAATTCTATACGTACAAGAGATTTGCTTGCTTTTTGTCATTAACAGGGTCTAGATCAATTGGTTACGGAAGCGACAAGGGTAACTGATGATTCTGCTACGCTGATCGACATTGTTATGACTAATGCCGCTTCAATTTGTAAAAACGTGACAGTTGTACATAACAGAAATTTGAGTGATCACGGGTTGGTACTAGTAGACCTCCATATGAAAAAAACAAAATTCATTAAAAAAAACAAATTTTCACGTAATCTACGGAATATTAATAAAGAAATGTTTGAAAATGATCTAAAATCTATACCTTGGCAATCGGTATTGAGTTTTGATGATGTCGATCTTATGGTAAAATCCCTTAATGAATATATAGTTAACCTTTTTGACAAGCATGCGCCTATAAAAAAAATAACTCTTAATACACCTCCCAAACCATGGATTACAGAGATGATACAATTCATGATTAAATTAAGAAATGAGGCTCTTTCTAAGAGCCAAAAGGATAAAACTAGCAGTTCTAAAGAATATTATCGTAGTCTCAGAAACCTAGTAACAGCAACCATAAATCGGGAAAAAAAGCATATTTCAACACTTACGTAAACAATAATTTAAATAAACCTAGAGAACTGTGGCGACATATCAGACAGACGACAACCTTTAAAAACTCCTATAACAAAGAAATACCAAGACATCTAAATGATCCTGATAAAATTAATGACTATTTCCTAAAACTACTGGTTGATATTTCTAATAAAATAGATCCGCAAGACACTGTATCCGATTTTGGAGATAAGTTTGGCAACCAGAAGAGATTTGAATTGACAAGGACAACGGAAGAAGAAGTACGTAAAATTATATCTAACATTAAAACGAATGCAACCGGATATGACGATATTAATATTGATATGATTAATCTTACGATAAGTTACACACTTCCTTTGATTGTTGCAATCATAAATAAATCCCTTTTAACAAATACTTTTCCCTCTTGTTGGAAAACTGCCTTAATAAAACCTATTCCTAAGAGTAACGTCGTTGAACAAATGAAAGACCTTCGCCCGATCTCGATCTTACCCACTCTATCAAAAGTGCTTGAAAGAGTAGTTTTGAACCAAATGGAGAATTATTTAAAAGAAGCACAAATTATTCCAGAGTTTCAATCAGGATTTCGCAGCGGTCATAGTACTGAGAGTGCGCTACTGCATGTTACGGGTGATCTCACTGAAGCCTCGGATAAAGGTTTGAGTAGCATACTAGTTTTGTTGGATTATTCCCGGGCCTTTGACTGCTTGCATCCTGATATTCTGCTGGCCAAGTTGTCTGCATATGGATTTTCGGATAACACTTGTCTATGGTTTAAGACATTTCTTACAAATCGAGAACAGTTTGTTGTTACAGAGAATGAAGATGGTACCAAGAAATACTCATGTGTTGGTAAAATACTTCGTGGCGTACCTCAGGGATCAATCCTGAGCCCTGTACTCTTTACAATATTTACAGCAGACCTGCCATCTAAACTTAAGACATGTCAATATCACTTGTACGCAGACGATACGCAAATATACCATTCATTTGATCACAAAAATACAGATATTGCCATAAATAATATAAATAGTGACCTGAAATGTATATCTGAGTGGTCAAAAAAAAATGTGTTAGTATTAAATCCTGAAAAATCTAAAATGTTGATTCTAGGCACCAAAAATCAGATCAACAAAGTAAAAGAATGTAAGGCGTCCATTAAAATAAATGGATGTAGTATAGAAGAGGTAGAGCATGTAAGTAATCTGGGAATAGTTCTCGACGGAGAGCAAAAGTATGAACATCACGTTAATCAGAAAATAAGAAATGCATTTTACAAGCTGAAAGTACTATATGGTATCAGGCCCTATATCAGCGAAGAACTCCGCATACGTCTAGTGGATGCACTTGTATTGTCACCTTTTAATTACTGTGACTCGGTTTACGGTCCTAGACTGAATGGAAATATGGAGAGATGTATTCAACGAGTGCAGAACGCTTGCATTAGGTTCTGTTTCAAGGTACCTAGACGCGCTCATGTTACGCCTTTTATGAATCTCAAAGGCATTCTCAATATGAGTGCCAGGCGGGAACTTCATTATGCCTGTCTTGTCAGAAGGGTTGTTTGGACGGAATGTCCGATTTATTTGTTTAAACGGTTGTCGTGGAAGAAAGATCTGACTCGACCAAACCTTCGCTCAATCTCGTTGAACCTTATGTCTGTCCCGGCTCATAAGTCTGCCCGATTTCGTAGGTGTTTCAAGTTTAGGGCGGCTAAAATCTGGAATGACTTGCCTCCTCCATTACGTGAAAAAAAATCTCAGCACTACTTTAAAATTAAATATAAAACCGCTTTGATTAAAAGACAACATGCTACTGAAAACTTGAAACAAACCCATACGAAAAATATGACTCTTAGATCGTTTTTTTCCACTTAATAACTCATGAACATGTACCCGCACACATTTACACACACTCACACACACACATACACATACACGCATTCACGCAATCATTGACACGCACGCATAGAATCACATTCATCCACATGAGACTGGGCTTTCCTTTTTAATTATATTAGTGTAATAGTAGACATTTATTAATTTGATGCAACTGTCAGCCTTCAACAGCCACAACATGCTCTCGAATAACATCTCACGAGGGTAGGGATAAGCTGAAAACCAGCGCTGCCCGGGATCCATTCTCGAGACAGCATTAGCTGAGCTTTTTTCCTTTTGTCTCATAAACAATCCATTTATGTTTAGAACAGATTATGTTTTTTGTTTTGTTTGTAAGTTGAGTCAATAAATGTTTTCTTTCTTTCTTTCTTTCTTTCTAAAAACAACTCAAAAACGATTTCATTCTTAACACGTTATTTTACTGGAAAATAGTAAGGTAATAGCTTTAGCTATAGTGGAAAATAGTAAGCTAATACGCTTTCGAATATAAAATGTCACATGCGCCGTCTTACTTCTGCAAATCGACTACAAATGTTACACAGAATCGCGCCTACGAGCGAATAAACATCGCGGTCAAGGTTGCCACTTAGAGGTCATGAGTTCGTGAATAAGTCACTCAATTAAATTGCTTTACCTAACTAGTGTGTGCATCTTTCGTTCACTCTTTCCCAGATTCGTTCATTTACATTTACGTTTTTTATGTGTATCACATAACAAATTGTTACATTACCTATAACATTAAAATAGTTCAAAATATTTAAAAAGTTCATTAGATCTACTAATATAGCACCCCCCAGGAGCTCTGGAAACCTTACTCATATGTAGGAACACAACAACACAGAAGTGATTGTTATTTGGCTGTGAGAGTAGTGTTTGCAATGTAGTAAAGTATGCATTGTGGTGCCATCCTTGGTTCTGGTTTCGTAATTTTGGGTTCAGATCAATGTTTGGCGATTGCCTGACTGGTGAAATACCTCCACCTTACAGAAGACCGCAGCCGAATAACAATTACTTTGGTGTTGTTGTGTTCCTGCGTGTGAGTAAGCTTTCCTAAGCTCCTGGGGGGCGCTACATTAGTAGTAGGGGTCAAGCCTTCAAGGTTAGGGCGACAAGTCCACTATCAGATTTTTTATGCTGTACTTGTCGCCTTTAAGCTAGGACCTCATTATCAATTAAAGTTGCACGTTGAAGTGCTACATAAAAAACAAAATGTTTGTGATGTTGTCTGATATTATTTGCACATAAAAATTTAGTTGGATCTATTAATTTAATCCAATATTATATTGCCCATTCTTTTGCCAACCCTGATCTTAGCACGCGCTCTCACAAGCTTATAAATCCACTCAAGCGCCGCGTAAATACCACTGACGCATTCCCGTGCACCTTACGAGTCTTTATTACGTCTGCATAAAGTTTACATTGCAACTGTCGCCTTGTCTGTGTACAAATGTCAACGATACTTTGCGCAATTAGGGAGGTGAATTAATAGGTAAGTTGTATCGACGGAATATCGCCATTGTGTTATTCGATATGCACCTCACGCGTGGACCATACTTTCGTATGGTATAAACTAGGTATAGTACATGTCCTATAACTATGCATGGCTCCGGACTTCCATGGCCAGCATGTACTTATTTATTATACATACGCACATATACACAAACAACACACACACTCACAAACAAACGTTAAAAATCGAACTGGAGTGTGTACCTTGATGCGCTGGTCACCGTACATACTTTCAGACAAATTTTAAATCAAGCCAAAGCATTTTCAACTTAAGAGTAATAAGCAATTCGTGATTGTTTACGATGAGAAACAGTTTTATTAAGATTTATTTTATTATTTTTTTTTTGGGTGCTATTGTTAATATTACTTACTTAAATGATGTATGCTTACAAATTATATTATACTTTTGATAAAAAACTAATTTAAATTTAAGAATTGTTTACTTTAATATATTGCCAGCGTGAGGCGAGCGGGCCGGAGTTTGACGTTGCGCCATCTTTAGAATCCTGGGTCCGATTCCCGAACCGATCCGATGTAGAAAACTAACTTTTCAGTGATGTCTGGGGTCTGGGTGTTGTGATACTGTTGTTATTACTGATAACTATAACACAAGTGTTTAAATTACTTACAACAAAATGTGTGGGGTTGACTGTGAGAGAAATCCCTTAGATCCGCTTTTGTATTTTTAAGCACGTGCGAAAAAGTATAACTAAATAGTTAAAAGATACAAGGTCAGGTAGGGTTGGAACCTTGGCAAAATATAACTGCATCGATTAGCTGGTCCTTACCCTTCGCATCGATTTCAAATCGAGCGATCGATTGTGCGATCCGTCGAATTGCGCAATTTCCCGCGTATCGCTACTAATGAGAGCGTGGATACCGCGCTATTGTTTGCCGATGAGATCGGTAAGGGTTACCGCTGGGACAGGCCTGGGTATCGATAAGAAACAATAAAAACAGTAATAGAAATCCCACTGATGGACAAAGCAGGCCTTTTTTTCCTCGAGAGGGATATGCCTACCGCATCTCTTACTGCGGGTGATGTTGAGTTCGCACCGACTTAAACCTCCCTCGGCCCTCGTCGGTCAACGCTGCGCAGTGTGGGAGTCGGGATCCCTTGCGGATTCTACACAGGCAACGCCAAGCGGCCCACCTCACCGCGGCTGGAGCGTGCCAGGCCACCTGACACGCCCCACCGAGACCGAGGTAACGGACGCCAGGCTTGCCCCACGCCTGGCGTCTCCGATCCCAGCAGCGGCTCCGCTATGTCATTCTGCTGCCTACCGCCAAAGACACAGGAGGCCGACTACCAAAAACGAAACATGTCCGATAGCGAATGGCAATTTTTAATTTTTATAATGGCACTCAAATTACCTTGGAAATATTTTTATGCAAATATAAAATCACGTACCTATCAAGAATAAACTCAAAAGCTACTGTGCCGATTGCAAAAAAGTTTATCTTAGTAACAAAAACGATATTTTAGAATTTAAGACTTTCGCGTTTAATTTTAAACGTTTAAAATAAGTTAACAGGTCAAAACGCGACACCATTTTTAGTACTTGATACTACGAGTACTTACTGCCCGACGTTTCGGTTAGGTTTCACCAATCGTGCTCACGAGCTGACTGGCCTCGTTCGTCTTCGTCTGTTCAGGGAGCTTGCGAATCTTCATCTATCCTCACTGTCACAAAATATGTTATTGAATTAATATCGTCACACTACACTACGTATTGCGACGTCGCGGGCGGCTGCTGGTTTATATCAAAATAAGTTGGGGTGACTAATTTTTTTTTCATTCGGAAACACGTTGTAGATAATAGGACAGGACCCTTCGCCCTCGATCTTACTCTTACTTGGCCGTTTTTCTTTTATATTGTACTTCAAGTTTGACTTCATCCCACCTAATGTTAAGCGGTAATGGACTTATCGGCCTGACCTTGGAGGCTTGACCCTTGCTACAGTGGCGTAACTACAGGGTGGCAAGTCGGCAAAATGCCACGGGCCCCCAGGTAAGAGGAGAATCCCAATTACCAAGAATAATTTTTACATCAAACTTTCCTAAAGTATGCACTACATTTCTGGTATTTCCAAACAAGTAGTAGACATTATTCTTTCTTTGAGAAGGAGGAGGGGAGGGGGGGGGTGGGTTGGTCGATGGATTGATGAATTTGCCACGGGCCCCGAATGGTATAGTTACGCCACTGCCTTGCTACTAATGTAGCTCACACGCAGGAACACAACAAAACTAAAGTGATTGTTATTACGCTGCGATCTTCTGTAAGGTGGAGGTATTTTACCAGTCGGTTTCTTTTCCATTGTTTTTTTTTACTTTTCCCCGCCTGCCTCCCGTGGTAGCCCTAACTATCTGCCGTATTTTTGTGCGGTAGCCGTGTTCCCACTTATCTCATGCATTCGTATGCCTCTCCGATTGTTCCTTTGCGTTTTCGTCATCCTCCTGTTATTGTTTTTGAACGCTGATGCGATATGCATCGCGGCATCTGTGTCGATCGATACCTAAGCGAAAACACGACAAATTCAACCTTATCACGACCTCTTAAGAGCAAGATGTCCCTCCCGGTTGATTGTTTAAAACACACATCGTTAGAACAATGAGTCCGAATGATACGAGTGTCTTCCAATTCGTAATTAAAGTTACATTTGCATAGATGATGCGATAATGTTAGAATATGAATTGTTTTGACTGTGAAGGAATGTCGAAATGTTCTGGCGTATCGCTTTCAATTCATTTCAATGAGAATAATGTGTTGTCAAGGATAATATTGTATTGATACATTAAGATGTTACTAATTTCGGTGGCAACGTCTCGCTCAGCTTGCGTCACGAGATATTGTGAATATTTTTTATATTACTAACAGCCATTGTCCGCTACTTAATTCGCGTTATTACGGGTTAAGGAGTGTCATGTATGTTATCTTAGAATATTACTTGTCTTGGTTCTAAATTTCATCCAATCCATTCAGTAGTTTTTGCGTGAAAAATTATTATACTTAGAAAATTTCATGTTTATTTGTGTTATTTCGGTTCCATGTTTGTTTCTGATTTCTGTAACGCAAGAGGTTTACCAACTTGCTATAAAATCTGAGCAATGTATGTGATGTTGTCCAATAGATATATATATATATATATATATAATTATTTAGTATATTACCACCGTTAGCAGTGAAGGCGTAGCATGGGTTAGCGCCCGGGGCGACATTCAATTGAGCACGCTCAAAATAAAAATAATCATTCGAATTGAAAAAATATTTTTGTGCTGCATAGTCCATTTACCGAGAAAGGCTATAAGCTAGAACATCACACTGCGACCAATAGGGCTGAAGAATCATAAAATGGTCAGTATACAATGTCTGATATTTATTATCTTCAAAGGCCTTACCAATTTTCCTATCGATTCGCCATCACGATTGCGAGGAAGAAAACAGCGCTACCAGGTGGCGAAGCGCGAAGCAAATTAGCCTGAGATGGCGCGATAGCGCGACGTCGCGCGTCCGTCGCGCGTCAATCGCGCGTAACGAGCCACGCATTGTATGCAAAGGCCGCTACGCGTCGAGTGATGTGCGATTTATGTTGGTGTACTGTTATAAAGTTGTGACGAATTAGGAATCATGTGTCTCTGTTTAGTCTTTCAGTTAGAGTTTTAAAATATGACGACCTCAATGGCGCAGTGGCTAAGGTAGGCGGCCAAATCGCGAAAGGTCCCGGGTTCGATTCCCGGTCAGGTCAATTTGGAAAACGAACTTTTCTAAATTCAGTCAGGACGCCCAAAGTCCGTCGGATCCGTCGTATGGTGCTCAAAGTACAAAGGAAAACCTTAGTTTGAGACCGGGTGATTGGTGTGGTTGTCTGGCGCATTAATTTATCCATACTAATATTGTAACTCTGTCTGTCTGTCTGTATGTCTGTCTGTCTGTCTGTTACGCTTTCCTGCTTAAACCTCTGAACCGATTTTGATGAAATTTGGTATAGGTATACGTTGAATCTCAAGAACGGACATAGGCTACTTTATATTAGAAAATAAGGGGGGGATGGGGGTAATACCACCTTTGAAAGTTTACATGGAAAAATGTTTAATTTTGAAGTTAGAGATATGAAATTTGGCACAAATATAGCTTGAAACTTGGATTAAAATATAGACTACTTTTTGTTTCGAATATTAGGGGAGAAAGGGGTAAAACCGACCATGAAAGAATGTAGTCCACGCGAACGAAGTCGCGGGCACAGCTAGTGTATTTATAAATGAAAACGTATATTTGCTTTCAAAATAAACAATAATTGATCTAATCACAGCGCTTCAAAATTCAGTCGAGCATATAAACACACGCCCTTTACGTCATTATTTCGTAAATATTGAAGAAGTCGCGCTTAAATTTTAATGCAAACTGACTTACTTAGTAGGTAATTGTTTGTTTGCACAATCAAGGAAAAAACATGTGTCTTATATTTGTGGTTATCAAATTGTAAATGTTTTAGTTTACCCCATTGAAGAACTTTGCGTAATTAGTTTCTGCACTGATTGCAAGTGTTTTTTTAACTGTGGTAACAATGATAATGATTGCTCGTCACCGGGAAATGGGGGAGCTGAAATTTATCACTCCTAAGGCTCTATTTATAAAGACCATTTTTAGTTATTTTTACAAAATTATCTGCATAATTCAATAGCATGTCACATTCATGGTAAACATTTGCACTTCGATATTAGTCCAAAGCCCAAACTGGTTATAGTCTGTGCATTTGATCATTCATCAAACGTTCAGGAAATTATAACTCTTCTCTTAGAAAATTCCTTATTTTAAGTAAATTTGTAGGCCGTAGGCTCAATACAAACTTTAAGGTTAATAATTAAACATACTCTAATACGTCTATCCCACAAAAATCTCGTATGAAATTAATCAACTATCATAGATAGTAGTTACCTTTTTGATTAAAAAAATTAATTATTCCAGTCGTCGTAGAATTAAAAATAACCAAAGACCGCATTTTAAATTATCTTCATAATTTCTCTTAAGAAATGACCATAAAATAAGATAAGGCTAAAAAACCAACTGCATTTTATTCGAATAAAGTAACGTACCTCCCAAAAAGGCTATTTAACCCTGTGAAAATCCCTACTACGGACATTACCGTCCATGAAAATCTTTGTACCTATTTTTTCCGCAATCACCCATATTATAAGTTCCATTGTGCAGCCGCGATAGCCTGGGGCTAAGCTCAAACTGATCCTTTCAAAAACCGTCCTCGATGCCCTACGATCCTTCCTATACCATTTAAAATGGACTTTACAACTCTAATAACTGCGCTCATAATCGCTCGCCTCGCTGTTACTTATATGACGTTCTGTCATGACACGTCTGCGCACCTACCCGCGTATACGCCTGCCTCCGTCATTGAAAATGTAGCCGTATCTCTTTGGTGTTTGGGTGGGGTTTTCGGTGTGGAGGTTGGGGGATATAAGACGTTGCGGTGGCGGTCCGCCTGGCGCTATCGGCATCACCTTAATGATGTCTCGATGGTGGATAGCCATTGTGTTGGATGTAAATTTGTAGCCGTCGGCGCGGGTAATGATGTGAGAACAAACTGAGATCCCGATAGCCAGATCTGGATCGCTTTCGGCCCACTGTGCTTCGGCTTTCGGCTCGTGCGATCGCCGGCCACTTTTATTTTGGATTGGGAGCATTGTTTTCTGTCTTGTAAATCATAAGCAGATGATCTGCGGTCTTTTGTTTTGGTTGTAGCTAGCGGGATGTTCAATGGGTGGCATTTTTAGTGCGTTATTTGCCAACTAAAGCTACATAACTATATGTCACTATAACTACTGAAGCAGAAACGACGGGATGTTACAAATTTAAAAGCCGTCTTAAACTACGGGTAGGTTGGGGCTCTAGGGCACACAAGAATTTGGGGCCCTTTTGGTTAGTAAAAAAGCTATTTATACTTTATTATCGTCACTCTTAATCAAATTTATAAATAGTGGTAGAGACCTGTTACTAAGATCTAGTAAACCTGCCGGACGATCAATCAAAGCTTCATAATGTCTGTTTACGCAATCAAAGAAACATCGATTAGATTGTGATGTATGGACTGGGTAATTTGTTATAGGTAACTAACATATACGAAGGGGCAGGTTGATGATTACGAAATATAGTTAATTTACTATTACTATAAGCAGATAAAATTGATGAAGGCAGATATTAGATATAATTTTATTCATGTAAATTACATCGGTAATATTTATGAATCTTTAGAAAACAAATAACGATACCTCCGGTTCGGAACCTATAACTACAGAGAAGATACCGGCAAGAAAATCAGTAGTTTACGTAACAAAGAAAGCTGAACTTATTACTATGCATTAATTATTCCGATCCCAATCATATAATAATAATAATAATAAAATAATAAAAATCTTTATTTAATAAAAATCTTTATTTTTCTCCCTTGTACAAGATACACACTATTACAATTCTAGTCATTAGACACACAGTGATCGGGAGACTGGTGCCTAAACTAGGTAAACCCTGTGTCTTAGGTCGCCAGGTCTCATCCCTGCCGCTACGGCACAAAAACAATTATATTATGATCAGAATTACAATAAAGTGTTATAATAGCTTGAACATATTCTATTTGTGATGTATTGTTTACGTGTGTATGTTTATGGGTGTGTGAGTTTTGTATGTGTGAGTTTTGTGTGTGTGAGTTTTGTGTGTGGGTGTGTGCTATTTGAATGTTTGTAGTATATATTTAACTTATATTTATATATATATATAACTTAGATTTAATGAGTGTAGTGGCAATTAAGTAGGTATATAAATAAATAAATATTGGACAACATCACATACATTGCTCTTGATTCTGTGGTAAGTAGCTTAAGCACTTATGTTACAGAAATCAGAAACAACGACGATACCACAACACCCAGACCCGAGACCGACCGGGGATCTAACCCGGAACCTTAGAGATGGCGCTCGACAAAGTCAGGCCCGCTCGCCTCTCGGCTACGGAGGTCGCCATATAATAGTTTTGGGATAAGCTGAAGTATACCAGTCCTCATAGATGATAACTGTTTACAAACATAACATATGTGTTAGCCATCGCTACACTCAAGTACGTATAGCCAGCATCATTAGTTCGTATACACCTCAGTACCTTGTCATACCAAATCTCGACGTAAATAAGCGAGTCAGATAGACAGTGACTTAATGTGACAAGGTACAGTTCACTAACTAAAGCTACTGGCTACACTGTACAGGTCAAAAATGTCTGTTTACAGCTGGCAGATTTACCCTAGACAATGTTCATAGAGATTACCAACCGCCATCCCCATTACGATGCAAGTTCCCCAACATTATCGCGGCCCATTACCGGCGAGATCCACAAAAACCGAACTAAACAACCCGCTTACTCAACCCGAACCTTTTCACATTATTTCACACAACAAACAAAACGTTACAGATTCAAAATGGCCCCCAAAATGGCTGCCGTGATGGCGTCATTAACACACAGTTATCGCACTATTCTGTCGACTAGACGAAATTTTCAGTCTTTCAACGTGCGTTGGCGTAATGAAAGGCAAATGACGCTTTGACGAAAACGCGATAAATAATAAACCCACTAAAGTAGCTGATGAAAAACGGCGCGATGCGGGCGCGTTTTGGCGGGAAATTAGGCCGCCATTTTGAGAAACTAGGAACGCGGTATGACTAATTGAGGGTCGCGTCGGGTAATAGTTTATCTGTTAAGCATTACGTCACAGGGCAGTATTGAAAGTAGGCTTGAGGCATTTAAGTTTGAAGCCCTAAATGTAGTTACGGATCCATATTCAGAGATAGCCAAGTTGCAAGCCAAATTTTGCCAATTTGAAAAATAAAACAAAACACTCTAGCATTACAATGGAATACAGTAATGAGTTCCTAATAAAAAGGTGAAAAATCTACTTTTGTTTCTTATTATTTTAATGGCGCCTAAGCTTCTTTGACGAAGTCTACTTCTGCCAGTGTCACATGAGAATTGATAAAACTTCACGTTCACACAAGTGTTCTATAGCTTTTCGAGGATTCCATGGATGCCAATATCCAGTTTAAGCTTGTATCAAGGCACAATCGGGTCTGAAGCAAGTTTGACACTCAATGGGTATCCTACTTTATACATTATTTTATTTGTCACTGTATAAAATATCACCAAATTTACAACACACGATACGAAATATACCGTGCCCTTCCTCCAACACCTTTCAATGAACCAAGGCGAGAAATCAATTAAGTATGGGTAAATTATGGTCATATGGTGATAATAAAATACGTGGATATCATTCGTTCCTTAACTAAAATCTGTATAACATACTTAATGTTTCTTCATTCATGAAAACAAAACTATATGACTTGGTCCCAAATTATCTACATTAAGCAATAAGTTAGATTCTGCTACTGTAACTAATCTACTGAAATTCGGTGTCTTTCCGTCGGATATAGGTCCCGAACTGGCAGTAGATTCACTTTTGAATTGTATTCAATGACGATTCAAAAGTGTTTCATGTAACATACTTGAATAAAGAAATATTTGACATTGATTTAACGTTAAGAAGAAACGAAATTACATTAAGAACTAATTGAAGTGTAAACAGAACATTCGAAACGTACACTTGTACAATTAAGTCACTTAACTACGACAACAAGCCATAACATCTTTATCT
This sequence comes from Glyphodes pyloalis, assembly GCA_037074685.1. NCBI lineage: Eukaryota > Metazoa > Arthropoda > Insecta > Lepidoptera > Crambidae > Glyphodes > Glyphodes pyloalis. Next base: position 3,258,293 of record JAYKKO010000043.1, on the reverse strand, counting down.
GTGAATCGATTCTTTTTCGTTTTAAATCGAGTATCGAATCGAGCATGGCGCCGGCCGATCTCTGTTATCGAGCGTTATCGGAGACTAATGCACTGGACCGATAGTGAGAGCGCTAGTGATGCACCCAGCGTGGAGGCAGCCGAATGTTTGGTACGAAAAGCTTGTCTTTAAACCAATATAATTGATCAAAATACTTCCCCAAAAGATGCCTTTTCAACCTGTCTTGAAAGGCAGAGAGATTATATTTATCTTCTCACTAGCAAGCTGAGTATATTTTGACACAATATCAATTTTTGACATTGAAATAATGTTCTAAAAAATCCTCAACTATTTTACATTTCTTCAGACAGAATAATTGATGTGCAAAAGAATTTATTGTAAATCCAATAGCAGAAAAAATCATTTTATTTCATAAATTTATTTCATTTTGTCTCTATTTTTTTAATTTTATTTTATTTTTTTATAGTTGACGTTACTTTTTTGCAGGATTTGAAATACAATGATGTCCATCTCAAAGTTTGCATTGTAAAAATCAACACAAAACTAACTTTCTATCTCTGTTCAGTGAACTGGCTCTTTCATGGCACTTCTCCCAAACATACTTTCACGTTTTAAGATTAGAAGGAATTTGAATTGTTTCTAATTTTTAAATGAGTGTGCAAAATTTAAAACGTTCGACGTTAACTGTCATTAAAAACGCGCCTAAATTTTTTTTTCTAAAAATTCGGCAAGACCGCATCCGAGACGCATCCCGGTCTCATCTCTACTCAAGAGCGGGGGCAGATAAGCGCAGTGTGGCCATGTTAAAAATAGTTTACACGGATAGTTGTCTGTTGGGAAAACAACCTGTTTGAGCGTTTGAATTAATGCTGGCCGGAATGCGTTGTTTTTTTCTACGATTCCGATCGTGCTTTAGAAATGTTGGAGCAAATTGGTGTATTTACTGTGGTGCTGTGAAATAGGTATACTTGTTTTAAATGTGTATCAGTAATTAATATCTAAATAAATAAATATAATAAATAAATATTGGACAACATCTCATACATTGCTCTGATTCTGTGGTGATATTAAATAATCTATACTTACTAAGGTTATAAAGCTGAAGAGTTTGTTTGTTTGAAGGCGCTAATCTCGCGATGTACTGGTTCGAATCAAAAACTAATTTGGAAAAAACGGGAATTGAATGCGTGCTAGTAATAGATAATTCTGGAGTTTAATTATGGTTTTTGATATTCATAAATAATATTTTGTTTACTTAAAACGCTTTATTCGCATTCAAAGTGAGTTTGGTACGATTATGAAAATTAAAAATTGCTATCCGTTATCGGATCAAAAATATTTCATTTTTGTTAGTTTCATTTTTCTAATATTTTTTTTTTCTACATTAAAAATACATTAAATATTAACTAAGTTTTCAAGGCGTAATAACTGATAACTTCCGTAAACGACGTCACATGTACATCCATAAAAACAATATGTTTTTTTTTTTTTAATTATGGTCTCTGTCCCGCGGAACAACGCAGTGATTCCGCCAATGTCAAGTGTCAAAATGATAATATTTTCAAAGACTAAAAACGTCACTAATACATAATATGTTACGATTCGTAATGTGTCAAAAATGACTTCCCCTTTTTTCTCCATCCGACTACGAGTCATTGATGCCGTTCCATAGTTTACTTTCTATATCAGCTGTCATCAGTCGGCCGTCAGTCGTTTTTAGCGTATGCCTAATATAATTTATTACAATCCGTTACTAGTACTAAAGGACCTTTTTCAAATATTGGAACCAGGCATTAAACGTCAACACCATCAATCCGAGTCCCAGTCATTACACCTAATCAGCCTGAAAAATTGTTAACCATCAACAAACTAGCGAAAAGCGTCGCGTTCTAAAAACCGTTGACCCTTTATCTCTCCTCCCAGCGCTCATTGGCCGGAGCCGAATTTATGTGGCTAAGTAATCCGGGCCCATTTGTATAGATAATTTTTATTATTGCCATCTCCCCAGCCGGCCCGCTCGATAACCGGGAAAGAGTTCGTAATGACAATTTAAATAAGGAAGACGTATTCGTTTCGGCTGTCGATAAGTTTGAATTCAAATTTGGAATTCGTCGGAGGTATTCCGTTTTTAAAACGCTCAAGGATGCTGGCCGGTTGAGTTTAAATAGTTCTTTATCGATAATAACGACATGAAACATGGCTCGGTATACTTAGTCAAAGAGTAGATAAGACTCAGAGTGGTTTGATAAACGCGTCTAGTTGATAGTGCGGTTACCAAAACAAAGCATACCGTTCATATTCGTAGTCAGAAGGTCGTAGCTGCTACGATTAATTGAGCGACTTACTACGACTGCCAAGTTGTATACAATTTACATTTTTGAAACTAAGATAACTATTGGTTCCGATACCTATAGCCATAGGGCTAGAGCTATGTGGTTAGGACTTGAATCACTTAATTATAAAAATGTTCATGTTTTCGATTGGAATTAGACAGCGGACTTAGAAAAAATATTAGAATACGTATTTTCTCGTTGGGTTCTGATATAAATCTGTATATTTATTTTTTATTTTTTTTTATTTATTTATTAAGGACAACCAACAAATCTTACACTAATTACATGGTATTAACTTATGTTTTATACTTAAGCTAAGTGCAGATTCACTTATAGGCTGCCACGACAAGCAAATGTGAGCAAGACTAAAGAAAAACTTAAAATTAAGAAAACTACGCCAGTACGTACGGCTACAACTTGAACGAATCAAGTACAGCCCTCTTAAATCTATGATCGCTACAAGCCAGAATATCAACATCAGCAGATCTCTTCATCAGTCCGTTGTATTGACGTTGAAGTCTATTTATTAGTGAGTGGTGACCGAGTTTGCTTTTAGACCCCTTAGACACAAATGGAACGAATTTGCCTTCTCTTGGCAACTTCAGAGGAATACGAAACTGTAGCTGTGCAAGAAGGCCCGGGCAATCAAGACCACCACTAACCAACTTGTGCAAAAAAAGAAGATCTAGCATTTCGCGTCTGTCTTTTAAATTCAACATTTGGTACCTAGAAAGGCGGTCAGTGTACGAGGGCAGCTCCCGCGCTAGGCCGGATTGGAAGGACATATGCCACAGAAACCGTTTTTGTACTCGTTCTAGGCGTTTTATATAAATGTCGCAGTGTGGCGTCCAGACTGGACTACAATATTCCAGTATAGGTCTCACATACGCGTTAAACAATAACATTTTGGTTTTGGGCGACTTTAGTTCTTTGCAGCTGCGAATCACAAACCCCAACATTTTGAAAGCCTTGCATGTGATGTTGTCAACATGTTTATTAAAGCGTAGCTGTTTGTCTAGAGTAACGCCGAGATCTCGAATACAGTCAACCTCCTTCAAAGGCATCCCATTAACAAGGTATGTAGGTGATGTTTGCATTTTGTCTCTTGTAAACCGAATAAAGTGACATTTATCCGTATTTAGTTCCATCTGATTAGCCCTTACCCAATCTGCTAGATTATTGAGGTCATTCTGGAGAAGCAATTCGTCATTTGGCGAAGTGATTTCCCTACATATCTTTAGATCGTCCGCGAAAAGATAAGCCTTGGAATATTTTAGAACAGATACAACGTCATTTATAAAGATATTAAATAAAACTGGTCCTAAATGGGAACCTTGCGGTACGCCAGAGAGAACCGGTAATGGTTCAGACGTGTAGCCATTTACAACTACGCTAGCCGATCGATCCAATAGGTACGAAGAAAACCACCTCACAAGACCATCACCTAGGCCGTAATGCGTCAGCTTGGATAACAATATGCTGTGATCAACCCTATCAAAAGCCTTGCTGAAATCTGTGTATATGGTGTCGACTTTGTGACGACTATCAACAGCCTGGTTAGTGTTTGATAAGAATTCAGCAAGGTTCGACGCAGTAGAGCGATTCTTCATAAAACCAAACTGACAGGAGGTAATTGAATGCTTGACGTGCCATGATATTATGGGGCAAAGAAGAGATTCGAAAAGCTTAGCAATTGTGGATAGAAGTGAGATGGGCCTGTAGTTTTTTATTGAATTTATGTCACCAGATTTAAATACCGGAACTATGAGAGCCTTCTTCCAAGCTAAAGGAAATATGCCTGATCTCAAAGAATCATTAAAAATAATCGAGAGCGGATAAGAAACGTTTTCGGCGCATCGCACCAAGAACAAAGGGGGTATTCCATCCGCACCTGCTCCCTTGGTTACATCCAATTTCCTTATAGCGTCCAGAATTTGGCGCGGTGAAAACAATATTACTCCAATGCTGCTATTGCTGGCTGCTACAGGAGGAACAATCACGGGTTTAGTAGTATCAGCTGAAGATTTATTGTAAGCGGACATGAAGCAGCTAGCGAACAAGGACGCAACCTGTCTGCCACTGTTAGCTATACTATCATTGTAGTGCATAACTGAAGGATAATTACTGCTGTTAGTTTTTTTATGCTTCATAAAGGACCAGAAGAGCTTGGGGTTTTTAGCCAGTGAATTTTCTATATCAAGTAAATATTTTTTGTATGAGACAGTGATTAACGAATCGCATCTGCGTCTTAAGGACTGTAGATATAATAAATCTAGGGGGTTCTGGAATTTCTTATATTTTATTCGACATTTATGTTTGTCGCGGAGAAGCTGTATTAAGCCTTTGGGGTACCAAATAGGATACTTTGAGCTTCTCGGCTTGCGCAGAGGTACACAACTAGTAATAACCCCTTTCAGTATGCCATAGAACCTGTTCAACTTATCATCGACATTTAAACAACCCGTAAATTCGCAATCCCATGAAATTTTATTGAGCTCCAATACAATTCTCTCATAGTCAGCTTTATAGAAGTTAAGCCTGGGCTCGTTACTTTTATCTTTTAAACTGGTGTCGGCCTGTAGATTACAAACAATTTCCAAACAAGGGTGATAAGGATCGACAACACTAAGGTTATATGGAGCTATCGTTGCATTATTAATTGTGAAGTTTGAGAGCGCTAAATCAAGAACTTTGGATTTAAAATTAGTTACGTCATTATATTGTTTAAGACCGTTTAAATTCATAAAATCCACCAACATGCTGTTGAGAGTGCTATCGTTAGATGAGTTGCAAGGTAAGTTGTTACACCATGACATTGTATTCAAATTAAAATCCCCTAAAATTATTGTTTTGGTGTTCGATTCCATATTACTACTGCATCTACTAATGAATTCAGCTAGCATGTGTTTCTGCAAGGGTGATGGTAAGTATACCGCGCAAATATAAAGAGTTTCGGTAAGTGAGCCCTTTTTAAAAGATAGCGCTACCCATACATCTTCACACAGGCTCTCAAAGTTCGGGAGTCTGTAAGAACTGATAGTTTTCGCAACTGCAACGAGAACACCTCCACCATTCTTCCTCTGGTGAAATCCAGAGGTTTCACGGTCTCTCCTATAAACATTATAACAGTTGCCGAACAATTCGCCATCGTATACTGAGTCATTAAGCCAAGTTTCGCTTAAAACTATAATATCGTAATTGCACAATAACAAATTCTTGTAAAAATCAGAGGTTTTACTTCGGAGGCCTCTAGCATTCTGATAATAAACCTTTAACGAAGTATATTTTATAACTTTTAAAGCTTAAAACATTATTTAAATAAAATACCTAAACTAAACTAAGTCTCGAAGCATATCCACATTGCGCACGCAGACATACTCAGTTGTGTCCGTTTTCCGCATATATACGCGACCTCCGCGCACCCATACAAACTTATAGTTCAGTTCCCTGCCGCGCACCCGAGCAGCCGCATGAAGTGCTTTATTTTCAGGCGACAGATTCTCGACCAAGTAGATTGCTGATTTCTGTTCGTCGCTAAGCCCTAGATGACTCGCATTCAGTTTGCCGCGGGGATTTTTCTTGTTGTACTCTATTGCCGCCGCTAGGAACTTGTCGCGAAACTGCGGGCTGCCCAGACGTATTAAAATCGAGCGGGGTCTTGATGATTGCTGGTTCATTTTGGCGATACGCGTACAGTGCAAGATGTCACCCTTAGTGACTGGACAATTTACGGTGCGGCCAAGTTGCTCAACAATTTTGACTACGTTTTCAGTCTTATGCTCTGGCACGCACTGCAGTTCTAGGTTGGCAGCTCGGGAGATCTGGTCCATTTGGTTGACTCGGGCGGCCAGCTTATTAACTTCTGACCTAAGCGATGAATTTTCTTCCTTTAAAAGGCGCATATCTGATTTTTGCGTGTTAATTTCCTCTTTCATTTTCTCGAAATGTTCGTTGAAAAATGTTAATGATTCCTTGAAGCTGGTAATGTCGGCGTGAATTTCGTTTAGTTGTTTTGTAATATTTAGCGTACACTCTTGCATTATGTCATTAATAATCTTACGAATCTCCGAGCGAGAGACGCTGTCGCCGGCCTGATTGTGTCTTGGAGGCTGAGTCGATACTTTGGAAGGCCTCACAGTCACATTGGAGCTCTGGCTGGCTGCGGCCGCGGCTAGTGCCGAGACGGGGGCGCCGGCGCTGCCACCGGTGTCTGAGTGTCCCGCACCCGGCCCTCTCTCCCCTCTCAATGGCGAGTCTTTGTTATTACCTTTTGGCCGCCTACATACACAACAAGATTCGAAATTTGAAAAAATGCCAATTTAATTTGGCATTTTTTCAAATTTCGAATATTTTCATGATCATAGGGATAGATAGATAGATAGATATACTTTATTGCACAAAATCTTTACAGAAATAGGTTTTACAGAAAAATTATAGTACAATTTAGGCGGTCTTATCGCTAGAAAGCAATCTCTTCCAGACAACCTTAAGGTAGAGGAAATAGTAGATGGCGAGAAATGGGTACGGCCGTAGGGATAATTTTGATCCACAAAAACGGTCGACAAATGTAAACTTACATCGTAAATAAACGTCAATTGTGTATAATAAACCAACCGAATCGTTTTACTAGACCGTACCACATATGACCATAAATATTGCACACGCGTCCACACGTTATGTCCTTAGTCTTCGTCAGCGGGAGGCAAATATTTTAAAGTCGGATTCCGTTAAAAACAGGAAAAAATCTCTGGCGGCCGCCGGTATCGGCTCAGCGAGACACCGTAGAGTTATTCGGCAAAAATGCTAATTTTCAAATCTCGAACTCGCTCGCCGGCCACAATCGGAACGACACCGCACTCTTTTATTTGCGAGCGACTTCTATCGGGCCCTCCACCTCTGTCGTCTGTTTGCTCATCTGTTTTTAATCGTCATCTATTTTTGAAATTCGGATGTGACGTACCTACGCATCGCGCGTTAATTTTTCTTTTCTTTTCGCAGCGAATACTTCTTCGTGTCAATTCGTTAGAAAAGAAACATAGGTAGGATATAAAAAAAGTTATAAAAAAAATTCTTCTGTTTATATTTGGAAAGAAATTTTGATTTAGATTATGTAAAATTTCGTCTAGTTACATTTATATCTTTGTATTACAAAAATAAAAGTAATACTCTTAAAATATCATTATTACAACTTAGCTTTGCCCAAATTTTTGGTATCCCTTATAGATAACTTACTGTCACAATAAACGCAGAGGAAGTAGATTGCCTGAAATAAAAATAAAACCCTTTTGAAATTAATTATTGATTTCCTTTTTTGTGAATTCCGCAAATAAGTTTATTAGTTTAAATAAAGTTAACATTGGTACCTAAAAAAATCCAAAAAGCTCAAATATTAGTAGCATTACGCATAAAGTTCAGTATTTTGTCATATTTAAATAAAAATGTCACATTAAATTTATAATGACTGTCTATGCCAAAATAAACGGAAAAAAATACAAATACGTAATATAATTAATCGTAATAAAAATCATTATCATCATAATTTGATAAAAAAAAACCAAAATTAAATAGTTGTTGTTGTGATGTAAGTAGTTAACGATGAGAAAATAATATACCAGTCAGTCAGTGGCTGATGCACTAGTCATGCCAACCAAATAAAAAAAAAACGTTTGAACATCCCGCCAAAATCACCTCGGAGACGTTCCATTTTCAAATTCATAAATCGAATATGACGCCCCCGCCGATAAACGGGCAAGCGATCCGAATCGCAGCTTTTCTTTAATTACAAGACTTAAATTGTGGCGAGGCACGCGTATCGCCGCCATCTGCGGGCGGCTGCTAGTAATTTTTGAGATAGCGTACACCGATTGCCGGTTAAATGTGAATTTATTAAAAATAAACAGCACTCCGGCAGAGTTTGTACAGTCGGTGGCTGCGGTTGACGGGAAATGGCTTTCTTATAAAACAATTAAATAAGAGTTGCTTTTACACCTACCTTTGATATATGTATTGTTTTTATCCGAACCATAATATATACTTAAATACATCAATTAAAACACAGACACAGAAACAGAGGTCGAAATTAGGTAGTTACTAGAGACTAGTCTGGGTGTGTCCCTCTCAATTAGGGTTACCAACTTTTTTTTCAAGAAATAAAGTATATTTAGGTTTACGAAGAAAATTAAACAGTATTTCAGACATATGAACAGTATTTTTATTTTTTATTTATTTTAAGCATATATTTTTTAGTACTCCTCGCACAGCTCAATAATTTATCATCATTTTTAAAAATATCATACGCTTCACCACAACTATAGCTTAAATTAAAGTAAATTTGTAGCTCATTCTTAATTACATTAATCGATGCTCTATTTCTGTCCTCCCGATAACGAGGGCCACGCGAAAAAAATTACTTAGGTTAGGTTCCAAAAACGCGCAATCGCATGAATCGCATGACAATGAGTGACAGTATTTTTTTAAAATAATTGTCCATTATACGGGAAAGGCAAAGGGATCTAAGCCCATGCTGCCAAGTCGTCTGTTTTGTAAAGGCGTTATATTACTAATGTGTTTGCATGTTGATGCTGAAAACAGTATATTGTATACTTTATTTTTGTTCAACAGTTAAAACTATTATTGAGTGAAAAACAGGATAATACTGTTTAAAACAGTATAGTTGGTAACCCTACTCTCAATATGCATCCACCATTTACTCATAGTAGAAGGAAAACTATGTTCTGAGGCTGATCCAATTGGAACTATATCTACCGGGAACACAACAGTAAGAAACTCAGTAAATTAGTAGCAGTATCTAACTTATTGTTATGTGTGGCCAACTTTAGGCCAAGTCATATAGTTTTGTTTTGATGAGTGATGAAACAATTAAGTAGGTACTCAAGTACTTTGGTACCAGTCTTCAAAGGTCTATTAGTTAGTTGTAAAAATATGGGTTGTGACTTTGATTCCCACTCATGACAAAGCCCAAAAAGTTAGATTTTTTTAAGAGAGGTAAGGCACAGTGATTTATCGCTTAGACTGGATTAGCCTGACATTCGTAACAAGAGTCTAGCCTTCAATGTAAGTGCGACAAGTCCAGTAACAGCTATTATTATGCTGTAATGGTCGCCCTTAAGCTAGGACCTCATTACCACGCAACATCAGGTGGGATGTGGTCAATCTAATTTGACGACCTCCGTAGCCGAGAGGCCAGCGTGCTGGAATTTGACGTCGCACCATCTCCGAGGTCCCGGGTTCGATCCCCGGTCGGGTCAATATGGGAAACGAACTTTTTCTGTATTGTCTCGGGTCTGGGTGTTGTGCCAACCAAGACCAAACCAAGAATCGAATCCGTACTAAAAAATAAAAACTTGCCCTTTTCATCTTCTGACGTCGTCTGTACGCTTTCTCGCATACAGTCCATCGATGTAAAAAATATTATGTCGCGTTGATAACAGCGAGACAAGTTTATGCGATTTATTCATGAATTCAATTCATTTCTTTCGCGTTTATCGTCGCGATCTGTTATTGTCGCGGCACTAACTCGCGGTGGCGGTGATAAAGAGTAATAAAACTATTTGTACTTCATGAATGTTGTAGTATGTTGTTTTATGTTGTAGTAGTGGAACGTTATATATGTGTCGATCCATCAAATACTCGTTATCGAGCCTTAGGGTCCCGTATCGATATACAATTGATTTAAAATCTCCATTCTGGTGTAATGGCGGTCGCTATTTTATTTAATTGGTCTTCAAAATTTACAGATCTTTATGAAACTTGTTGATTAAATTTTTTTTTTAAATTACACTTCAAGATTGACCTATTTAAGAGCGATAAGTACAGCATAATAAATCTGTTACTGGAGTCGCAAATACCTTGAAGGCTTGACCCTTGCTACTAATGTAGCACCCCCAAGAGCTCTGGAAATCTTACTCACACGCCGGAACACAACAACACAGAAGTGATTGTTATTTGGCTGCGGTCTTCTGTAAGGTGGAAGTATTTTACCAGTCGGACTGCTCCAGTTTGAGCGATAAATCGCTATGCCCTACCTCTCTTGTTGTATATAGTATGTTGAAGTTCTCGTAAGGATGTGATCCGATCCATCAATGACTTGTTAACGCGTCAGCTTGCTGCCGACGGGCTTTTACTTTTAGGGGTGGGTTTTGTGATTTTAAAATTAAAAACCCTACTAATTACGGTGTATTAGATTTTGTGTACTTTTGTTAGATATTTCAGTTAAAAAATGATTGTTTTAATTGGTCCTCCTATTTTAGTGATTAAACGGAACAAATATACATACAGACAAAAATTTAAGAAAACTATCATTTTTGTACGAGTATGTTCCCGTGTATACATCAACATGCGTTTAATAAAAAAGCGAACAATTGGTAATTTAATAAAAATACACTCCGATTTTATTCATAGAATATGAATGAAAGTTGAATAATTAATTGAAAACTAATTGCGATAAACTTCGCCGTACAATTTCCTCTGAACTTTGATGCGCTGTATCTTAGTTTATGTTCATAAATACGTTTTTTAATTCTCTGGAAAAATATTGGCGGACCAAATAGAATAATTGTTTTTTTTTTACCGAAGCAACATCTATCAGGTTACGGAACCTTCAGCGCGCGAGGCCGACTTTCACTCCACCGGTTTTTTTGTCTTTTTAAAACCGGTCAAGTGCTGGGCGCCGTCCCCGCTAACCGGTAGTAATTGGTATGGGAGTAGCCGATGTTAACAAGTGTTTGACGGCGACTAGAAGTAATTATTTTCGTGTCGCAGCCGATCGTATCGTGTCTAAGTACAAAAAGGGTGGATCACGCTGTGATTGGTGATCGTAACGCACTGTTAGTTTAAATTTAATTCACTCTTGATCTATCGAGATTGGGCTGTGTAACGGATGTGTTGCTTCGAAGGTGAGAGGTCGAGTTGACTTACGTAACGGAATAAGTTTGATGACTCGTTAAAAAGCGATAGTTATAGTTAACTATAAATTAATGCGTTTAGTAAGATTTCAAATGAAAAATAATTTCTTTTTTTTTAAATGGTCCCGCGTTTAGAAACAACGCAGTGATTCCGCCAAGTGTTAAGAGAGACACGTCGCAAAAGATTTCACAGGCGCCATTTTATTTAGTTGGGTGACAGAAATACTAACGCAAGCTACAAGTGACTCACATATAAAATGATCAAACTATTATTTTGATTAAGTTAGGTTACTGTTCAGGTGCTCCATTAAATAGAAACCTTTTCAAAAGAGAAAACTTAATTTTTAACAACATATACATTGTTCTAATTCTGCGGTTAGCAGCTAAAGCGCTTGTGTTACAAAAATCTAAAACGAAAGTTACAACACCCAGACCCGAGACAATTAAGCTCGTTTTCCACGTTGACCTGACCGAGAATAAAATCGGAGACCACAGAGATGTTGCGACCCCAAAGTCCGCCCCTCTCGCTCTTTGACTAAGAAGGTCGTTGAAATATAATGAAAGCAATTGTTGAGTCAACAAATAAAGGTTGAGTCAACAAATAAAGGTTGAGTCAAACAGCCGGCGTGGCGTGGCAGGGCGAGACGGCGACGCGACGTTGAGAAGCAGTAATGTACTAGATATTAGGAGAAACGTCATACAGAGGCGACATTTACGTCACGCCGGACGGGACGGCTGTGTAAATCTACCTTAAATACAAAGTCATCACGATACAGTGCTATAAACTAAGAACTTCTCGAACGGAGAGCCTGTAAAGCTTGTACACATGCTTTTGAATAATATCAAAAAAATAAAAAATATTTTTATTAACTACAATTTTGTTGATGTTACAATGTGTGGGTCTTTCCTTTTAAGTTTGAAAAAACCTGTATAAGAAGAGACCTCTCTCTTTACCATGCGTTATGCTATCAGTAGTTATAAACAATATATATGTTTATCTAGTATTTATGTATCTATATATTATCTAAGTTAAAAATGTTTCTATATTGGTGTAGTTTTGTAATTTTAGCCATGATGTTACTTTCATTTTATATATTTAACTTCATTGTATGAAAAACTACACCAAATTGGGCAGCCCTTATGTGCGCAGAGTGCCTCCGCTGTCTTGAGCAAATTAAAGCGAACTTTCGTATAATTTCGCCCGATAAGGGATCGCTGTAAAACATATTCTTTGATACCAATCGGCCGAAAGAGGAAGCGCACGTTCAATGCAAATAAACTTCACTCGAAATCAAGATCAGTGTCGATGTATAATAAATCGTGCCTTTATTTTTGTCCAGTGTGTATCTACCATCGCCGCGGAAACCCTATCGCAAATCAGTTTCGCGGAATGTCGCGAGTTCCGCAAATCAACATTACGCATTCAAAATTCGAATCGCAAGGCGGACGAATCAAAGAGTGGGCACTAGTGTCGCTATCGGCCCGTCCGCAATCGACATATTAATATTCGATCTGCCGGTGCGATGTTCTCGATTCGTATAATTAAAATCGAGATCGATCGGATTGGCCGGCGGATTCCATCACGTTGTTCATCATAAGGACCGCCTACTTTTGACGCCTCCAGCGGTGCGTGTACGCAACTTTTAAGCTGTTTATTTATTATACGCGATGTTATCGCTAATCGGGCCATCGGCACAGTCCACTTGAATGTAGTAAAGTTGCTAATTAGTGAATGATACTGCCAACATACGACTTTGATGTGCGACTAAAATATTTCAAAACAAAGTAAATAAGTATTGACATGTTTTTTGATATTACACATCAAGATTGACATCATCCCACCTGATGTTAAGTGGTAATTATGTCCTAGCTTAAGGCCGACAAGTACAGAATAATAAAGCTGGGTTCAAAAGAATTTGAATTGGTGATCGCATCCCGAAAAAAAAGTACCTTTAACTTTACTGCACGACTTTTGTGAGACGAAACAAATTAATGCAACAGTAGATAACTTATTATTTAAATGAGGTAACTATCAAACTCCAATCATGTTAGACTTGCCACAGGTCTCGTATAAGTTTTGAATTTGGCTGTGGATTTTTAGTTTAAATTTTTTGCTGTTGATGGCTCTTTAGTTTGCAAGCAATATTTTACTTCTGCTTTGTAAGAGGTCACGGGTTCGATTCTCACCTCTAACTATTTTTTTGAAAGAGCATAAGCTTGATATTGTATTTATCATTCGAATGATACTTATACGAATTCCTTTTATTTGCATTAAATGGTGATCAATAATTTCCTCTATATTAGGTTATTGGATATTTTTTAAAATGCGGCAATTGATCGAAAATCAATCTTTCAAAGCTCGTTTTAATCAAGAATGTATCTTATATGTTCGATTGGAATCGATTACTTTAAAACCGAATCGACATGCCTAGTAGTTACCTCACTGCCACTAAGCCCACTGTATCGTTAATACGGTCCCGTATCCGCAATTCTGGCGAGACCATTACGGCAATTAAAAAGTCGTAAGTGTATTCAAATTATATTTTAATCGAGTCCTTAGCGATGTCCGATTTATCAAAACTGGCACATGTGCCTGGTGTATTATGGAATCGCATGTGGGGTGAATTGATTTTGTTTTTTTTTCATTATAGTGTTTTGTTTACGTAAATTATTATTATATCATACAAGAATATATTGTATATTCTTGTATGAATTAATAACGGTCCTATCATACATACATACTTGGATTTTACTGAGAGATAATATTTTTATAATATTTTTTTAACTAATAGGTACCACTGAATTAATTTGGATAAAATTTAGAACAAAGATATATTAGATACTACAAATACATATAGGATACTTCTTATCCCAAATAACGCAAATAAAGTGATAATGATTATAGAAGTTTTTATACTTTTTTACTAACTTAGTGTCTGCGTGAAAAAGTCAAAATTATCGAAATAGATTTGCCTGATATTAAGTAGTGACACAGATTAGATACTAGAAGTTCATTTAGGATACATTTTATCCCAAAATAAAGCATTGAAGTCGCAAGTGATAGGTACATACTATTTCCTCTACCTTAAGGTTGTCAGAAAGAGTTCGCTTTCTAGCGATAAGTCCGCCTAAATTGTACTATAATTAATCAGTAAAAAATATTTCTGTAAAGCTTTTGTGCAATTAAATATATCTATCAAATTCAAATTCAAAATTCAAAATCATTTATTGCAAAAACTGTGTTTACATAGTTGGTGTTACATTAGCAGTCACAAGTTTCAACAGTTACCCATATCGGGTATGCAATTTTACAGAATGAGTAGTAGTTTATGAGAACTTAACTATATTTGGTACCAAAATCTATCTGTCTACTTATTTCTTGTTTAAACCTCGATCATTAAGATCGCCGGCATTGTTTAGCTGAAACATTTGCATTGCTTAGCGTGTTCTGTTATCACGACCGGACCTTTTTGCAAGTAAGTACTCATAGTATGCAACTAGGTGCAACGCGCCCGCGGGACGTATGAATCAAATTTCAGGAAATTAAAACGGCGCACACACGAAACTGATGTAAAAAGAAACGGAGTGACGGGAGAACGTTTGCTAATAAAATGTGAGGTGGATTTTTATGGCAAGCTATGTGTTTGAAGCGACTTCGTTCGTGTTAGGACGCCTACACACGAGCGACAATCGGTGAGCTTATTACTTTTAGTGTTATTTGTGTTTGTTTTAGGTTCTTAATGAAGACCTCAGAACCTAAAATCACCGCGCAGTCTCCTTTTGTGACGTGTCTCTGTCGTTTCTCTGCGTGGTTTTAAAATGCGGGATAGAGGCCATAATTAAAAAAAAATATGGAACGAGAATAGTTTCTGTTTGGCGCGACAGTTAGATTACCAAAAAATGTAAGACATGTATTTTTTTAATGTAAACAAAACTTATAATTTAGCGAGAAAACATTTCTTTTACACAGTTTCTATCAAATAGTGAGGTAAACATTGTACAAAACTACGTTTTCGTTTTATTTTAAAAACCTAACTTTCGAATCAAATATATGATCGATTGTGAATCGACTATTCATTGATTGTGGAATTATAATCATATAATCGATTGTACTGTCGATTTTTAGGTTATGTAGTGGGAACACAATCGATTAAATGGGTAATCGATTCCTACAACACTACCCACAGATGGCGCTAGCGAGCGTTCACGCTAATAAACCGAAACTTCCAGCCCTTTTAAGGCACTCGTTCAAATATGACTCTAATCGCGTCCTCGGCAATTAATCAAAAGTGGCACACATGAGTGGGGGGGGGGGTAGGGGGGTGTATTATGTTCTCGCATGTGTTCCCCCGTTCCCGGGCGCGTCGTGCGGCTATCGTCGCGTTTTGCATAGATTTAAAAAGTCGATAGTTATGCAAATGGCCCGCTGCCGTGTTTGCCCGGCCTGAGTTACGAGGTGCCCGGTAATAGGGCATATCGGAATTAGACCTCTTTAGCGGATGCAGCGAGCGCATTCGAATTTCGGGAAGAGGCGGTGAGCGCGAAGGCAAAGCGTTTGACAAATAAGCACGCGCCGCCATTATTTTTTTGTACTGCACTTCAAGATTGACCTCATCCCACCTGATTAAATAGTAATGAGGTCCTACTTTAAAAGTACCTACGATATAAAAAAGCTGTAACGAGATTTATCACCCTTACCTTGAAGGTTTGCCCCTGCTGCAAAGTTATTGTTATTTGGCTGCGGTCTTCTGTAAGGTGGAGGTATTTCACCAGTCGGACTGCTCCAGTTCAAGCGATAAATCGGTTTGCCGTCTCTCTCTCCAACTACCACAAGACAGGTGTTAATATCGGTAGCGACCATAGGTAACATCTTTCGATTTTAAGAATTAAGAGTTTCGCTGACCATTTAAAGCACCAGCCCTAACAGCACGCAAATAACGTCAAATTTCTCGTATAAAACGATAATTCGATACTATTGATTGGCTGACAGCGTACCGTATTCTTACAACAGCTTACGCACTGAATATTAAAAATTTTGACGTAGATATGCCAGGCAATAAAATTTACTCGCGCATATTAACCGGCTAATAGATTGTTTCATCAAAAAAAACCGCAAAAACTTGCAAATATAGGTACCAGACTTAATCACAAACCTGGATCCTCCTAGTACTTAAGGAAACACGCCACTGCGCCAACGAGGTCACATTTGACGTGACGTAAGCAAACTGCAGTTACAGTGAGGCAAAAATTATAATGTCACACGCGGAATTTGCATACTGGGACGCGTGTACCCTAATTACACCACACGAATGTACGGTGAACGGCACATTGAGGTAAACACTGGCTGTTCGATTATAGTTCTTATAACTGCGTCTTAAGGGCTGAGTAAAAGTGTTTCTGACAAGCTTCCGACCGTACCGCCCTCAAACATGCAGTTACCGAAGTACTCTTTAAATGCACTCATGATTGGAGTCACACGATTAGTGCACTTTTGTACACAGGGCTGGATATAGGAGACCGGGGCTGCAGTTGAGGTAACTGACGGTAGCTCAATAATTAAGTAATGTCCGTTTTCCATATTTATCCGCCCAGGAATCGAACGCGGGACCTCAGTGTTGGCGCAATACCAAAGTCTCAGAAGGAGGTCGTCACATTTATAAAAACCCAGACAAAGAGTATATATGTTCATCATACAAATGTTGAGTGAGTATCGAACCCACGACCCTTAGTTCAGCAGCCAGGAGCCTAACCATTGCTCCATCGGGGTCAATCAAACTTGTTCTTTAAGTAGCAACGGAATTCAAAAAACATTAACATAGAACTAAGAAAGGCTTACAAGGTAAAGTTCTAATTTCACGCCGCCTTATCTAAGGGCGATCGCACACGTGCTTATTTTTCTTTTTTTTTCATTTATCGTGTAAGTGCTTTACGCAAATACGCACTCTAGAACTTAGAGCGACGAAGCGAGTGCGGTTCGGATGTGGCATTTGAATCGTAATGATATTTTTTTAGCTTGTATCAAAAACGTTGCTAATAGTCTAAAAATATTTGAAAACAGCCGTGAAATCGTTAGTACTATCAAAAGAAAGCTTTATAACCATTACTAGTTATTTTTTTATAGTAAATTTTCATGCGCTCCGCTATATTTTTTGCAAAAATTTGTTTGATTTACTAAAGGTTGCAACTGAATATTAAGACCGCCATTTGTACTTTCTTAAATTATGGCAATAAAGTTTTAAAAAAAGAATCAACTGAATAACAAGAATTAACATTATCTCAACCAATCCAATAATTCACTGCCATTTTCACACGCTCATAAAAGTCTAAATAGGGTGTTCTAAGAGTAGAACCGGCAAAAAGTTAGACGGATGCTCGTAGATAGATTTTATTCTTTATATCCACTGCTATAGCAGTGGAACGCATTACATGCCGTTAAAGTTTTTTTTTTTAGTTTGACACGTCTTGTCAAAATCACCATACTCTTAGGACCTTACGCGTGGTAACTGCTACCTTCGAGTGGATGATTGATATCTAAAAATCTTTAAGACTACAGGTTTATTACGATGGTCATAGAGTTAGTAGCTCAGATGCTTGTGTTACGAAAACTAGAATCAACAATGGTTTCATAATACACACGCACTATAGAGGAGTGCCTCTATTTTGGATGTATTGGAAAGTAATCCAATTAAACATTGATTAAAAGATGAAGTTACAAAAGCCCTCCAAATCGTAGTTTTGCGGTAAAGAGTAACAGACATGCACCCATACTTGTATTCATTTGCATTCTTACAAACTTTCACGTATTCATATATTAGCGGCACGTCGCAACTTCGCACGCGTTTTATCCCAGTTTTATCCCAGTTTTTTTTTCAAATTTTCCTCTCATTATTCGCTCCTCTTGGTTGCAGCGTGATGTTATATAGGCCAAAGCTTTCTCGATTAATGAATAATCCAACAAAAAAGTTTTTTTCAACTCGATTTGAGAAAACCGCATTCAAACAAACAAACTCTTCAGCTGTAGGGTCTGTCTCGAGATTACAATTCTTACTTGATAAAGTTTCCCGAATTGCCGCCTCCACCGATTCCGTTTCCGCGTGAAATACTTACATGTGGCAACACCTCATGAATATTAACTCGTACTTTACATCAATCATACTCCATAGGCAGAGATTCTCCTTACGATTGCGTTACTTAGGGCAAGGGTTGCGATTCGGCCGGGAAGTGCCTTAATGAACTTGGCCGAAGAAACGCTACTTTGGGTGAATCATATTTGGGCCAAATTTTCTAAGGGCTTAACGCTGCGGCCAAACTTTCTTGAAATTTTGATACTGAAAAAAAAACATCTAAATGTACAGGGCAAAAATATTTTTTTGCTTTTATTAGATACATTTTGGCTGTGGCTTGAGCCCGATCACGAAATAATCTCCAAAGCGGGCTGCAATATATATTTTATGTCAATAAAAAATGCAAAGAAAATGTAAAAAATCGCTATGGAAGTAAAGTTAATTTTTTTCCAAAAAATAAACCTCTGGCTTTTCGATTCAGTTAACACGTATTTAACAATTTAAATTTGTGAAAATTGTGAAGCGATTGCGTTGTTTAACTGATAATAGTAAAAACCATCTTCCTATAGGACTATGAGGCCTATGCTCAATATATCAGATAGGTACTATTGATTGGCCGAAAGCATGACCACCTCGGTGGCGCAGTGGCTAAGGTAGGCGCGAAAGGTCCCGGGTTCGATTCCCGGTCGGGTCAATTTGGAAAACGAACTTTTCTAAATTGACTTGAGGCTGGGTGTGCTGGGATGACGCCCCCAGTTAGTATCCGTCGTCTGGTACTCATAGTACAAGGGAAAACCTTAGTTAGAGACCAGGTGATAGGTGTGATTGTCTAGCGCATTTATTTATTTATTATTTTATACGACACTCGTATTCTTAGCCAATCAGCAATAGTCAAACTAAATTTTATCAAAGAGCTTTTTGATATTTAGCATCATGACGCATCCTAAGCCTTCGAGGTATGGATATATAAGTATTGAAAAACGTCAGTACCTAATTATATGGTGTCGTATACCTACTAATACAACTCTTTATTACTGCACTGTAGTACATATTGGTTCTGGTACTAAAGTCATAAGACCTAGAAAACCAGACACATCTGCCTGATGCCTGATGGACTGAATGTCTTTTAAAAAGACATTCAGTCTTACGAGGCTAAAGACAGGTTAATAAATCTTAATGGCAGAATTGCTAAAACGACCTTTTTAGCCTAACAGATTAATGAATTTCTAGTAGACGCCTCTTTAGCAAGGCTATTTGGGTACGTAATGGGCTGCGTTAGCGACTGGAGGTAGATAAGTGTATGTAAGGTCAGATTTAATAGCCTTCGCAAGTAGTTAAGTTTACTTGAACTAAGTTCCAAAAAGTATGTAACTAAACTAAAATTGTTTTTAAATGGTTAGGTTTTGTTCGCTTAGTTAAATCTGATTCATTTTCATATTGATTCAGAAAAACTTTATATGGATGATTCATGCAAATAGTGCTGCATAGATTTGATTGAAATGAGGTAGGTACAGTCAAACGCACAGACTTTACATTTTAAACTTTATACCGCCCTTATGTCGTGGCCATAAGAAGTAAATCAACTGCAAATGTTTAACATGATGCACTTTTCTTGTATGTACACCTGGAATAGGCTATTAAGTAAATATAATTGTATTTAGAATATACAGGATTATTGCTATTCCGAAAAAATACTGCGAGTATGGACTGAATGAAATCAAATCTGGTTTTAAATAAGCAAATTATATAAAAAATAATGAAGTTATAAAATCTAAAGACCAGAAGCTTACGTGACAGGCGGAAAAATATAAGTCAACCGACATGTGTCAAAAGTGACATATGTATAAAAAGTATATATATTGTAAAGACGATCTTATACCAACGACCAGTCGTCGATAGCAGGCAAGTACTATATTAACATGTACGTTTTACTATTAAATCGCTTACAAAGTTTAATCAATTAAAAATACTATTGTTTGTGTTATTTTCTACCATTTTTTCTTTTATTTTTTGTCTGGCAACTGTTTCTTCTATATTCAAATTTAGAACACTCGCAGAATCGAAAATGGAGGTAAAAATCAAACGAAAAGCATGACACTAGTAACTCAATCTGAGACAGCACCTGTGGTCAGCATTTTAATTTACAATAACGGCGCCTAAGAAAGCTCTTGACGTCAGAGCAGAATTCCTAACATTATAGCATGTCCGGGGCGTTATCGCATCGTCTCATAGCCACACTGGCTCTTCGTCGTGCTATCGCAGCGCGAAGACATCAAGATTTATTCGTCATGCTGTAGAACGTAGACACTATAAGGAAATGTTTATCTACCCCGCTTACCAACGTTTTTGCCCATCCATAGTCCCACACGGCACGATCGCCATGTTTTTGTCGTATTTATTCGTGCTTGCGATAGTAAATAAACAAATCGAGTAACGTTAAGTCGGTGGAGGATTCTGATGTCCGTTTTCGTTTCTGATTTAGATAGTGCGGTAGATATCTGATTTAGTTAAGAAAAAAATACATTACCTATAGAACTGAGGCCTTGGCACATTTTATAATGGAGTACCTACCTAATATTAGGTTACTATTAAAATAAAAATAAATTGTATTAGCGCCACAGAGAGCAGCTGAATCACTAATATTGCTGAACGCATTTACCGTACTGAACCTGTTGTATGCCAATAAATGACATATTCCATACTGCCGTAATATGAACGCATGAAAACGGAGCTTTCGTTAGCAGACTAAATTTATTTACTCTACCAAAATCCATTAAATGATTGTGAAATTAGCTTCATTAAATGCCTATTCACGTTTATTTTGTTCAAATGTTATGTATATTTTTATTTTTGAATGGTTTTTTTATTTTTATTAATTTCCAATTAAATTACATAAATTACAACTAAACGTAATTTACAAAAAAAATTAAAACTAAATAAAAAAACTACATTATATGTACAAATATACAAAATTCAATAAAATAAAATAAAACAAGCATCAAAAACTTACAAAATATACACGTGGTCTAGCTCACCGTCTTGCGGCATTGTGCCCAGTACATATAATATTATGTATATTGCATGTCACATGTGGTAAAAGTTAACATTATTAAGGCGTAGTACTCTGAATGCGTTGCAATGATTCTAAACAATATAAACAAACATAATATAAAAATAAATTTCACTAATCAGCTATGCAGACCTTTCTTATTTTATCGGGTATTTATATTTAAGCAGGCATAACAGCTGTTTTGACTAAAGAGCAACTTATAATACTGATACAAGTATAAGTACTGTCAGATAAAAGAGAAAAAGTCTTCAGAATACGACCTTCATATAAAGTTCTTATTTACATAACTTTTATTGCGAAGTAATTATTGAAATCGGGTACTCACACAATATGTCGTATGAGCTGCAAGTGTACACTTCACACAGTACAGAAAACATTCATGTGCGATTTAGTGTGCGCAATCGTTACGTGGCATTCGTCAGCTGCATTTTTTTTAGTAAAAATGGTTTCCTGTTTTTAATGAGAACCTAGCTAGCCAGTTAATTATAAGTTTTGTGGTATAAGACTTACGCAACAAACTTAGTAATACTTTATTACTACACACGTTGCATGTAATATTCACAGCCTAATATTCAGATGACTAAGAAGATGCAATGCAATTATTGGGAAGAATACCTAACTTTAATCATGTGATTACAAATGGTAGTAAAAGTCAATATTTTTACTGTATCTTTCGACAAGTTTAGGTGCAGAATAACAACGTATTTTAATTGAAATTAAAACTGCTAAGTAACACCATTAGCAAGTTTCTGTAAAAAAGGCTTGATAACATTAAAAATAGACAGCAGACAACGATAATGCCCACTAAATTGGTGCATCTGTATCACATTCCCTTGACACCTAAAAGTACCAGTATTTCCATTACGTCGTTATCTTAAAATTAACATGCACTTATAAGATAATTTACATAAACAGATAGGTTGCTTACTTTACATTCGAACAGATAATAAAAACGAAATAAGTCCCTAAAACACTAACCACAATTAAAAGTACCGTAAACATACCGACTGAGACCATCATTCAAATCGAAATCTAGAAACTCATCAACATTTTTTGATCCCGCTCCTATTAAACACCTTTATGATGTTGTCACGGATATAACAGTCTCAACACACACGATACTCCATCTGCTTTCCTGTCCCCGCAATTATTAACCTTAACACATGCGAAGAGAACTCAAAACTGAACACAACGTCGACTTCATGCAAGCTTAACCAGTGTCGAATATATGATAGATGAACAAAACCCAGTAACAGAACAAACTAAAATAAATCAAGATGTTTGCCGTCGATAATATCGACGTCGTCTTTGTCATTCGACTCTTTATACTCGTGTATTTATTACTACCATGGTAGTTTTTTCTTGGTAGTCTCTTTGTATGGCAACACTGCTAATGGCGCCCATAGTACTGTGACGTTAAGTTGACACCGACTTTGATTGTTTTAAACAGATAAAAGCAGAGAGATGCCTATTTTTTTTTCAGATGCTACTGTTAACAAGAAGTGGAACAATTTACTCTTTCTTTGATTCGGTTTCGTGGTCTTCAATTCTATGAATCACGATTCCTCGAGTCAAATGTAGGTAGCTAAACTAATGCAATGATCTCTTTAGATTGTAGTTAATTAAATGGTTTCCCAACCACTGTGCATATCACATCACGTTTCCTTCTCAAAGGAGCTAATAAGATCTAGTCTTAAGATCTACCTAGTTAGCTAAAGGAGGAAAGATTTTACTTCTGTTTATTTTGTCTGCGATTTTATTTTACACTAAAATCCACAGCTCAGAAAACTAATACAAATCTTATAAACTAAATTTACAGCTAATGATGATCTATTATTTTAGCAATAAGAATGAAATTATTGTGTCATAAATATGTGTGTGACTGTGACAACACACAATAAGTTGACTGACGATGAATAATTGAATAAAATTAAGAGGTCGATGGTTAGATATTTGTTTAAGTTTTATTAGTTAATCCAGGCAACACCATTTTATTTAGAAAGATCTTCGTATTCACTATTCACTGTAGTATAAAACAAAGTCACTTGAACTGTATGCACCTATTTATGCTTATATCTTTACAACCACGCAACCAATTTTAATGCGTTTTTTTATAGATAGAGATTTTATGTTGTATGAAGAAGCTTTATATGTATAATCCATACATATTTATGTGCAGAAAAGCCAAAATCTTAATTCGTCTTTACTAGCACCCCTGCGAGGTAGCTAGTTCTGCAATAAAATCAGATTACCTACTGAATTTCATGCAAACATACGTTTGAATATTTAAAACACATGACTATTTACATTTCTGCATATTGCAGACGTAATATCCCGAACTAATAGTGCCGCATAGAGGTAACTTTTGATATAAACTCAAATCTTTATCATCGAACCGATAACTATTTGTTCTGGCAATAAAAAGCAGAAAACATCTACTAAACCGAGTCTAAGTCACACGAATGTACAGGTTAGCATAAACTAAGGTAATGGACGCTTTGGAACTAGTTTTATTTCGTCACTGGCTCTGTTGCATGCAAATAATCGCATTTAAGGTTGCGCTATGTGGGTCAATGTTGCATCCATCAGAATATACTTACTTGCGCTTCTGGTCTTTATAATTTGGTAAGCACGCTTCATCACACACTTATAAAATTAATAACCAACGTCATACACTTCAAGTTTTAAAAAAAATTGAATACTCGATTTTAATTGAGAATCGTTAAGTTATTTATAAATAAATAAATATTGGACAACATCACATACATTGCTCTGATTCTGTGGTAAGTAGCAAAAGCACTTGTGTTACAGAAATCAGAAACAACGACGGTACCACAACACCCAGACCCGAGACAATACAGAAAAATTTGTTTCCCATATTGACCCGACCGGGGATCGAACCCGGAACCTCTGAGAATGGCGCGACGCCAAAGTCCGGCACGCTCGCCTCTCGGCCACGGAGGTCGTCATTTATAATAACGCTGATACCCGACAATCCCTGACAAAGGGAATTTTTAAAATTAAAGTTCGTGAATACTTCTTCTCTCTCGCTAACAAGTAATGATAGTCATGAATTTGTCAACTGCTGAACCAATTTATTTATCTTCTGAATTTATAGTTATGTAGATATTTGTTTTTATATATAAATTATCAATATTATGTAAATCTAAGTATACCTTCATATTTTATATATATATTCTTATTAATTTATTTAGTATGTGTATTATAATCGTATATTTAAAAGATACCGTAATGTTATTTTGAATGCTTAATTAATTGTTGTTTAAAATGTTTTTTTTTTCTCCCGTGTTACCGCACCCATATACAAACTATCTGCATGACCCAAGGGCTAACTGGCAGAAAACGCCCCTAGCATTAAGTCCACATGTTGTACTTATTTGTGCAATAAAGTTTTTAAATAAAATAAACACACTGAATTATTATTTACAGTACACAGACATTAAAGTGACACGAACAAAATAAGCAGTAATTGAATTGAGCATCGTTTTCTACCTAAGTTGGCATACTGTTATGCCCTTTAATTGAGAGAGTTTGGAGTCTGAATCATTTTTTGTGTTTTTATTGACTGTGGCGATTCTGCTGTTGCAAACTAAACTGAACAAATGTATTTTGCTTTATATTCTTCTCAAAATGAAAGCAATAAGATTATACTACATTTCTGTAACGATTCGAGACGCAGTATGACAGCATACTAAGTTCAGTAAGTGCACCACTACTTATGGGAGTGCCCCAGGGATCTATATTGGGTCCATTGTTGTTTTTGATTTATATAAATGATCTACCATATTTTGTCGAAGGCATGTGTGAGATTGTATTATTCGCCGATGATACTTCGTTAATATTTAAAATTGACCGTGGATGTAACAATTTTGACGAGGTGAATAATGCTCTTTCCCAAGTTGTTCGCTGGTTTTCAATCAATAATTTATTGCTCAATTCCAAAAAAACAAAATGTATCATATTTACAATGCCTAACGTCAAACAAATAAATACATGTATTTGTATGAACAATGAAGTAATCGAGATAGTAAATTCAACAAAATTCCTAGGAATTACTTTAGATTCCAAACTGCAATGGAATCCTCATATCGTTGCCCTGGCAGGAAGACTTAGTTCGGCTGCATATGCTGTAAGGAAAATAAGAAACCTAACTGATGTAGATACGGCAAGATTAGTTTATTTTAGTTATTTCCATAGTGTTATGTCATATGGTCTATTGTTATGGGGCTCTGCAGCAGATATCCAGACAATTTTTGTACTGCAAAAAAGAGCCATACGCTTTATTTACGACCTTAGACCACGTGACTCACTGAGGGAATTTTTTAAAGAAATTAATATTTTAACAATAGCGTCTCAGTACATTTTCGACTGTATTTTGTATGTACGAAAAAACTATACGCTTCTTCCTAAAAAATCAGATACCCATAGATTTAATACAAGAAATAAACAAAAGCTTGCCGTCCCAAAACTCAGACTTCATAAAAGTAGTAATTCCTTCATGGGGATAAGTATAAAAATATTTAATAAGTTACCACAAAGCATTATTGACTTGCCCATGCATAGATTTAAGACTCAAATTAAAACATGGCTTATCAAAAAGGCTTATTACACTGTACAAGATTTTTTTAATGATAAAAATATGTGGAATTGTTAAAATGTCCATCTGCACCTAGATAATTTATATTATTAATTCAAATATTTTAATGTCCAATTGTGATGTTTGTCATTTATTTTAAAAGAGGATATCTGTTGAGTTTGTTGCGGCGCTTCTTCTCAACAGAACCAACGTCGAGGCGCTGGTAGGAAAAAACAATTGACGTGCAAAAGAATTTATTGTAAATCCACTTGCAGAAATAAATCATTTCATTTCAAATCATTTCATTTCATTTCATTTCATTTCATTTCATATCATAATCCGCTCTTGTGTTATTACTTGTCGGAAATCCTTGTATTAAATACGTAAAAAAAAAACAAAATAAAAGCATACTTTAAACGCGAAAGCTTGTAAGAATGCATGCATGCACATACTTTATACGCAAAAACTACTGTATGAATTTAGATGAAATTTAGTAGGAAGATAGAAAAAAAAGATATTAAATAATAATATACAAACAAATATACAACTAACTAGGAAAACAACAACATATCACTTTAGAAACAAAAATAAACTTCATTTAATTAAACCGCGCACTAACTACGGCAGGAGTACGATACTGTTCGAGGGAGCACTACTTTACAACGCACTACCAAACGATCTAAAAGAATGTGATAGTGTCCAAACGTTTGAGAATAGACTTAAAAGCCATGTTATGCAACTATAAATTCCTTGTTAAGGCCTTAGAGGTTAAATATTTAAATACTATATAATTATATATCTCATTGTAAATGAACTTATGTAAGTTTTTATGAGAAATAAATTTCTTTAAACCGAGATAGATGAGATACTAGTACATAGTTTTTATACCGAATTAACGATACCTAAGCCATATAACAGCTAGTATTACATAAAATAATAACAGAAATCATCACCTGGACATACATTAGCGTTATCAACGCCCTCAATCGATTTGAAAAAAATCGATTCCCCGATCACCAACTAGGTACGAACGCATCATCAGACAAGCCCAGGATCATCAAACACGTGCCGGGCCGCCAAAAAGAGCAGAACGCTCGCCTTGTCTCCGGCTATCGGACGGAAGATCGAGCCCAATTAAAATAGTCGTGCATCGCCCCGTCACAATCGCCGATAGTGATCTGTGACGGTGACGCCCGTGACCGATCACATGGGACGCGGCCGGTACCGCCGGCTTTTGTTCTCGATCGGAAATCGCTTACGAGGTTGGCGCGATTTTGGAGTGAGTTTCGGCGAAGTTCGTGAAGGTGAACGTGTTGTGACTGCGATAAAGCGAGTTTTTTTTAATGGACTCTACCGCGTTTAGAAACAATGCAGTGATTCCGCCATTGTCCAGTGTTTAGAGAGACACGAGACTGCGCGGTGTTATAAGCTATTTCTTACTAATTTGAGGTCTTCATTACCGAAAACAAAAGATTGACCTCATCTCACCTGATGTTAAGGGGTAATGAAGTCCTAAGCTTAAGGGCGACAAGTACAGCACAATAAATACAAGTAGGTACAGCATAGTAAATCACTCAACTTCAACCAGTCGTTCGGATAATATTTCCTTTTTAAAAAAAGTTTGGCTTGGTAGACGCTCCGCAACTCTGCAATAACCAACCAAATTCAGTTACCTGCCGCAGTATCTGCTAACTTTTGTTTAAGTATACAAAAATTCAGTCAGTCATTCAGTCCATGATAAACGTCAATATGTTTACGTTTATTTATTCTTTTATTTGACAGCCAGAAAAAATTACATTAGATAATACGTACGTTACGTTCTAGTTTCGAAAAAGCTTGCACACATGGTAGTGGTAATTCCAAATGCCAGTCGACTACACCTTGAACTGAACTGATTGTCTGATATATTTGCCCGATAGAAAACCGAATTCAATCATTGAATGTAAAATATCTAATTGGAATTTTGATATCGATACGAGTTTTGATTTAGAAATAAAAATAAAGGTGGTAACACACGAATGACGAATGATAGGATAAAACTTTCATCAGGATAATATGCTTGCTACGATGAATGTAACTTTTAAGAGGAGATAAGTTAAGAATTGTTGGCTACCTGACAATTGAGAATTAATTGGAATCAACACAGATTCCGGATCCATCCAGATATCCGGTTTAAAATTTGTGGTAGACAAAAGCATTACTTCACGTGATGTCATAAGATGGTATCTTCAATATTGGGCCATTATGATCATTCAATTAGATGCTTACTTTACATCTAGTTACAACTAAAACAAAAAATATATTGGACAACATCACATACATTGCTCTGATAGGTAAGTGCTTAAGCTCTTGTCTAACAGAAAAAACGACGTTACCAATACACCCAGATCCGAGACATTATTCAAATTGAAGTAGAAAAGTTTGTTTTCGAAATTAACCCAATCGGGAATTGAACCTTGAATCACAGAGATGGCGCGACGCCTTAGTTCAGCCCGCTTGCCTCTCGCCTACAGAGGTCGTTATATTATAGTTAGTTGTTCCATAGCTAAAAACCTTATTTCACTAATTCCTGTACAATTTACCTGCCAGTCTCATTTTAATTTAAATACAAAATCTGAATTTACCACGCCACCTATCTCTCTTTGTACTCAAAGACTAGCAAATGTCGACTCAGA
This sequence comes from Glyphodes pyloalis, assembly GCA_037074685.1. NCBI lineage: Eukaryota > Metazoa > Arthropoda > Insecta > Lepidoptera > Crambidae > Glyphodes > Glyphodes pyloalis. The sequence continues at coordinate 3,229,630 of JAYKKO010000043.1, read as the reverse complement.
GCGCAAACTTGTCTAATTTCTAGACCGTAATGCGGGCTGGTTAAACAAAACATGTATATTAAATGCATGTAACCTCTCTTGTGTACGCCACCATTATTTGACATGTTTATAAAGACAAAAGGGTACAGATGTATATCATTTAACGAATCGACGTCGAGTTTCGAGAGCGCAACATAAACGACACCCAGTCACGCCATCTATCTGATGAGCGCGCACCTTTTTGCCAGCCAACAATCACAAGCTTATAACTTATTTAGCGAAAAACAGAAGCTGGAACGACTAACGAACGGCGATAAGCGCGCCTCGGTATGACGGTAACATTAAGCTCTCGATAAAGGAGCATTAGCCTGACCAATCGCGCGTCACCGCGGATCGTAATGACCAATCGAAACGCGCAGACACTAGGATAGCGTGACCCGAACGCAATCCGATTCGAGAGGTATTCGTTACCGAGATGGCGGTCGGCGCGCGCGCACCAATCGTCGCGTCCATCGCTCTGTCGTGCCCATATAATGATCTTCACAGGGCCAGGAGAATGAAGTTGAGCCTCTCATTAATTGGCGTTTTGAGTCGAGATCGTTGCGCGAAAGATAGGTTAATTCCTTGCTCGGTGGAGATCGTTGTCGCTCAAAAAGGAAGGTGAGCGAACGTTTTCTGGAAATCAGATCCAATTACATGAGAGCCCGTTAAGTTTTTGTTCTGTTTGCCCCCGGGCTGACTCACGCTCGCGATATTGACGGACGAGCATTGTTACGACCGGTTCGCATTGACGGATCGGGAGGCCGAATTTAAGAAATTTGTGAAACACGTAAACCCGCCGGGGCGCATTTCTCGCATTTCGTTAAAGCGGCCCCACCCACGCGGCGACATTTACATAGCGCGAGCACGTCTCAATTAGGAGCGCTAATGTATGCCTCGACTCGGGCCCCGATCTGACTGACGTCGACAGATAGCGGGCAAACGTGACGAGTGACGACTATCGCGAGAAACCCCTGCCAACTTAGCATCGCTCGGCTATTAACAACACTAATAGGAAGATATCGCTTCTTTTTGTTCGGGTTCCATTTGCAGTGCATTAACGAGCTCCTTTTATTGTTTGCAGGTGAGGACGAGGAATGGGGAAACGAGAGCGAGGCGATGCCGGGAGAACCTCGCACGCCGAGCTCGGGAGGCGAGCGCGCGGCCTCCAGCGGGGGCGCCTCGCCGGCTTCGGGGGGCTCGCCTGAAGCCTCCCCGCCCAGGCTCCGCCTCAACCCGAGCCTCGCAACTGACCCCGCGCTGGCACCCCAAGCCGCAGCTTTGAAGCACGAACCTCCTTCGCCGTCGCCCCCTCCACCGCCGGTGCCTCAAACGCGCGACTTCCTCGCGCTACAAGCGTCCTTCCCTGCTCTGTTTCCAGCAGCCCCCGCACCAGGATACATCTGCAAACCTTGTGGCATCCGCTATTCGTCACTGAGCACGTTGCAAGCGCACCAAGAACATTACTGTTCAAACAGGAGGCCGAAACCAACTGAAGGGACTGACGCCCCAGCGGACTCTAACGCAGATGAATCCAGTAGTGATGCGAAGACGCCACGCCCTGCTGGCAGGCAGTACACTTGTAACTTGTGCTCGTATAGTGCGGACAAGAAAGTCAGTTTGAACCGCCACATGCGGATGCATGCGCCTTCTCCAGCGAGTAGTGGCACTCCAGCCCCGACGCCAACCTCCAACGGCGAGGTGACTGACGGTCCTCTGGTGCAAGACCGCTACTGCGCCGACTGCGACATACGCTTCAGCTCAATCAAAACCTACAGGGCTCATAAAGCACATTACTGTAGCACCCGACAAGTAGTGAAGCAGGCTGTGGCAGCAGCGAGAGCGAGCTCGGCTACTTCAGGATCTGCTCCTCCATCCCCAGGAGCGACCCCCCCGGCACAGGCGCAGTACGCGCTCGCATTACCAACAAACCCAATTCTCATTGTACCTTACTCCTTATTACGAAGCGCTAGTACGCTTCCCGGAACGACTCTACCAGACCCAGACACACCATGCTTCTTGTTACCAAACGGCACATTCCAGCCTTTGAGTCGCGCGTTACCAAATATGAACTCTGAAGGCAAAGAAACTGAAGTTCTCAAGTCTGCGAACAGGACTAGAGAGCCGTCGAGAGATGGCGCGACGCCGCTCGATCTCAGCGTCCGACGCTCGCCCGAGTCTGCGACAACTGATGAGCATGAGAAGGAAAATAGGATAAGGTCAACAACACCTGAACAGATAGTCTGCGCTCCCTCGCTGCCAGGGTCACCGGGCACGCCCTCGCCGTCGCGGCGGTCTTCATCGCCGAGTGGGGAAAGCTCCCCGAAACGACGGCGACGGAACTCCAGAGGGCCCACCCCGAAGCCTCCGAGCGTGCCCTCTCCACCAGAAGAGAAGTTTGCTCCAGTCCCACCGCCAATAATTACTCCAGCTCTAGCGCTGCGACTAGCGACCGAGCTGCCCGCTGCTGCGGCCCCTCAAGTCTTAGTCAAGCAAGGCGTGTCTAAGTGCAAAGAATGCAATATCGTCTTCTGCAAGTACGAGAACTACCGCATTCACAAGCGGCACTACTGCCCATCAGGGGGAGGGGAGGAGCGAGCGAGCCCTGCACCGCCAGAGCCTGGCCCTCCTCCTCAGTATCGTCAGCTGATCTGTCTCGCTTGTGGGATCCACTTCAGCTCGCTGGACAATCTGACGACCCACCAGTCGTATTACTGCACGAAGCGGGAGACACGGTCTCCGCGGACGGTTCCAGAGGCGCCGCGGCCTGCGTCTGGATCTGAGGGGGGGTGGAAGTGTCCTTGTTGCGACGTCGTGTCGGCAACGGCGGCGGCTGCACAACGACACATGGAGATGCATGCGGGCGTGAAGGCGTTCCGGTGCACTATCTGCCGGTACCGGGGCAACACGCTAAGGGGCATGCGGACGCATATACGAATGCACTTCAACAATAAGAAGCCTGCTGATTTACAGGTGAGTTGACAAAATTATCACTTACTTACTTAGCACGGTAACGAATAACGACTGCTCATATAAATTGCGTAGAAAAGGCTATGATCAAAGCATTCATGTATGCTTAAGTCCAAAGTTGTCTAGTTTAATATACTACTGTGAATATTAAATAACCATCAACCACAATCAGCTACTCCGGTCGAAGGAGAGCTAACTATATAAGAACTATAATAGAGTTGGTTCCAACATAAACGACTTCGTCATTCATATATGAAAACAATGATTGGCATACCTACTGAGATAGAAATGAGTCCCTCATGATAAATTTGAAATTCAAACATGAAACTTTTACCATTACCATTCATATTGATGTAATTTACCATTTTTACCCAAGTCCTCCACTTAAAGGTGCAAGATGAAAACAGGAATTTAAGAAGTATATACACACTGAAAACAACAGTGCTAAATATATCATATTTACATTCCAGGAAGAGAGCTACATCGCCTGCGTGCTAGAAGACGACAACCGTGAGGTGACATCGCCAAGCCCAGCGGTGGGCGGCGAGCGAGTCCACCGCTGCAGCAGCTGCGCCTACACTTCCACCTACCGGGGCAACGTGGCCAGACACGCGCGCCTCGTACACTCCTCGTCCGAAGACCCCGAACTAGAGGAACAGACATCCCCAGTCCCGGTCGTGGACATCAAGAAGGAGCCGGAGGTCGAAGGCGAGGAGACGCCAAACTACTGCAAGTCGTGTGACATCTCCTTTAAGTACGTGAACACGTACAAGGCCCACAAGCAGTTCTATTGCACCGCTAACAACCAGGAGGCCGCTGCGAATAACAACGTGCCTGCTCCTCCGGCCGTGAGGGTCACGGACACGCCTGTGCTATGAGCTGGGAGTGGCTTACGATGCCGTACCATCCGGCCTCAAAAAAAGGTCTAGAAAGTTCCCAACATTTTTGCGCTTGTGCTAGTCGTACCCTAGCAATTATAATTTGGGTGGACAATCGGGGATCCAGCTCGGAGTTTGCCAATATACCGGAGACTCCTATAGCTGTAGCTCGCTGTTTAGCACTAAATAAGTATAGTAGCTATGTAGTTACTATACTTATTTAGTGCTAAACATTCTCTTGGAGGGCCCAATCCTGAACAAGTTTTCTTATGATTTTTCGTATCAACTCATATGCCTGCTCCACACTACTCCGAGGCAAAGTTTGACGCGGCGAGCACGAGGCGAGCCGAAGTGCCTCTCTACACTATCGTATTCGTCTAACTTCGCTCAACTTCGCGAGTAGGGTGGAGGAGGCATTATGAAACCGTTTTATTCTCATTTCCGTTCGGGAAAAAAATGGGCTTTTGTGAACCTCTTAAACACGAAGAAAATGTGTAATAGTGTTTGGTTAAGTTTGAATTCTTTATAAAAAAAACTTCATTTTGTTTGGAAACAAATTTGAGTTCACCATTACTTTTAAAGAACCGCGAACTCAAGAAATGATAATAACTGATATAATTTGTTTGGTGTAATTTCGCATCTAAGACCTTTATCTTAAAATCATTGAGGAAGGTGGTACGGCTTCTACTGAATCTGAATTTTGGAAATACGCTGGCAAATAACCTATGCTTCCGTTGCTTGAAACTCTTGTAATTAACTAGAATTATCGGAATTATATCCGTTTTGGATTAATACTTCAAATTGTGTGCAATAATCGGTTGAATATTGTGTGTACCGCATATCAAAGCCAAATTGATGTCTTAATATTGTGGTGGATGAATGAATGAGTGTGAGATATGTCGGGTTTAGGTTGGGCAGTATTTGCGAATAACCTGGTAACATTTGATGTCAAGCAATATATATCTACATACACGTATGAATATAGGTACGATATTAACAAATTCTTATTTATGAAAATCTTCATGAAAACAAACAGAAATTGCGAGCTCCGAAATTTAGGCAAGTTACAGTAAATATTGATGCAGTCATATGGATTATAATACGTAGCATGAACATTAAAATTGCCGTATTGAGCACGAACGCTGAAAGCATCTGAAAGTCGCTATCCCACAACTGGGAAGGACAGACAGACCTATTGTATAGTAATGACGTCAAATTGTGACGTAGTCAGCGTGCGTGTGTCACAGCCTCGTCGTAGACTTGGCCGTATCATGAAATGATCTTTTTCATGAAGTGGTCACATTTCATGATGTGGTCAAATCGTTTGACCAGTTCATTAAATCATGAACATCATTATGTGGCCATTGGACGCTTGATACATTTCATAAAATGTGACCACTTTATGAAATTCTTGAATATTTCATGATATGGCCAATTCTACGATATATTTATCCTTCGTGTTTTTGAAACAGCACTCTCTAATGTATCTTATCGTTAGTAGTGAAACGATATTCGCAAATATTGCCTAACGTTAACCCAACATTACTTTAGCTTGTGTACAGTCAACTGCTACTTTTAAATCCAACACGGTTTCCCCAAAAACTTTACGATTTAATTATGTTACGATAAAATGCAGTTGGGTGTACAAGCTAGTTCCGAAGTGTAATAGATTTTTGTTACAAAACTTGTTATTGTAAATTACTAATAGTTAGAAAAGTTAACCTCCTTCGTCTTTGTATTAGTATACGTTAAAAATTACCAAATTGTAAATATATGTAAAGATATTATTACATTGTAACTAAATTTTATTACCATTTGTTCTAAGTAATTGTTCTTTCTTTGTTGTTAATTTTGTTTAATATTAATTATTACCTAATCTTAGATGAAATATTCTATTACAAAGCGATTTAATGCTCATTCCTGAAAATGTTTTTTTACCGACCAGTGGTTTTCTCAATATTTTATTCAGTAACGGCAACATAATGTGATCTTGTTCCATTAAGTTCTAAGCTGAAAGCTTATAGATCGCTATTGACGAAAACGGTATTTTGGATTTTGTATAATATTATTTTTAATACTTTCCTCTGCGAGACCAGATAACAGATTCACAAGATTTTCGTTCAAGCAGGATTTTTTTATAGAGATTATTTTTTTGAAGGAATTTCTAATCTTTGATACTCTTCAATCTGTCTGAAAACACATCATATTGGACGCACGATTTTAATTAAATAGGAAATAATTGTATTCAAGAGTTTGGAATGTTTATAATTTACGTGAACTGTTATTTGAGAAGTGGTTATCTGTTTCCTCTTTTGATAGAGCTCTCGTATCACGAGACTACTGCATATTGTTTGCGATGTAATGAGGGTGTTCGCGTACGGAAAATCCGCTAGATGGCGACACGTAGGCGTGGGGTCCAACTGCTACGTGATTGGTTATGGTTTACGTGACATTGACGGACATGTCAATATGACATTTAAATCACCAATCAAATAACAGTTGAACCCCACGTCCACGTATCGCCATCTAGTGGATTTTTCATGCGAAAACACCCCCATTGCTGAAACACTTCATTTTAAAACATGTTTAAATAAAAAATAAGCAAAATACCATGTTTTGTCTATGCCAAAGCATTGCTAGAGTAATTTTAATTTGCATTTATAGGTATCTCACTAATTATAATTATAGGATTAAGTGAATACAAGACTTATTTCGTAGAAGGACCTACGTATAATAAATTTTGTGTATTCATTTTGTGTTTGTCTATCTAGGAACTTTGGGATGAGTCTCGAAACTGTTGCTTTTAAATAGAAAAAATCAACAGTGGTATCAAGACCAAACAATATTTTGATCTTCCATCTGATATGTATGACGTAATCATTCGTTTAATTGGTGCGCAGTTAATGACTAAAGTTAAAAAGAAATTTAAAAATAAATCAGCACTTTCGTCGGTGACTGCAGGTACCTACACGTAATAATTTATCATGACATTTTGTGTAAATTGTTGCTAAGATCTAAATATATGAAATATTACATGTATTTTTAAATAGCCTACGTCGACTGTTTACAGTTACCAATGAAAAAAACAATTTAACGTCCGTTTAAGACTTCTGTTGGTAATTGTAGATGCGCGGACGCATAGCAGGAATCGACGCTACATCTGATGCAATGTGCCATAAGTCTATTTTAAACTTTAATCTGTCTGTCAAAAGACACAATCTCGAATACGGCGCAATATTATTTCAATATTTGGTAAATACATTTGAAAATTTTGAAACAATATAGAGTAAATAATTACAAGTAATATTCTCATGATGTAAAACACAACTTTCAATATGAACTTTCAATATCGAATGAATATTACTTTTTTTGTTTAATTATTTTTGGTTTCAGTTATTTCATGTAAAAATATTGAACGTTTTTATGAATTTTGAAACTATTACATAGTAAACTGGACATCTGTTATTTGTTTTCATATTTAATTTTAAAGATTTTTTATTACTATGCAGCCCAAGTACGCATTTACGTCGAAACATTAAAACCCAGCAATTTACTTTTGTCCAAAGTCAAAAAGAAAAAAACTCAATATAGGATAAAATGATTATAAATTACATAAAAACGTTCAAAAATAATTTGGTGGAATCAATACCTGTACCGGATTCAAAAATTAAATATAATCATAGAATGTTAATAAAGTGATAATATGTGTAAAAGTTATATCATACTGAGGTAGGCATACGATGATATTGTAAAAATACGCCAGACAATAAATTATTTATCACATATTACTTATGTTGTTTCTTTTATATCATTCGTCCACTTTATAACACCTAAATAAAAGTAGATAAGTATTAAAAATGTACCCAGTCATCAATACTTGCAAAATTAGTTAAACTAAAAATAACACCCAAAAACTAACCTCCAACATACAAACCCTTTAAGTACAGAAATACAGGTCAATGGCAATGTCACAGAAAACTAATTATGTGTAAGGACTGATAAGAAGGCCTTTAATAAATTGTATTAATAAATATTGGACAAATAATAAATAATGGACATATAATAAATATTGGACAAATAATAAATAATGGACATATAATAAATATTGGACATATAATAAATATTGGACATATAATAAATATTGGGCAAATAATAAATATATTTATTTAATAAATATAATATATTGGACAACATCAAATATATTGTTCTGATTCTGTGGTAAGTAGCTAAAGCACTTGTGTTACAGAAATCAGAAACAACGACGGTACTACAACACCCAGACCCGAGGCAATACCTAAAGAAAAGTTCAAAGACAATATAATAAAGTAGGTATTGCCATCTACCAAAGTACGTCGAGGTAAACACTTGCGGTTCAATATTAGACCTTATGCGCACAACATAAATGCGGTGCAAAGTCTAAAGGTGGTAGGACGTACCTACTTTCATCTGTACAAGTAAATCTTACACACAAACTTTAATATTATACGAATACGGTAAATTATTATAAAAAATGGTTAAGTGCAACAGTTAGATTACCCAAATATTTAAGCCAGGTATTTTTCCTTTTATGATGCTGTTACACGCCACAATTAATGGCCCATACACGATGACATTAGTTTCCACTAGCGCCATCTGGTTTCGACTGGCGGAACTAATCGAATTAAAATTTCAATGCAGGAACTCTTAGATTATAAAAAAGATACTGGAACTTACTAGAGATATGGTCGCTCGGGGCAGGAATGTGCTTGAACATTCTGGATGTGTGCGAACATTCTGGATGTTTCTACAATGGAAGGTTCCGGAACTATCTGCGGCCGGGACTGGCCGCGACCTAGGATTACAGGCGAATCTTGGATCAGCGATACAAACGCATATATCAAAAGCGATTTTAAAGTTCGACTTAAGAGCGATTGTGATTTAAAATTAGTGTTTTGAAGTTGTAATTAGTGTCAATTAATATGAGTTTAACTTAAATTTTAATTAACAAGACCGAAGCTCGAAACAATAGGAACAAAAATGTACTAACATAAATTGCGTTGAAAGTTTACGCCACGTTACCTCTTTGAACAGCCATTCACTGTACTTTGATTCGCTGTATCATGATTTTGATATATATTTTTTGACGCAAAATATATGGTTTAATTATATATTTGCAAATCGAACTGACAAACTTAAAAGAATCATAAATATACCGCGTCATCCTCCTTCTTACATCAAATCCAATGAATTCATGCATTTTTAAAGGAAATTTGCATCTGGAAATGGAGAAACTTACAATAACATAAATATTATACATATAGATGTTGAAGACAAAAGGAGGGTAAATTTTTTATTTTTATAGTACTTTACGCCGTACTAGCTTACGATAACTTGCGGTTAGCTCAGTTGGAAGAACAGCACGCGCGATACGTGAAAGTCGTGGGTTCGATTCCCGTACCGCAAGGGGAGATACATTTTTTCTGTTTCTAATATTAAAAGGAGGGTCAATTAAAAACATTGTATTTACAAAATAAAAACATTTATATTCTTTGTAAGGAAACTAGCTATGGCAAGATCCTGCCGGTCAATCCGGACTGAACTCATCAGATGACACGTCAGCGTACTGTTCCCGAAACTGCTCCGTATCTTCATCCTGTCCGTAATAGAATCCATCATCACTGTCATCTTTATAACCTCCCACGGAATCATTGTGGTCCTGAACTTTGGACGTCAGTATTAACTTTTTTGGTTCCTGCTCATCTTCTTCACCAAGCACTCTCGCTTTGTACTTCGCATAGGCTGCCCCATAGCGCTTCACATCGTCGTTGAAGAGGTCTTGTGAATCGTCATAGATTTTGTCTTCTCCAGTGTCACTTGATAGGTCATCTTCTAAAATGAAAAAAAAAACATTTAAAGTTTATAATTTGCCTCTAGTTTCTTACAATACCACCTTTATAGGATATTTTTAATATCGAATTTGGCTTAAAAACTAGATTAATTTTAATGATTAACATAAGTGGACTTGTGGTAAAAAAATATTTTGAAAGTCATTTACCTACTCAACTTAACAAAGAGCTGTTTTAACTCAAATTTCAAAAAATATTTTAAAGAAACAGAAAAATGTATTGCTGATGGCTGTTTGGGATTCGAATTCACAACCTCCATGAATCACGCGTGCAGGCCTTAGGGTTGCCAACTATAGTGGTAAACACCATAATTACTGTTTTTTACTACATTATACTATAAACAATACTGTTTTTAGCATCCAAACACTATAAGTGTGAGACTTAGACATACAGCAAAAAACAAACAACATTAAATAAAAGTTTAACCTTAAATACTGTTTTTTTTTTATATTGTGTAATTAATTTTCTCAGACCTACATAATACACTTTATTTCTTGTAAAAAGAACTTGGCAACCCTAGCTGCCTTGGGGTGAAAGATTTTTTTTTCTGTTTCTTTGAAATGAAGGCATCAAGTACAGTAAAAATTAAAAAAAAATACCAATATCAACTTTCTCCATAGCCCTGATCATGTCATCTTCATCAATGCTACTCTGTTCCGTATCCGGATATTCGTTTCTCCAATTGTTCTCATCATTTGAGTCATCATCATCATCTGCTTCGTCATCTGAACCCTGGAGACCATTGTCTCGATATGATCCGAATATCAAGTTGGTTTCATAGTTTTCTATGCTGAAACACAAGAAACAAAATATTAAATTGGGATTTAAAGTATATTATTTTTCAGATAACACTTTATCTATAATACTGTCCCTATGTGTTACCATCAAAGTCAAATTAAAATATTTCTTTATTCAAATAGGTTAATAACACTTTTAAATGGACATTGAATATAATGCAATCAAGACATTGGTAAGAAACTCAGTTGATTAGTTACATTTCTTACCTATTTTTGTTTTGATGACAGTCGGAACAATTAAATGCTCAAGTAAGTCTTTATTTTTGAAAGGTAAGATGAAGCTAACCAGACCCAAAGGTGGCATCTGTTCACAAGAATGATGTATTTGCTAACAATTCGCTCAACGATATTGACAGGATTGTAACAAACTGCAACATAGCACCAACATCCTTTTGGACTAATATCAAAATGCATGTATTTTTTTTTATATCAAAGCTATTATGATAAATGATAGGTTTGACCGTACACTGTATAAATAAAGTTTTACAAAACCCTAACCTCACAAGATTGTCCAACATGGAGACATCAAAATCTTGTTTCGCTGATGTGTACAAATCATATGCATATTGATTGTTGGCCTCTTCATCCTCAGCTTTCTTCAAATCCACTAAATCATATTCACTATCGTTATTCTCCTCCGAGCTTTCTTTGACGCCCCGACTGCAGTTTACTATTTCATAACGATTCTCTATTGAAGCCTCTTTTCTTTCTTTCCTTATTTTGTCAATGATGTCATTTAAATTGTGCGAAGATTTCAATTTGAATTCTGCTTTAGGGACAACACTTTTCACACTGGTTTCTTCCTGAAATCAGGAGATAAGGTTTAAATAATGTATGTTTTCAACAACACTATGTGTTTTAATAACTCATATATTGTAAAGCTTATTATCATCTGCATCACGACGTCAAAGGTACAGTATATAAGTATTCATTACAGCGTAATAATGGAAATGTAAGTGTTATAAAATAATAATAAATAAATCAGAAACACATTTTCCAATTTTTCCTACAATAATGCAAATAAAAATTACATAGTCCTGTAACTGACAGGCTATATCCTGATATATAATCTCCTGATGATAATCTGAAGATCCAGTAAACGCGTCCAAAACTAAAGATATAATATTAATCTAACCTGATTATCAACAGTGCCTCGAAACACAAACAATGATGGTGAAATTTCTTCTGTGTCAGTCTTCAACCTTTTACATAATAATACCAAAGCATCCTGAGGGTTATCGTCTATTTTACGTTTCACTCGAAGAACAGTGGACATTGTCGTATTTAATATTCACTTAAAATTGGCAAGGTTAGAAAAAAGCTCACATGGAAACAAGAAACAAGAAACGATGGTAAACAACTTTTGTTTTGCTGAATTGTCACTGTCAAGTTGACACAGAACTAACGACAACTCAGACAAAAAAGAAACGTACATTGAAACGTGCCTAAACCTTCTACATTATATATTATACTTAAACCATCAATCAATCAATGCGTCAATGCGTTATCCAAAATGGCCGCTATTTCCTAGGGTCGTCACAACCAAGTAATTTGTACCAAGGATAATGATCCTAGTAAATGT